>CM033643.1:212811644-213125853 GCA_019512145.1 Engystomops pustulosus
ATGGGGATGTTCTGCAGCGGTTGGCTCATGTATGGGGATGTTCTGCATTGGTTGGCGTCTGTATAGGGATGTTCTGCAGCAGTTGGCTCATGTATGGGGATGTTCTGCTGCGGTTGGCTCATGTATAGGGATGTTCTGCAGCAGTTGGCTCATGTATGGGGATGTTCTGCAGCGGTTGGCGTCTGTATGGGGATGTTCTGCAGCGGTTGGCGTCTGTATTGGGACAAGCTCGAATGTAAATTATCTATTTTTTATTTTACAGGGAATTACAATTGTTTTGGTCCAGTGGAAGCTTAGTACGGGGGAGGGAGGAACACTCCTTGCTGTACTAATGACTGCTGGAGCCATTGTTCTGTCAGTGTCCCTTTAAGCATATTGTACGGCTCTCGCAGAATTATATTTTAAAATATATGGCGCTTATGGCTCTCTCAGCCAAAAAGGTTCCTGACCCCTGGTGTAGAGGATGTCCCCTGTCTATGGCGATGGTAGAACCACCTCTCCTCTAGGTGTAGAGTATGCTCCCTGTCTATGCTGATGGTAGAACCTCCTCTCCTCTAGGTGTAGAGGATGCCCCCTGTCTATGCTGATGGTAGAATCACCTCTCCTCTAGGTGTAGAAGATGCCCCAAGTTTACATAGATGGTAGAACAACCTCTCCTCTCAGCGTAGAGAATGCCCTCTGTCTAAGGAGCTGGTAAAGCCTCCACTGCTTTTGGCGTAGAGGATGCCCCCTGTCTACGGAGCTGGTAGACCTGCCTCTTTTCTAGGCGTAGAGGATGCCCCCTGTCTACAGAGATGGTAGAAGAGGTGTAGAGGATGTCCCCTTGTCATGGCGATAGGAGATATCCTTGTACTGTCCGTTCAGGTAATGCCATAATGCCATAGTAATGCCCTAAAACATTCCAACCTCTGTTAAAGGCATACCTTTGTTTATGTACCTGTTACAGTTCTCCTTCATATACTGAGCAGATGGAGGCTAGTTGGACAATCTTTTTAAGAGGTCTACAGACACTTTAATGTAAACGTCAAAATGAACAAGTCTAAAAACGTGTCGGAATACATGCTGCAGCATGTCACCGGTTATGTCTTAAGATTCAAGAGATTACTTCTATTCCTATGCATTAAGTCATTAAAATCATTCCCTTTAAATGTATTGTATACCGGTGACAGATATTCTCTAACGCCACCATCATTGCATGACATCCAAAAACCGGATCCTACTGTGAACGTTTAGAATTCCGGTTCATTGCGCTTTTGCAGATTCCATATATATGCACAAAGTAGCGACTTATGAGACCATGAGCTTTGTTTAAATATTCATAACCCAACCGTGCCCCAAAAACTATATCGTTTTCACCTGACTTACATTTAATCTCCAACTAAGCCAATTCAATTGAAGAACAGAAAATAATTTTCCACAGACGAGCCGCAAAATCTTTATTGTTCCAATAATCGGCAGAAATGCACAATTATTTATTTTACATATATTTAGAGGAAAATGAGCTATCTCTAAGAGTAGAAGATTTTTTTACATTAGCTCCACGGGATCCTGAATCTTTAGTATAATTGAGGACTCGGTTTGCATGACAACTATTCCCCGCTCGTGATTTAATTTTTAGCTTCATAGGGTACTAATTAAGAATGTGTTGCCTAGCTTTTAATCTGAAAATGATATCTTTTCGGGATAGGCTATCTATGGCGAGAAAAATTTCGGAAAATAAATCTATCTAGCTTACAATAGTGTGAAGGAAGGCAAATGTATTTTATTTCTGGATGTAATTAAGTGCAAAGGTGTAACATTAAAAAACTTGTCTTCATATCTTTAAAAATTAGTTTAAAAAATTTTACCACATAGAAGGAGGTTTCTTATGAGGTTTCATACGGTTTTTCCCATTAAAGGAAACCTACCACCAGGATCAAGGATTGTAAACCAAGCACACTTACATGCTAGTGTGTACCCCCTTTGGCAGGATCAACTTCTCTTTCAGCTGCTTATGTCCTTGTTTTTCCAAAGCATAAAAGGGCTTCAAAAGGCTTCTGGGTCCATTGTCAGCTATGCATTTGCATAATATTTAAAGTCTTTTTTTGGAAAAAGAAGAGCATGAGGAGCTAAAAGAAGAGTGGTTCCTGCCAGATGGGGCACACACCTACATGCAAGTACACTTGGTTTATTATCCTTGAGCCTGGTGGTAGCTTTACGTTAACAACATTTAACCGTTATCTATAAGTTAGGGGATAAATTCTGATCCCAAGAGCTCCGAATTCCATAATATGCGACTGACAGAACTGAGGACCACATGTCTCTCTTAGCTTCCCTGAGATGCCGAGTTCCATTCTCCTCTGACTTTTTGGACAACTAGATGTCAGAATCAATGGACACGTTGTGGTTGCCCATTCAGGGTCCTAGCAGAACTGTGGATAGTAAATAGCGCTGAGGTCTGGGTTGAAGGGATACGACGAGTGGTGCTGTTACCTGCGGGGTGGCTGGACCTTGTAGAGAACCGCCGCATTCATCACTGACTTGTCATGGTTTCAGGTGAACACGAGGGCTTCCACAGAAACTGACTACTCTCAGGTGCTCCCCTCTCTCTTCTGGGGGCTGCTGTAGAGGTTTTACAGGGGAGTCTTTTCCCTCCCTGTAAGATAGGGAGCTTTCTGCTTAAAGGACTTTGGAGAAGCCGGAGCACAGAGGAGTGGCGGCCATTTTCGTGAAAATCTTTCATGGGGAAGCTCCAGTTAAAACTTTAGCTGCCATTGTAAATAAGGTTGGAAAAAGATGCAAGTCCATCAAGTCCAACCTTTAAGAATTAAACAAATGTTTTTTCCCTGTAACTCGTGATATTTTTGGTCTTCAGAAAGGCTTCTTGAACATGTACATAGAGTCCGCCATAACATTCTGCGAGAGTTCCATACTTGTCATGGTCTCCGGTGAACACGAGGGATTCCACAGAAACTGACTACTCTCAGGCGCTTCCCCCTCTCTCCTGGGGGCAGCTGTAGAGGTTTTAGGGGGGAGTCTTTTCCCTCCCTGTAAGATAGGGGAGCTTTCTGCTTAAAGGACATCTACCATCAACTAGAATTGTTCTTGGAGAGTAAAGGAACGGCACAATTTTGAGAAAAAGTGTTTTAAAAAATATATAATTTAGCCGTAACCTGAGCACCTCTTGACATTGCTGGATTTTAATTTATGCACGCCCCTCCACTGCTAGTCCTGCCTGCTCCCAATCGAGGTGCTAAAAGAAAGCTCCCACCACGCACTCTCTTCTGACATCAGTGGCTGGCTCCCAGCTCTAACAGGTGGGAGCAGACAGGACTAGCAGTGCAGGGCGGAAATAGATCACAAGATGGTAATGCCCAGAAGAACTACAGTGTAAGGCTACAAGCACACTGCCGTGGCCCGCCGCACCGTAGCACGGCAGGCACACGGCAGCGCGCGGGGAGAGGAGGAGGAGGTGCCTCTCACTAGGAACATATGGGCCACGGCGCCGTAACACAGGAAAAGATAGGACATGTCCTATCTTTTCCCGGTCTATGGAGCGGTACGGTGCCGCACGTGTGCAGCACCGTACTGCTCCCATACGATGCAGTTAGCCCATAGAAGTGTATGGGGGACATATATCGGCCATATATACGTCCCCCATACATGTGTGTGAATGCAGCCTAAGGAACACAAAGCCTCCCCCCCCCTCCAAACAGAGACCAGAAATAATGCTCATGACCTATGGACTGTGCCCATTATTTTTAAATGGCTGTTTTGTTAGTTTCCCATTTTGTTATTGTACCTATGCTGTGTGCCGGCATTGTACATCCATCTATTTTGATTTTTTTTTAATGTATTTTTCACTCCATGGTCCATGAGAGGCTCACAGCTGTAACTTAAATGGGCCCATTCTGCTCACTGAGTTTTACATCAGCAATATTATTGTACTTGAAAGTCTGCCAGTAGCTCCGCATTCCCCTCCTGAACCAGGGATTTGTATTCTTATTATATGCGGCGATGTTGGACGGGAAATTCATTGTATAAGTCAATGACAAAGGACTATTTAAAAAATGAAAGGTAGATCCGTGGTGGTAGGTCTCCTTTAAGGTGGCCCTATATGCTACACAAAAGTATAATAAAGTATAATATAGATCTGATGAATGATCAAAGCCCCAAAGAAGCCATATACAGCAGGAAATATTAAGAATTGGATAAATAACCATTTGCAGAATGTCATTTTGTTGAAAGATTGTCCACCCTTAAAAAATCTGGGAAAAATTTGAGCTGTTATTGGTTTTCTAAATATGATCAGTAACTCAATTCTAGTTGTCAGCTGTCAATTTTTATGAATTTTCAACTGATTCCTTTACCTATGTTTACACTTCAACCTTTTCACTACTATCCCTAACCCTTTGTATCCTTTTACGGGTGTATCACCACCAGAGGTCGCATTAACGCCTCACCACGCGTCATAGACGCGTGAGGAGGCGCCATTGCCCCCCAAAATAATTGCCATGCGTAAAGTTACGCTTGGCAATTATTCTCTGTAGCGCGCAGGCTGAGCGGTTCGGCGCGCGCTGCAAAAGAGGGAAATGTCACTAGCGCGATCACAGCGCGGGCCGTGCCGCTCAGCGGGACACGTGACTAAGGGGCGTGCCGGAGAGACCCGGAGGGAGAGCACCGGCCCCGGGGGGTGACATGTGGACAGTGGGGCTGCTGCTCCCTGTCCTGCTCCATCTCTACCTGCCCGCAGCTGCCTGCGTGTTAGTGTGATCCCGTCGGGACTTAAAGGGGTATTCCGGGAATATGAACGTCTGACACAAAAACCCATGATGATATAAATAAATGAATACAACAATACTCATAGTGTTTTACCGAAATTTTCATACTCCTCCTCGGGTAAAAATACTCCTTAAAAATGGTGAGAGGAGTATTTTTACCCTTCTGGAAAAATGTTAGTGCGACCTCTGATCACCACTGATTGTTGAGACTATAGGATTTCTTCGCCTTTCACAGTTCCTCAGCAATAGTTTCTATTATTTTCAGCATTGACATTACTAGATAGGCTCTCTATTGTCAAGTAGGTAGTCTTACTATGTACGCTCCAATTCCTAAAATTCAGGTTGTGCTCAAATTCCTTGATCCCAAGAGCTCCGAATTCCATAATATGCGACCGACAGAAACTGAGGACCACATGTCTCTCTAGCTTCCCTGAGATGCCGAGTTCCATCTCCTCGACTCATTGGACAACTCAATGTTAGAGGTTAGAATCACAGGACAGCTGTGGTTGCCCATTACGGGTCCTAGCAGAACTGTGGATAGTAATAGAGCTGAGGTCGGGTTGAAGGGATACAGGTGCTGATACCTGCGTGGTGGCTGGACCTTGTAGAGAACCGCCGCTTTCATCACTGATTGTCATGGTCTCCGGTGAACACGAGGGCTTCCACAGAAACTAACTACTCTCGGTGCCTCCCCTCTCTCTTCTGGGGGCTGCTATAGAGTTTTAGAGGGAGTCTTTTCCCTCCCTGTAAGATAGGGAGTTTCTGCTAAAGGACTTGGAGAAGCCGGAGCACAGAGAGTGTGGCCCTTTTCGTGAAATACTGGGAAAGCTCCAGTTCAAACTTTAGTGCCATGGTAAATAAGGTTGAAAAAGATGCAAGTCCATCAGTCAACCTTTAAGAACTAAACAAATGTTTTTTCCCCTAACCCGTTATATTTTGGTCTTCAGAAAAACTTCTTGAAAATGTACATAGAGTCCGCCATAACATCTGCGAGAGTTCCATAGTGTCATGGTCTCCGTGAACACGAGGGCTTCCACAAAACTGACTACTCTCAGGCGCTTCCCTCTCTCTCCTTGGGCAGCTGTAGAGGTTTTAGGGGGGAGTCTTTTCCCCCTGTAAGATAGGGGAGCTTTCTGCTTAAAGGACATCTACATCAACTAGAATTGTTCTTGGAGAGTAAAGGAACGCACAATTTGAGAAAAAGTGTTTTAAAAAATATATAATTTAGCCGAACCTGAGCACCTCTTGACATTGCTGGATTTTATTTATCACGCCCCTCCACTGCTAGTCCTGCCTGCTCCCAATCGAGTGCTAAAGAAAGCTCCCACTACGCACTCTATTCTGACATCAGTGGCTGGCTCCCAGCTCTAACAGGCGGAGCAGACAGGACTAGCAGTGCAGGCGGGGAAATAGATCACAAGATGGCAATGCCCAAAGAACTACATGTAAGCTACAAGCACACTGCCGTGGCCCGCTGCACCATAGCACGGCAGGCACAAAGCAGCGCGCGGGGAGAGGAGGAGGAGGAGGTGCTCTCACTAGGAACATATGGGCACGGCCGTAATACAGGAAAAGATAGGACAGTCTATTTTTCCCGGTCTATGGAGCGGTACGGTGCGCACGTGTGCAGCACCGTACTGCTCCCTACGAGCAGTTAGCCCATAGAAGTGTATGGGGGACAATATCGGCCATATAACGTCCCCCATAATGTGTGTGGATGCACTAAGGAACACAAAGCCCCCCCCCCCCCCGCCCCAAAACAGAGACCAGAAATAATAGCCTGACCTATGGACTGTGCCCATTATTTTTAAATGGCTGTTTTGTAGTTTCCCATTTTGTTATTGTACGTATGCTGTGTGCCGGCATTGTACATCATCTATTTTGATTTTTTTAATGTATTTTTTCACTCCATGGTCCATGAGAGGCTCACAGTGTTAACTTAAATGGGCCCATTCTGCTCACTGAGTTTTTACATCAGCAATATTATTGTACTTGAAAGTCTGCCAGTAGCTCCGCATTCCCCTCCTGAACCAGGATTTGTATTCTTATTATATGCGGCGATGTTGGACGGGAAATTCATTGTATAAGTCAATGACAAGGACTATTTAAAAATGAAAGGTAGATCCGTGGTGGTAGGTCTCCTTTAAGGTGGCCCTATATGCTACACAAAGTATAATAAAGTATAATATAGATCTGATGAATGATCAAAGCCCCAAAGAAGCCATATACAGCAGGAAATATTAAGAATTGGATAAATAAACATTTGCAGAATGTCATTTTGTGAAAGATTGTCCACCCTAAAAAATATGGGAAAAATTTGAGCTGTTATTGTTTCTAATATGATCAGTAACTCAATTCTAGTTGTCAGCTGTCATTTTTAGAATTTTTCAACTGATTCCTTTACCTATGTTTACACTTCAACCTTTTCACTACTATCCCTAACCCTTTGTATCCTTTTTACGGTTGTATCACCACCAGAAGTCGCATTAACGCCTCACCACGCGTCATAGACGCGTGAGGAGGCGCCATTACCCCCCAAAATAATTGCCATGCGTAAAGTTCGCTTGCCAATTATTCTCTGTAGCGCGCAGCTGAGCGGTTCGGCCGCGCTGCAAAGAGGGAAATGTCACTAGCGCGATCAAAGCCGGCCGTGCCGCTGCACGGGACAAATGACTAGAAAGGGTCGTGCCGAGAGACCCGAGGAGGAGAGCACCGGCCCCGGGGACATGTGGACAGTGGGGCTGCTGCTCCCCGTCCTGCTCCACTCTCTACCTGCCCGCGATGCTGTGTGTTATGTGATCCCGTCGGGACTAAGAGCAAGGCCGGGTGAGTGTTGTAGTTGTGTGTTGCTGTGTGAGTGTAGTTGTGTGTGGGTGGTGTGAGTGTAGTGGTGTGCGTGCTGTTTGAGTGTAGTGGTGTGCGTGTAGTGTAGTGTAGTGGTGTGCGTGTAGTGTTGTGCGTGTAGTGTAGTGGTGTGCGTGTAGTGTAGTGGTGTGCGTTTGCTGTGTGTGCGCGTAGTGTAGTGTTGTGCGTGCGCTGCGTGTAGTGTAGTGTTGTGCGTGTGCTGTGTGTCGTGGTAGGGTGTGCGTGCGCTGTGTGTGCGGGATAGTGTTGTGCATGTAGTGTTGTGCGTGCGCTGCGTGTAGTGTTGTGCGTGCGCTGCGTGTGTCGGGTTGGTAGGTGTAGTGTTGTGCGTGAATGCTGAGTGTAGTGAATGTGTGTGCGTGCGTGTGTTGAGTGCTAGTGTAGTGTTTGTGCGTAGCTGTGTTGTGCGTGTAGTGGTTGTGGTGCGTTTGTGTAGTGTAGTGTTGTGCGTGCGCTGTGTGTGCGTGTAGTGTAGTGTTGTGGGCGTGACTATTGTTTGCGTGTAGTTGGTAGTGGTAGGCGCTGTTGGTGGTGTGGTGGTGCTTAGTTGTGGCGTGCGCTGTGTGTTGGTGTAGGGTAGTGTGTGCGTGCGTGCCTGTGTGTGAGTGTAGTGTAGTGTAGTGTTGTGCGTGCGCTGTGTGTGCGTGTAGTGTTGTGCGTGCGTGCGCTGTGTTGTGCGTGTAGTGTAGTGTTGTGCGTGCGCTGTGTGTGCGTGTAGTGTAGTGTTGTGCGTGCGTGCGCTGTGTGTGCGTGTAGTGCGTGCGTGCGCTGTGTGTGCGTGTAGTGTAGTGTTGGGTGTAGATGTGTGTGATGTAGTTTGTGTGGTGCGCTGTGTGTGCGTGTAGTGTAGTGTTGTGCTTGTGTGCGTGTTGCGTCTGTGTAGTGTAGTGTGTGCGTGTAGTGTGTGTGCGTGCGCGTGTGTGGGTAGTGTAGTGTTGTGCGTGTGTGTTGCTTGAGCTGTGTGTGCGTTGTAGTGTAGTGTTGTGCGTTGCGCGTGTGAGTGTGCTGTGTAGTGTGTGTGCTGTTGCGTGCTAGTGTAGTGTTGTGCTTGCTGCGTGTAGGTATGTGTTGTGCGGTGCGCTTGATTTGTGCAGTGTCTGTCGTTTATCGTTGTGTTGTGCGTGCGCTGCGTGTATTTGTAGTGTTGTGCGGAGCTGCTAGTGTAGTGTGTGGTGCTGCTGTAGTGTGCGTGTAGTTTTTACCGAATTTCATACTCTCCTCGGGTAAAAATACTCTTCAAAAATGGTGGGGAGTATTATTATTACCCTTCTGGAAAAATGTTAGTGCGACCTCTGATCACCACTGATTGTTGAGACTATAGGATTTCTTCGGCTTTCACAGTTCCTCAGCAATCGTTTCTATTATTTTCAGCATTGACATTACTAGATAGGTTCTCTATTGTCAAGTAGGTACTCTTACTCTGTACGCTCCAATTCCTAAAATTCAGGTTGTGCTCAAATTCCAAAAGACTCTGTGCAAGGGATTGCAATCCAGAGAACTCCACCCAGCTATCCATATTAGGAGTAGTGAAGGAGTAAGGTAAGTCTGTGTTTACACCAAATGTAGAGACCTCTCTGAACAATCTTGGAGGTCCAAGAGCCTAATTAGCATAGCGGATGCCGAAACTAACAGCTGTAATTGTTTGGAAATGGTGGTGGGTAGAGAAAGCACTCCAAATGCACCTAAATCAATGACATCTATTAAAAGGATTTAGAGTTGGTGTTGGTGGCTTTGATGAAAGTTCCTCCTCACCACTGTCCTAGATATCGGGTGAAGTGCTGACAAAGTATTTCACCCGATCTCTAAGTGAGCAGAGCCTTTGCACTGCTCCCCCGGTCATCCCGATGTGAATAACTGCAGGACCTAGAGTGATATCAGAAGCATGTGACTGATCACTGCAAGGTCCTGTAACCCTTTCATGCTGCCAGTTATACATCAGGACAGATCCAGGGGTTGGGGCCAGAAAAGAAGTTTCAGCTTGGATTGGGTATAAAGCAAAGGTATTTGTGTGAATGTAACAGTGATGAATGTGTTCATGTCAATGAATGTATGTAGCAGAGCTGTGTTTGAGTGTATGGTTGTAGCAGTGCTGTCTGAGGGAATGGGTGTAGCAGAATTGTGTGTGTGTGTGAGAGAGAGAATGGATGTAGCAGAGCTATATTTGAGTGTATGGATGAACTGTATGTGTTAGTGAGTGGATGGAGCAGTGCTATGCTTATGTGTGACCATCAGGGAATTTTTATTGGGTGTCCAATATTTTTTTTCCTTTTTTAAATTATAAAACCTGGGATGCATCCTACAGTAAGGTGCATCTTAAAGTCCAAAAAATACAGTATTCCCTTTCAGACTTTGGAATCCAGGAGGCAAAGTGACCGTCTGTAAGTTAAAATATTGTGTTCATGTAATGTCATGTTCAGGGAGGTAACTAAGAGAGGCAGAGCCCCATAGCAGACTTCTGAATGGCATCCCATTACCCCTTCAGAAAATATACATATTTCTATACTGACACATTTATACACTCTTGACACACTGACCGCATTGGGGAAGTAGAAAGAAGGAATTCAAGATGATAGATCCCTAGTTCTGTCGTTTTGCGGGTCTCCCCCAACATGTTTTATCTAAGTTGCTGATTCATGCTGTGTTCTGTGGATGATGTGCACTTTTAGATACATGTTATGCACATCCTCTATTTTTTAATGTGTCTGTTCAGATGCCGGGCCCCCCTGACACTGCGGGCCCCATAGCAACTACTATGGCTACTACCACTGTATATATGCCCCTGATCATGTTACATTTCAGTTTCTGCAGGGTTGGAAACAGGCAGACAAGGAAACTGACCCTCCCACAGATTGAGAAAAGCACAAAAAATCAGCTAAATAAATTTATATAGTGTATGTGAACATATTAAACTTTGCAGTGCTGAGGTCCTGGGTTCAAGTCCCATCCAGGTCAACATCTGCAAAGAATTGGTATATTCTCTACGTATTTGCGTGGGTTTCCTCTGGGTCCTCAGGTTTCCTCCCACCCTACAAAACATACTGGTAGGTTGATTAGATTGTGAGCCCCATTGGGGACAGGGACCGATTTGGCGCTGCGTAATCTGTGTGCGCTTTATAAATAAAAACGAAAGGAATAAACAATCAGGTTCTATGTAATTGGAATTATCATTTGCATTAACATTGTGGGATACATAAATGAAAAAAAAACGGAACCGACTTATGACATGCAATAAAAATAAGAACATTTCCTGCAGTCTACGCAAGCCTCCAACATGAACTGCACAATATTTTCCGTGAATCGAGTTTCGTTTTTTTTCTCATCGCTGAAACATATGAAACGGGGAGTCATGCATTATCATGATTTGTCAATATTTGTGCATCTAGCCATCCATCTCGTCATTTATCAATTGTGGCAATAATTTAATATCCATACAACCTGAGGGGACGGCTACGCAGCTGCGGGATATTAATCAACCCTCCCGCGATTTCTTATTGTTGTCGCTAGCTCTGTATATTATGTCTACGAACATCGGGGGGAACATCTTTCCATTCAGCAACAAGGCACCCTAGGGGGTGTATCGCTCCTAAGTGAAGGGAATTGTGCAATATTGTAAAATATAGAAGACATCTCCCCACACTTTCTGCACTGAACTATCATTATTTCTATAATGATAAAGGGTGAATTTGCTTCTTGGGAACGGCAGGGGGTATTTAGCCTTACTACTTAGTAAGCAGCTGTCCTTCTTGTATAATATTGACTACTCCGCAGATCATTGACTGAAACAATACAGCTGTAGGATGCTGAGCATCATGGAAAGAATAGGATGGATCGATGCATTTAGCTGATGCTAACCCATTCTTCAAGAATTCAATGCAAAGGAAGGAATAATTGATACTTCGGGAGATCTTTGGATAGTGTCGAGAACAGACTTGACAAAATACTTAAAATCGAGGAAAGTTCATTTACTATGGTGATTTTGATCTTGCACATAATAAGGAAATCAATGGCGAAAAGCTATCGATAGACCAGGTGACATTGTAGACAATGTGTAAGGACATCGAGGACCTCTCATAGGTTGATGGATGCCACATACACGAGGTTAGTGGGACAATCCTGAGGTCTACCAGAAGACGTAGATGATCTATTAAATTAAGTACAGAACCAATATGGCGTTGCTACTCAATGGTAGGTGAATTCTACTTATGCTACCGGAACAAGGTTGGGATTGATTGTCGGTAGTGATGAGCAGACCCAAAGTTTCCATTTGGTTTTTGAGGGTATCCCACCTGACCTGGACATAATGCTGGATTACAAACAGACCTAGCCGAACATGAATGGAAACTTCGGGTCCGATCATCTCTATTTGTCAGCAATCTTAGGTTATCATCTGGCCAACATGATCTCCATAACTTGTCCCACCTGATCTCGAAAATATCACCGGATTGGCAGCCAACCCAGTCCTGCGATCTACCAGAAGACGAAGAAGATCTATTAAATTAAGTACAGAACCAATATGGCGTTGCATAGTTGCTACTCAATGGTAGGTGAATTCTACTTATGATACCGAAACAAGGTTGGGATTGATTGTCGGTAGTGGTCTGCAGACCCAAAATTTCCATTTGTTTTTTGGGTGCGTCCCACCTGATCTGGACATTTCACCGGATTAGCAGCAAACCCAAAATGATGCCCTAACCAAACCTTTGGGTCCGATAATCTCTATTTGTCAGCAATCTTAGGTAATCATCTGGCCAACATGGTCTCCATAACTTGAACCACCTACATGAGCTACAATGTGTAGAAAAATAAATTATGAATAGTAGCAATGGACAAAATATTAGGATTGTTTGTCGTCAGTCCTAGATTATCATTTGGGTAACCAGAAGTCAAATTCTTGATCAACTAGATAAAGTGTTTGAAAATCAAGTGCTAGTGATGGACACCATATTGGGATGTAAATGAACTTCCCAAGACCCCCGCTCAACTCAAGAGAAGGTGTCCCTTGCACTCTGATTGAAGACCATGGCTGGTTGTAGATGCTTGGCTGCTCTATTCACTTCAATAGGACTGAGGGAAATAGTGGAATACTGGGAGCCCCATATAGAATTAATGAAATAGCCACAGCCCATAATTCAGCCCTGCTCAAGGGACCCCCATTCTCGTGACTGGTGAGGGTAGAACGACTGGGATCCCCCACCATAACCACTTTTCAAACCTTCCTTGAAATTCTTTAAACGTAAAAACCAATTTGGATGAAAAAGATATAAAATGTCCTATGGTTTGTTAATTAATAGTTTTCGGCCACAAAAAAAGTCATGATACCCTAGTCCCTATTTGTCCACTTCAAGGAAATCTACCATCAAGATCCTTGACAAACCAGGGACATCACTCATAGATCCAGGCACCGTGACTGTGGGAATCTTCTTATATTTGTTGTCCATGGACTCCTTCCCTCTAAATTCGACTATGCCAATGCACCTGAAAAGCACTGGGGGTGTTACCTGAGTAGCATTTCCCCCCTCCCACTGTATTAGATTATAACAGGGTGAGGGAATTGCTGAAGGGAGGGACAGTTTAATAGCATGTGAAGCTACTGTGGGCTCTGTTAACGCCACCAGAGCCCTTCTGTCTTATTAGCATAATTATAACAGTTGATTTTGAAGGAAGGTGGCCATGGATAACAAATATAAGAAGATTACCACAGTCACGGGGCCTGGATCTATGAGTCATGTCCCTGGTTTATCATGCGCTTTCAGATTCTTTGAATTCCATGAGTCACATCTCCATGTCCCACCCGATCTCTACATGACCGTAGGAGCCCACAAGAGTCTAAGAGCCTATCTTCATTGTAGATTTTCCCCGCTATATCATCATTACAGACACACATAGAACATGTCACTCCAACAATTCCTTCCTGGTGCGTTATTCTTTTGTCTATATATTTTCGAGTCCATATTAAATTTCATGACTCATTCAAGTCCAGGTACATGAAGTCACGCTTTTTGTTTGAGGTTTCTCTTTCTTTTATATCATACAGACATTCATGTACATGGAATTTCATTTGCTTCTTTCTGTAACAGGAGTTGGTGCCCCAAACCACACATCTACTATAATCAACTGAACGGGAGCTTCAGGCGCTGGCACCGGCTCTGGAACCACTGGAACAGAGGGGGCAGGTAAGCCGATTCAAAATATTTCAACAGAAATTAACATTCAAGTGTTTAAACTAGCTAACCCCTTTGATTTTTCTATAGCTACATACTGAAAGGGCAGCTGTAAAGTCACCAGTTGAAGAAATCAGAATTACAAGATTCAATTACTTTATCAAAACGATTACGACTATTCTGTCATACACCACTAAAGGGGGCTTACTGTATACAATCTTATTATTGGTTCAAAGGAATTGCTGTATTCATTATGCTCTTGAGCTCCCCCTAGGGGTGACTCTGTAGGTGGCCAGCATGTTTTATTTTCAATGTCGGGGATTGGAAGCAAATCAAATCAAAAACACCTGACTTACAGATGACCCCTAGTTACAAATGGACCCTGTGGATGTTGGAAATTTATTGTACAATGAAGCTTTATTGTTAATCCTGGTTCTTATGACAACCCAACATTTTTAAATTCCAATTGTCACGGAGACCAAAAAATATTGGGCTGGAGTTAGAATGATAAAATATACAGTTCCGACTTACATAAAAATTCAACTTAAGAACGAAACCCGGGACTGCCTATAAGGTAAGTAATGCATCAGTATAGAATGTTGAACATGTTTAATAAAGTTATAAAAATAAATTACTGGCTGGTACAATCTGCAAATCGTCAATAAATATTTGTGTATGCTGGTATATATGTATATCTCAGGGAAAAAAAAATCTATGTGATAATAATAAAAATATTATAAACAAATCTATGTGATAATAATAAAAATATTATAAACAATTAATGGATTTTTTTTTTGATTGTTGATATGATGACAATTTTTAGTCTTACCCCCCCCCCCCCCCCATGCTGAGGCGGAAGGATGCTCCGAAGAGATGTACAAAGACGAGGCGATGCCTGCATTTAGTGTAGATATGCAGATCCATGGGGTGCATGTATTATCAGGCTGATAAGCACATGGAGGAGCTCACTGGATGATGCCTGTACTATATACTTTTAAGTGTCTGTGATATTATCAGTGAACATGAAGGTGAATGGAGACGCGAGCTTTCATGGTATGACACGTATTCTAGCTGACATGGTAGACTAACCGCGTTACCTTATCAAGCCCCAGCATAATTATATCCCTTGCAGATAAATTCATCAAATGATGATTTCAAGGATTACTCCAAAACTAAAAATGTATGTCTGGTAGATGTGTATGTGATCTGTAGATATCATTGTAGAGACGCTCTATGTATACAACTGCAAGATT
The DNA here is from genome assembly GCA_019512145.1 of Engystomops pustulosus. Classification (NCBI taxonomy): domain Eukaryota; kingdom Metazoa; phylum Chordata; class Amphibia; order Anura; family Leptodactylidae; genus Engystomops; species Engystomops pustulosus. The sequence goes on from CM033643.1 coordinate 212,826,684, forward strand.
ATTCATAGTCCTGCAGAAATCCAAAATACAAGTCAAAGAAAACGCCATAGGAAAAGAAATATATAAGAGAAATATAAAGAATCCCTAATGTTATTTATAGGAGACGGATAAATCTATATGAAAGATATGAGATATATATGAGATAGATAGATAGATAGATAGATAGATAGATAGATAGATAGATAGATAGATAGATAGATAGATATGGGATAGATAGATAGGGATAGATAGATATGGGATAGATAGTATGGGATAGCTATGGTAGATGATAGATAGGATAGATAGATAGACTTAGTGAGATAGAAGGAGATAGATAGGAGATAGATAGATATGGCGATAGCTAGATATGGATAAGAAGATATGAGATAGATAGAATGAGATAGATACGATATGAGAGATAGATATGAGATAAGATATGATGTAGATGATAGGATAGATAGCCAAGATGAGATATGGGATAGATCGATATGGGCTAGATAGATTAGGATAGATGAGATATGGGATAGATAGATATTAGATAGATGGATGGGAGATAGATAGATAGGGGATAGATAGAGAGATTGGGATAGATAGATATGAGATAGATAGATCGATAAGATAGCTAGATTAGCGAGAAAGATTCACCATCACCCGTCCTTCTCAACTATTGTTATGCCTTTTTTTTCACTTGTGTTGCTCTCTGTTCCCCGTCTACTTCCGTGTACAAAGGGCGTAACTTCACTCCCACTATCTTTTTGTGTAGATATGGGATAGATAGATATGGAGATAGATATGATAGATATGGGAGAGATAGATAGATAGATATGAGATGTATATATGAGTAGATAGATAGATAGATAGATAGATAGATAGATAGATAGATAGATAGATATGAATAGATAGATGGGATAGATAGATATGGGATAGATAGATATGGATGATAGAGAGATATGGGATAGATAGCCGATAGATAGAATGAGATAGAGAGATATGAGATAGAGAGATATGAGATAGGAGATAGGGGATAGATAGATATGAGTAGATAGATAGATAGAGATAGCATGATAGATAGATAATGAGATAGATAGATAGAGATCGATATAATATGAGATAGATAGTATGAGATAGATAGACTATGGGATAAGATTAGATATGGTAGATAGATAGATATGAGATAGATAGATAGATAGAAGATAGATAGAGAGATAGATAGATAGATAAAGATGAGATAGATAGTATGAGATAGATAGATAGAGATAAATAGATAATAGATATAAGATAGATAGATAGATAGATAGATAGATATAAGATAGATAGATAGATAGATAGATATATAGATAGATATGAGATAGAGAGATATGGGATAGAGAGATATGGGATAGAGAGATATGGGATAGAGAGATATGGGATAGAGAGATATGGGATAGAGAGATATGGGATAGAGAGATATGGGATAGAGAGATATGGGATAGAGAGATATGGGATAGAGAGATATGGGATAGAGAGATAGATTAGATAGATACAAATTGGAAAAAGCGAGCAGCACTCCAAAGGTAGAATTCAAAAGTTGGTGATCAAACAATAAAGATTCAACAACTTTTGACTTTCTACCTTGGAGTGATGCTCGCTTTCAAATTTGTATTCGAGTAAGTACCAAGCCAGGACCGTGGGGGCTATGCACCCCCCCTCCTTAGGGGTTCCATAAAGACGTGAGACTGAACTCTACTTGTGGTAGATAGATAGATAGATAGATAGATAGATAGATAGATAGAAAGAAAGATAGATATGCAGTAGATACATGATAAATAGGAGATAGATATGAGATAGATAGATAGATAGATAGATAGATAGATAGATAGATAGATAGATAGATAGATAGATAGATATGAGATATATAACAGATAGATATGAGATATATAATAGATAGATAGGAGATAGATAGATAGATAGATAGATAGATAGATAGATAGATAGATAGATGTGTCACTGTTGGAGATACTCCAGTGCCCGCTCACCAGGAATACAAGGTCATATTAATGTGGATTTGGCAGGAGGCATGGAATGACTTCCCGAGGGCGGCAGTCACACAGCCCCTGCCATCTGGGTCTAACTAGTCTGTGCATATGGGATTCAGTATGTGTGTGTTTAGGTTGATGGATACATTCCAAAAGTACTTTTTGTTGTTGATATATAAATCTAGAAAAAAAAAATATCATTATTTATAGTTATAAAATTTAAAAATGTTCTATTCTTAACCCTTAAAAGGTTAAAAACTCCAGTCACAGCTATTTCATTGGATAATGCAAGGTGCAGAACCTGATGGGAGGGGCAGGACTCATTTTCACTATATTCCTAGGACCTAGAGTCCTCCTCCCTCCCTCCCTCATTATGTAAATGAGGCTGGTCACATGGTCAGAGGCAGTGATGCCAACCCTGTTACCCCTCCCCTCTCCTCCCCCTGCTCATGTCTGGGTGTAATGTATAGTAAAGAATTGCCAGTGTCTGTGCTTTATCTGCTGCCTGTGAGAGACACAAACCTGAGCTACACAAGTACCTGACATGTTCTGCTATACACATGTGAGAGACACAGACATCAGCTACACAAATACCTGACATGTTCTGCTATACACATGTGTGAGACACAAGCATCAGCTATACAAGTGCCTGACATGTTCTGCTATACACATGTGAGAGACACAGACATCAGCTACACAAATGCCTGACATGTTCTCCTATACACATGTGTAAGACACAGACATCAGCTACACAAGTACCTGACATGTCCTGCTATACACATGTGTGAGACAGACATCAGCTACACAAGTACCTAACATGTCCTGCTATACACGTGAGAGACACAGACATCAGCTACACAAGTGCCTGACATGTCTTGCTATACACATGTGTGAGACACAGACATCAGATATACAAGTGCCTGACATGTTCTGCTATACACATGTGACACACAGACATCAGCTACACAAGTACCTGACATGTCCTGCTATACACATGTGTGAGACAGACATCAGCTATACAAGTACCTGACATTTTCTGCTATACACATGTGAGACACAGACATCAGCTACACAAGTACCTGACATGTTCTGCTATACACGTGTGAGACACAGACATCAGCTACACAAGTGCCTGACATGTTCTGCTATACACATGTGAGAGACACAGACATCAGCTACACAAGTGCCTGACATGTTCTGCTATACACATGTGAGACACAGACATCAGCTACACAGGTACCTGACATGCTCTGCTATACACAAGTGTGAGACATAGATATCAACTCCACAAGAATCTGACATGTCCTGCTATACACATGTGAGAGACACAGACACTCATGTTTAAGCTGGACTGCTCAATAGGATAATGACCCATTGGACCTCTCTTAGATCAGTTTACAGATAGATGGATAGATAGATATGAGATCGATAGATAAATAGATAGATAGATAGATGATATATCGGAGATAGATATATAGGGGATATATAGGAGATAGATAGATAGAGATAGAAAGAAAGACAGAAAGATATATAGATATTACTATGTACTGAGAAGATCCAGCCAAATCAGTCTTTTACGCCGACAGCAGTGACTCAGGGACTGGATCTCTTCAGTAAAACCTTTTGAAACCATCACATGCCTGCATGATGTAATGATTTATTGTCTCTTGGGAGCAGAAGACCATGTCACCTAAAGTTGGGCACACCGTTGCAATTCAATGGATAGGCAAATGGGCACCAGGAAGGATAAAGCACTCCACAGTGGATAACCCCTCTAAGTGACTTCCCTGCTATTAGTGCTTTACATTACCTTACATTGCCGCAGCTACAATACACATAAAACCAACAGTAGAGAATCCGTGTCACTCCTCAAGTTGTCTCATGTCAAGTACATCTGCTTAGAAATAAATGAATCACTAGGAGGAAGCGCAGGTATCTTAACAAGACAATTGAGTGAAAAACACGGCACATGAGTCACGGGAAATTGACATTTTTATGACCCAAGATTACTGCATGCTGCACCTCCTGCTCTTGACTGCTGACATCTCTGACTTAAACCCCAAGGGATGGTGGGTTTTTTTATGACTTTTATTTTCATTATTTACATTTTTTTTTTCCTTCCAGTCGAGGTTTTTTTTTTTCCCTGTATGTCAGGTTGAAAAGAAAATACAAAGTGACAGAAAAATAACTCGAAATTGCCACAAATTGAATAGAATTTCCAAATGCACAAGCAAACAACATGCTTTTTAATGTAACATTTCTCAACTTACTTGGCAGCCTCTTAAGTCGCGTATCACTGATTTCTTTCGAGAAAAAAGGACAGCCAGGTGACTGCTCGACAATGAGCACAATGTCATGTCACTCCCAGTGTAAAAATACAATGGCACCTATCTTTATCATTAAAAGGAAAATTTGATGGCATTAAAATCAAAATAGGCGCAAGTGGACCGTGAAAAAAAAAAAAAAAAAAGCTTTCTAAACTAAAAAAGTAAAGACCCAAAGAAACTAAAAATGATATAAGTAAAACAACTAAAAGGTAAAATCATAAAAATATCATATAAAATAAACCATTTACTGTACTAAAAAGCACTAATCCTGCTCGAAACAATGATAAATAATAGTTTTAATAATAATACATTAGTTTAAGAAAACAGTATTTTTTACAAATTTTTTTTAATCCACTCTGGACTTGGATTATTTTAGTAGCTCTTTTACGTAAGCACTTCATTTAACCTGTCATAAGACTTGAGCAGATCCGAACTTTAAGTTTGGTGCCATCTGGTCGCCAGATCCGCCTTACGTGGGCATGTTGTAGAGCAGCCAATCGGACAGCTTTAAACCCCTTGCATCTAGACTTGGTTATGATTGGCCAGGAGAATATTTGGTGGACACAGCCTGCCTATCACAGGCATGCCTAGTTGATAGGGGGTGTAAAGCTGCCTGATTGGCTGCTATGCATCCCATCAAGCAACATGCCCACGGTAGGCGGAGCTGGCGGCCGGACGACACAGAACTTAAAGCTCGGGTCTGCTCATATCTAACGACTGGTTAAATGAAGTGCTTATGTAAAAGAGTTACTGAAATAATTCAAGTCCAGGGTGGATAATACATTAAACTAAATTTTTACTGTTTAACACCCATTAGGGTAAGGCCTGCCAGGGTAAAGGTCAACACCAACCAGGGTAAGGCCAACTCCCACAATAAGGCCACATTAGGTGACCTGAAGAAGAGCTTATTCCTTCCCTGAGACGTGCATGTATCGCTAACTCTAAAAGCAAGATTTAAATTTTAAACAAAAATTCTGTGTCTTACACGAGCTACTAAAAAACTTTGCAGGAATCGGTGTTCCAGTGCGTGTAGATGAGGACTGACACTTTTTTTAGTCATTATGTGACTTTTCATCTTCACTTTCTTAACGCTTTGCCATGTGTAGTCTGTAACTTTGGCTTTGTAGTCCTTGCAGAGCTCCTGGGAAAAGACCTAGCTGCTGGGAGATGACCAAGCTGCTGGGAGGAGGAAACCTAGCTGCTGGGAGGAGGAAACCTAGCTGCTGGGAGGAGGAGGCATAGCTGCTGGGAGGAGGAGGCATAGCTGCTGGGAGGAGGAGACCTAGCTGTTGGGAGGAGGAGACCTAGATGCTGGGAGGAGGAGACCTAGATGCTGGGAGGAGGAGACCTAGATGCTGGGAGGAGGAGACCTAGCTGTTGGGAGGAGGAGACCTAGCTGTTGGGAGGAGGAGACCTAGCTGCCGTGACTCCCTGTTCCCCTCCCCTCTTTATGGAGATTCTATGTAAGTTGACACCTCATTGAGCTTACACTTGTTCCTAGCAAGATGAAATGTACAGCTAAAAGAAGATTAGGAGGGAAAGAGGAAGGATGATAAAAGCCAAAGGTCACAAGGTTTATTCTAATATCTCGTGCTAAGGAGTTATGCAAAGATTGGAAAAAAATAACATTTAATCAGTCTAACAGGCAAAAGAATGTAAGTAGATCTTCTGGGAATCCCAAAAATGATTGTCCTCACAACTCATAGAGAGGTGGTCACAGCCCTTACCGAGGAGGAGTGTAGAGATCCTACTAGAAACAAGGTTAAGGGTGTGATGGGAGTAACCAACTTATCAAGGAAGAAATCCCATATCTACAGAGAGGTTTCTATGTTATAAAACGAAAGAAGAACATCAAAGCTCATCCTGACCTCATGTTACTGGATTTGTAAGATTCACCATGAAATTGGATATGCATTTTTTGGTTTAAGTAATAAGGAGGGGAAAATGTACCTGTAGGTTTAGGTCTGTAGAGAAATTGGGTTTGTAGACTACCTGGATTGACACATGCAAATAACAGGTACAGAGGCGTCCATACAATGTACTTGGCTTTATTGTGGTACGCTTCCTTTTCTACTGCTCTAAATCTGTGACTGCAGATGGACACTAGTACAAATTGTCATGCTCCTCTGCTTAATGGATGCTGCAGGACTGGACACTATGTACAATCTACTTAGCATCTCCTGTTCTATAACAAGCTGTCTACATGTAGGACACTATGTACAATCTACTTAGCCCCCCCCTGCTCTATAACATGCTGCCTGCAGATAGGACACTGTGTACAATCTGCTCAGCTCCTCCTGCTCTATGTAGGGCAGCACGGTGGCTCAGTGGTTAGCACTACAGCCTTGCAGCAATGGGGTCCAGGGTTCAAGTTCCATCCAGGTCGACAGCTGCAAAGAGTTTGTATGTTCTCTCTGTGTTTGCGTGGGTTTCCTCCAGGTCCTCCCGTTACCTCCAACACTCAAAATCATACTGGTAGGTTGATTAGATTGTGAGCCCCAGTAGGGACTGATTTGGCAAACTCTGTGCAGCGCTGTGTAATCTGTGTGCGCTATATAAATAAAGAATTATTATTATTATGCAAGATCTGTCCAGCTCCAACTGCTCTATTACATGCTACAATCTGCTCAGCTCCCCCTGCTCTATAACATGCTGCCTGCAGATAATATCGGCGGTCCCCTACTTAAGAACACCCAACTTACAGGCGACCCATAGTTAAAGACAGACCCCTCTGCCCACTGTGACCTCTGGTGACTTCTCTGGATGTTACTATAGTCCCAGGCTGCAATGATCAGCTGTAAGGTGTCTGTAATGAAGCTTTATTGATAATTCTTGGTCCCATTACAGCAAAAAATTTTGAAACTCCAATTGTCACTGGGGCAAAACATTTTTGTCTTGATCTACCATTATAAAATATACAGTTTCGACTTATGTACAGATTCAACTTGAGAACAAACCTACAGACCCTATCTTGTATGTAACCAGGGGACTGCCTGTAAACTACGAACCATCTGCTCAGCTCTTCCTGCTCTATAACATGCTAAACTCTGCCTCTTTAGTCTAATGTTTATTTTGCTGGATAGAGAGGGTCACTTTAAGTAAATATAACAACAAATGACGGATCCTGTCTGTAGTCCGTGTACATTTCTATCTGAGATATACATCTTCCCATATTCTATGTATGAACTTTACATTGTCCTCAAAACCTCTCACAGTCGAGAGAAGGAAAATGAACCCCCTGAACCCTTATTATAGATTATCATCTCGCATTGTGCTTGTGCCATGAGGAGATAAGGGACCTTGCCCGCAGTCATGCAGCCGGGTCCTGTACCCGTGGCACGGTCCTGACTCCATCAGAAAAGCTCTTCACATGGAGGAACACAAGGCACTGGATTAATACTTTGTATTTCAGACCTTCTGAACTCTCCTAAAAACATTACACAACCTGGTGGAGGTTTTCAGATTCCAGATTCTGCACAAGTTTAGTCAATTTTGCAATCCACGACTTATTCTCTGTGTCCAACCAAAGTGAGATCTAGAAGTCTGGCGATCTTGTGCTATTACGCTGCATTGCATTGTGGGATTTCCGTTAACTTTTTGCCCCAAGCAACTAGTTCACACTGCAAACCACACAGGGCAAACTACCCGGAGGCACATTACAGGAATCGGCAAAGCTGCAAATGCACCGATACTCGTCTTCTTATGTAAAAAGTGGATCTAGAAGTCAAAAATGAAGCTCTTTCTACCCAACAAAACGTTTTGTTTTTGGAGGATATTTCAGAGCCCGGGCAAGTTCCCAAATATGCCTGAACACTACAAGCAAGACTAGTAATACATCCAGGATACAACCTTACATGTTTTGATGATAATTTGTAACATGTTGCCTGCAGATAGGACACTATGTACAATCTGTTCGGCTACTCCTGCTCTATAACATGCTGCCTGCAGATAGGACACTATGTACAATCTGCTCAGCTCCTCCTGCTCTATAACCTGCTACCTGCAGGTGGATACTATGTAGAATCTGCCCAGCTTCCCCTGCTCCATAATATTCTGCCTGCAGATAGGACACTATGTACAATCTGCTCAGCTCCTCCTGCTCTATAACATGCTGCCTGCAGATAGGACACTATGTACAATCTGCTCAGCTCCTCCTGCTCTATAACATGCTGCCTTCGATAGGCCACTAGTACATATGCTCAGATCCTCCTAGCTCTATACTCCTACCTGCAGATAGGACAGTATATACAATGTGCTCAGCCCCTCCTGCTCTATAATACGCTGCAAGATAGATATGTAATTAAAAGAAAAAAAATACATGACAGCTAGATGAATTGATGAATATATTTATGGAGAGGTAATACAGTGACATGAGATATCATAGATAAGCTGGGTTCACATTTATTTTTTCGTAACTATCAAAGGAGCAGAACAATTAAAAAACTGGAGGCCCCTGCCTGATACTGTGTGTAAAAGACACTATTAACTATAATGGGTTCCGTTGGGCTTGGAGAGATAGATAGATAGATATGATAGATAGATAGATAGGAGATAGATAGATAGATAGATAGGAGATAGATAGATATGAGATAGATAGATAGATATATAGATAGATATATAGATAGATAGATAGATAGGAGATAGATAGATAGATAGATAGAATTTGGTTCTTATAAGTGTCTCATGACTTCTGTTCTGTAAAATGTAACATTTGGGGGAGGAATAGCGCCAAGAATCAACCACAAAGCCACATTTTGCGCTCCTTTGTTTCTTCCTTAATTTTACAGTAACCGTAATAATTTATAGTCACCTACCTGGGGGACAACTCCTGCCATAAAACATAAAAAGCCTGTGTCGTGCACTTGGCCTCCCACCTCCTCTCGGGTTATCGGGTGATATGTAATTAAAAGTGTGACATAGGACTTTTAAGAAAAGATAAGCTACTTAAAATCTGTTAAAAAGGAAACCAAAAACTTGCACCGCTATCGGATTTCAAAGAAGATCCGTCAGTTTTTTCTCCGCTTTTCCACATCTTGGTAAAAAGTTGAGCTGTGTAAATTTACAGTAGCTGCTGCCATCTATAGGGCTTCGGGGGTACTGCGCTTTTGCTTGTTAGTTCCTTCTGGTGGGGAAAGGATAAGTGTACCAAATCTGCAAGCACTTTTCCTAACAGCAGGTGTCCTCACTTTTACTGCAAATTTACTTCAAATACATTAGTTTAAAAGCTTTTCCATGTTTTGTAAAGGAAAACACTAACTTCTGTATGAAGGGGGGAAAAAAAGTATCAAGGTGCTTTAGGGTAGCAAAACATGACCCTCGAAACTTTGCAATTCATTTCAGTTTTTTTGCAGAAAATGAGATTGTGGGTAATAGATGTCAATCTTCTCCGGCTTTCTGGCAGCCACCGGGGAAGTCTTGCTGATTTGCAGGTGTTAGATTAATTGGGACTGAACCAGTAAATTGGACAAGAAAACATAAATAATATATTAAGTCATTGGAATAGAAGAGACAAGGATGAGGAGGATGCGGGGCAGGAGTAATCACCGTCACACAGGCATGAAAATAGGCAGGAATACAGACTAATGAGATTATATAAATGATGTGTGACAAGCTAGATAAATAGATATGAGATCGCTCGCTAGATAGATACGCTCGCTCGCTACGCGAATTGCTAGATAGATTCTATAATAGATAGATAGATAGCTAGATAGATAGATAGATAGATAGCTATGCTACGCTCGCTCGCTCTGCTGCTCGAGAGATCGCTCGCTGATCGATCTCGCCTCCTCCTCGCTAGCTCTCTCGCTCTCGATATGACTCTCTTCGCTCATGAGATAGATTCGACTGATATCAGACAGCTCGGCGATCGCTCGATAGATCGCTCGATCGCTCTGCGATAGATCGCATAGTAGATATTGAGATGATCGCATAGCATCGATATGAGATCCTCGCTGAAGATATGAGATAGATAGATCGATAGAGATGAGATAGCTACGCATCCGATAGACATATATATATATCTGACGATAGATCTATCGATAGAGATAGATCTGAGCTCGATAGATCTGAGATAGATCGCCTATAGACCGATATGAGCTCGATCGCTCGCTAGCTCGCTCGATAGATAATAGATCTGAGATCGATCGATAATCCTCTGAGCATCGCTCGCCTCCGACTCGATATGCGATCGCTCTCTCGCTCGACTCTGCGCTCGCCTCGCTGCTCGCTAGCTATGCGCAGCTCTCTCGCCTCGGCGCTCGCGCGCTCTGCCTCAGCTCCTAGCTCTGCGCTCGAGCAGATATGCCGCGCGAGCTCTATACTAGCGAGATAGGAGAATCGCGCGATCGCTCGATCGCTCTCGCGCTCTCTTGCCTCGCTTGCCTCCGCTCGCTCGCTGCTATGCGCTCTCTCGTCGCCTCTCCTCTTCTCGCTCACGCTCGCTCTGCGCTCGCTCGCTCGCTCGCTCGATCGCTCCTCCGCTCGATCTGCTCTGCGCTCGCCCTCTCTCTGCGATCGCTAGCTCGGCCTCGCTACGCTCGCATACCTCTCTGCGCTCGCTCGCCTCCTGCGATGCTGCTCGTCTGCGCTCGCTCTCTCTGCTCTGCCTCCGCTTCGCTCCTCGCTCGCTCGCTCTGCCGCTCTCTCGCTCGCTCTGCGCTCGCTCGCTCGCTCTGCGCTCGCTCGGCATCGCATCTGCGCTCGTCGCTACGACTCTGGCGCATCTCTCGCTCGCCCTGCGCTCGCGCGCGCGCTCGCTGCTCGTCGCTCGCTCGCTCGCCTCTTGCGCTAGCTCGATCTGCTCTCGCTCGCTCTCGCTCGCTCGCTTGCGCTCGCTCGCTCGCTCGCTCGTCAGCTCTGCGCTTCGCTCTCTCGCGACGCTCGCTCGCTCGCATCGCTCGCTCCGCTCAGCTCGCTCGCTCTCGATCTCCTCCGCGCTCCTCGCTCGCTCGCTCGCTCGCATCCTCGTCGCTTCATCGCTCCGCGCAATCGCTCCGCTCGCTCGATCTACTAGCTCTCTCGCTCTCTCCTGCGCTCTCTCGCTCTGCGCCTCGCTCGTCGCTCGATCTGCGCGGCTCGCTTCTTCGCTCCTGCTCGCTCGCTCGCTCGCTCGGCGCTGCTCGCTCGCTCGCTATCGCTCTGACCTCGCCGCCTCGCACTCGCTCTCGCTGCGCTCGCTCATCCTGCGCTCGTTCGCTCTCTCTCGCCCGCTCTGCGCTCGCTCGCTCGCTCGCTCGCCGCTCGCTCGCTGCTCGTAGCTCGCTCCTGCGCATCGATCGCTCGCTCAGCTCTCGCTCGCTCGATCGCTCCTCTGCGTGCTCGCTAGCTCGCTCTGCGCTCGCTCGCTCGCTCGCTGCTCTGCGCTCGCTCGCTACCGTCCTGCGCCGCTCTCCTCTCATCTCTCTCGCTCCGCTCTGCGCTCGCGCGCACTCGGCGCTCGCGCGCTATGCGCTCGCGCGCTCTGCGCCCTCGGCGCTCGACTCGCTCGCTCTGCGCTTCTCTCGCTCGCTCTGCCTACTCGCTCCTCGCTCGCTTGCCTATATCGATCTCCTCTGCGCTACGCTCTCTCTCTCGCTCGCTCTGCTCTCGCTCGCCTCCTCCTCCATCGCGCTCTTGCTGCTCTCTCGCTCTGCGCTCGCTCTCTCGCCTCTGCGCTCGCTCGCCGTCCTCTGCGCTCGCTCGTCTGCGCTAGCATACATCGCGCTCGTCGCTCGCTCGCTCGCCTCGCTCGCTCGCTCGCTCGATCTGCGCTCTCTGCTCGCTCTGCTCGCTAGCTCGCTCTGCTCTCTTGCTCGCGCGCATCGCTCGAACTCACGCATCTGCCGCTACATCATCTCTCGCTCTGCGCTCGTCGCCTACGCGCTCGCTCGCTCCGCTCCGCTCGCTCAGCTCTGCGCTCGCTCCTCTGCGCTCGCTCGCTCATTCCTCTCTCGCTCTCGCCTCGCTCGACTCTGCGCGCGCTCGCTCTGCGTCTCTCGCTCCTCGCCTCGCTCTGCCTGCTCGCTCGCTCGCATGCTAGCCTCGCTCGCTCGCTCGCTCTCTCTCTCGCCCTCGACTCCCATCCATCAGCTCGCTCCTCGCTCGCTCGCTCGCTGCTCGCTCTCTGCTCGCTCAGCTCTGTCGCTCGCTAGCTTCCTCGCTCGCTCTGCTCCGCTCGCTCGCTCGCTCGCTTCGCTCTGCTCGCTCGATCGCTGCTCTCTCGCTCTTCCGCTCTCTCGCTCGCTCCTTGCACTCGCTCGCTCGCTCGTCCGCTCTGCGCTCGCTCGCTCGCTCGTCGCTCTCTCGCTCGCCTCTGCATTCTCCGCTCGCGTCCTCTCTCTCTCTCGCTCGCATCGCGCCCTCGCTGCGCTGTCGCTCCTCGCTCGCTCTGCGCTCGCGCTCGGCACTCCTCGCCGCCTCGCTGCGCATCTGGGGGGCGTCTCGCTCGCTCGCTCTCGCTCGCTCGCTCTCGCGCTCGCTAGCTCTCGCTCGCTCGCTCGCGCTCGCTCGCTCGCTCGCTCGCTCTCTCTCTTCGCTCGCTCGCTCGCTCGCTCGCTCTGCATGCGCTCTCGCTCGCTCGTAGCTCGAGATAGCTCGCGTAGATGCTGATAGCTAGTAGATAGATCGATAGATCGCTTAAGTGAGCGCTCGCTCGCTCCCTTCCAGTCCCCCTTTGCTCCACTCTATCATTGTCTTGTTCTCTCTTGGCCCAGGTTATAGCAGGTACCATATTTCAGATTAATCTATCCAATCCTTACCATGAAAACACCTTTGAGGCCTACTAATCACTATTGTACATTAAATTCTCTACCCCAGGGTGTCCTAATAGCGCATTATAAAACTTTCAGCATCAAACAACCAGGGCTATTCTAACTGGCTTCATAAAAGAATTTAGAAGTTTCGTATTTAGAATGGAAATGTGTAATAGTTTATTTATCCTCTGGGGCGCTGCAGAGAATCTAACAGTTGTCCACTTTGTTCCCGAATGCAGGGTCAGGGGTAATATTGGGATTATTGTTCTATCTATTGACTATTCCAGAAAAAAAAAAAAGAGACACCCCGACTTTAAAGACTTTGGAGAGTTTGGTGTGTTATGGATAGATGGGGCAGATTATCTACAAGCTGTTTTAGGTATAATGTTCTTATTTGGCCATGACAACTCCAAGCTCTGCTTTCTTTTCACCATGCTTATGAATATTTTAAATAAGGGAGCTGTGATTGGTTGCCATGGCCAACGACTGTTGGGGACATATACGGCCGCAATGGGCTCACGCGCAGTAGGAGCGGTGTGGTGCAGCCCGCGAGGCACCGTACCGGTCTGTACCCAGGAAAAGTATAGGACATCCTATTTCCCCGTTAACGACGCCGTGTATTCTTATGGAGAGGGGCGGGGGCGGCAGCACTTCCACACTCCTCTCTCCCATGCGCCAATGTGTGCCCACCCACAAACGTGCGTCTGAATGAAGCCTTTGTCTGATGAAGGTCAAGGCGCCTTCTGCCTGTCCGTTGGCTCCCAGTAGACCCCATTAGGTGTAGAAGGAAATTGACTGAGGTTCAACAAGTCAGATCAGTGGTAAACCTACCTGCACCTCTACCCCGGGCACTTTTGTGGCCCTTATTCATACAAGCCTCATAAATACAAAATTATTGTCCAGTATCTGACACAATTATGTGATCTTTAGTGTGGCAGAAGGCACACTTCACTCTATCTAACGCCATTCACCTAGGTTTGCTAGGCACCTAACCCTATGTGAAGGTGGCCTGGCAATAAGGTTCCTATTTACTAGTGTCTTTCAATGGTGTCCATATACATTTATCTGCTCTGTGTCGTTTGGTGCCAGCAAGACCCCGGTAGGAGTAGACGTAACTTATCTGAGGCTCCTCCTAAAGCTACGATCTGTTGATACCCACAATCTATAGTGAATCCAGTGGCAATTAGATGATGATCTCAAGAGTAGCCTCTAAGTCCATCTCAGTTGGCCATGTTACACCTCCAAGCCCCTACCTGACCTCTACCCAAGCACTTCTACCTATTATTGTGCCCATCATTCAAACATCTGCTTAAAGGGAACACTGTCAGAAATTGACTTTTAACAACCACTACCAATTGTTGAATAAGCATCTGAACACCTTCCAGATATTTTCTTTCATGGCCCAGTGTGGTGGCATCATCCGACATCAACTTTTGAAGTAAGAGTCAAGTTAGTTTGTATAAAGTCAAGGGGGGATTTTAACACTGAAGTCAAGCTCTCTCTTCCTCTAAAGCCCCTTCCCTCTAATTGATGTCCTGCATACAGAGACATCACTAAACAGATCTCCTGATGTCCGATGCATGATTCAATCACAGAGGAGGCAGCCTTCATTCCCCACTTGACTCTCCATGTTAAAACTCCTCTCCTTGACTTTATATCAACCATTTACATCTCACTTCAAGTTGATTTCAGAGGATGCCACCACCACTGGACCATGAAAGAAACAAATCTAGGAGTGTTACACTGCCTGACAATGCTGGTAGTGGCTATTTTAGGTCATTGCTTATGACGGTTCCCTTTAATGCCCGATTTTCTCCCAAATTGTAAAAAGTTAATGTGAATATAATTGAAGTCCTTTAAACATACATATACGAGTATATGTTTGCTAAATTGGCAACACCTGGGATACACGTAACGACGAAACTCCACTTGTGACATTACCCCGACCTTTAAATTGAAGCCCTTCCCTTTTAGGGATTGGAATAGATTACAGTATTAATAATGACAATCACTTTGGATTCATTAGTACAATTCACAATCCCCCAGTGTCTTCATTTCTGAAAGCACTTTATAGATACTATTCAAAAACTGTATTTCTCGTGAGATATCCCGAAAACCAATATCTCTCTCTATGACGAGCCTAATAGCATTGCTCCGCACGAGGACCAAATGCAATGGAAAAGGTCTCCAAATGGATCTGAAGAAGTTTGCCCTTTTACTTTCAGCACCTGTAGTAATTACGAACGGTTTTTTTGTATAATCTCTTTATAAAGGCACTCACAACCACGTCTTGGTGAGCGGAAGGCGCCACTGAGCAAAGCTTAAAATAACCTGCTGAATTACTTCAGCTTTATTCAATGCTGAGCATCACATGAGACCACCTGGGGACATTTCATCTCTTCTTCAAGTCAACGAGTGTAATAACAACTAAACTGCTCTCCTATGTAAGGTTGCCTAACTCGCTTTGTATTGTATTACCTTAAAAACTTCTCTGCACAAACTGTCCTCAAACATAGTAGTCGCATGGGTTGGAAGCGTGTGTGGTAAGGCTCAACCACTATCCAACACTTAAGTGGTGTCTAAGCTCTTCATGGATACCTTGTAGGTGGCTTAACTCTCCCTGGCTACTCTTAGAGGTGCTAATCTCTGCCAATGGACATCCTTAAGTGGTGGCTAATATCTCTATGATCATTCTGTTTCATGGAAACTTTCATTGTGAAAATCTTTCCATGGACACCCTTTAGTAGTGTACTACTTCTCCATGGCACCTTAAGTTGTGCCAATCGTCCTGACCATTCTTTAGTTGATCTGTCCATGGACACTTTGTTGTGGCCAATCGTCATGGACACCTTAAGTTGTGCCAAATCTGTCCATGGACACTTAGTTTGTGCAATCTGTCCATGGACACCTTTATTGTGCCAAAGTCTGTCCACGACCCTTAGAGGTGCTTATCTCCCAAATGACATAGGATCAGACAGTGTGATGCTCATTCTCCACATAAGTCACCGACCACATTCTGGATCTCCAATACACATACGTTAGCTCTTACTCATGTGCACTAGAAACAGACAACTGTGGGCTTTAAATGGGCACACCACTATCGACACATGCAATGGTGGCTAATATACTCAAGGTAAAAAGGATCCAACGTGTGATCCTTATTCCCAGCCATGGTGGATATTGAGACATACAAAAGTTTACCCCAAACAGCATACAACACTTGGATTGGCCAAGTGTGTGTGCTCTGAATTGATTAAGCCTCTACATGACTCCTCTATGGTGGATCAATGCCTCATTCACACTTTTAGTGGAGGCTTTGGAGAAGGGCATAACACCTCTTACACCATTAGACGGTGTTGATTGTAAGGTCTTCCAATATAGTTTTACAGCAGCGTAACACTGACATGATCTTAAATGGCCTGGAGCCAATGGTTTAAAGGACATCTAACCACTAGCTGGTAGACATGTAAACTACTTACCTATGCTCTTCTTGATGTCCCCCGGCTGTGTTCCTTCTCTAAGCTTGACACGTCAGGATCATCTGAAAAAACCATATAATTAGAAGCTCGGAGTCGGGAACATGTCGGCACTCCAGTGCTAATATGCCCCTCCCTCCCGCCATTGTAATGTGTTGTTCTTTTAGCTTTATTGTAACCTGAACTTTAATTTGGACATGTCAGCTTCGGAATCTGTACGCCATTGCGAAATTTGTTCCTTGTATCTTCATTGGTTGTCCATACCTTCGTTAAGTCAGTCATATGAAAAGAGAGCTATGGATCACCACCCTCCATTACTGAACTCTAAAGCCACCATGTCCATCAGATCACGTGGATGTGTTGCAACTCTCTCATTCAAATTGAATCCAGAAAATACATTTAAAAGTACATTTCCCACCCTCTACCCCTTATAGCTAAATGGGCCTTTCTGTTTGGTCAAGGACAATCCAGGTCCCAGAGGTGGACCACTCTACTTTTGCTCTAGTCCATGGACCTAAAGAATATTTAGGAGTTTGGCTACCACCCCATTCTTTCAGTGGGAAACCAAAGCATAGCTCTGAACTTTCTAGTGTACAAAGTATATTACTAAAGGTCAGAACATATATTGCTCCTCTACCCTCTATTCTGAAGTCTTAAAGGACACCTGTCCATCAGGTCTCTCAAAGTAAATTCTGTCATCACTACCTGTTTGGGATGTTGATAGGATTCCATCAAAAGCCTTTAATTCATACATTAGTCGTGTAAAATAATATTTTCATTATTTGTAAATGAGGCTGGTCACATGAGAGAGAAAGAGAATTAACCCCTGTTACCTCCCTCGCTCCTCTCCCTGATCATGTTTGTTGGTAATGTATCGTAAAGCATTGCTAGTGTCTGTGCGTTATTGCTGTCTGGCGGCTGTGAGAGAAACAGACCTCACTACACAAGGTCCCTGACAATCTCTCTTCTCCTATACCTTTGAGAGACACAGACATCAGCTACACAGTACCTGACAATCGTCTCTCTCTATACCATGTGAGTGACAACAGACATCATCTAACAAGTATCTGACATGTTCTGGTAACACATGTGAGAGACACAGACATCAGATACGACACGGCCGACTGTCTGCTATACCCATGTGGACACAGACAGCTCACAAGTCCTGACATTTCCTGATTCTCACATGTGGAGACCCGACATCAGTTACACAAGTATCGGACATGTTCTGCTATATACATGTGTGAGATACAGACATCAGCTACACAAGTACCTGAACCTGTTCTGCTATAGACATGTGTGAGACAGATTCAGCTACCCAAGTCCTGACTGTTCTGCTATACCATGTGAGGGGCACAGACACATCATCTACAACAATACCCTTGACATGTGCTGCTATACCCATGTGCAGGCCCAGACATCAGCTAACATGCCTGACATGTTCTGCTATACACGTGAGAGACGACAGACATGAGCTACACAATACCTAGACATGTCCTGCTATACCGCAAGCTGCAGGGCGCAGCACCGAGCACATGAGTCAGACGCAAGGATGTCAACACATCACAAAACAAAACAACGTTATACAGGCTGTCCGTCATTTGTATAGGAGATCTCATACTACACACACAGGCTACAGGGTGTTTACGGGTGGATGATTGGTTTAAGTTTACAGACATTAGAGGACAATGAAGGATAGGGGTAATGGTATCAATGGCAGTTGTGAAAATATTTAGTTTTGGGGTTAATTTGTCCTGCCGGGTTCTCTTTACGCTATAGACAACTAATAGCAACTGGCAACGATTGACTGATTCTTCTTCAAAACAGTATCAAACGTATACAACATTTGCAAAGTATGAGCTGGGTTTTAGAGTATATTACATGGGGGTCTCCAAAGTGAGAACACATCTTTAGTTGCGCCTTTAATGTTCAACCTTCCACAGCCATCTTTTGATCACAAAATTTACAGAATTTTTCTAAGATGGGTTTTCTATGACAGTCAAACCCTTCATGTCCGTTGTACAATTCACCCTCCAGGTACACATCACAAAGTCCTTGAGCGGAGCGATACTTTTTCATTGTGGTATTCAATCTCTATATTTTTAATTCCACTATGACTTTTACGTCCCATCTTTAATAAAACTAAGCTTAAAGGGTTCAATGAAGAGATAATGAGTACAATGTGCGTGTCATAACCATAACCTCCGAAACCGAGATTGACAGTAATGTTATCCTTGCTGGATGTCCCCCTGCACACTCATGGTGGTCACATCAAAAAGGCTTCATTCATCATGCAGACACAGATAAGACCTTTTCTAAATTAACCTTCCTTGTGTGAGGGGTTATTTTTAAATACTCTATGAATATGGACCTACATCTTTTGTTTCAGGGGTACAACAATTCCACTTACAAAGGCTCGTGTGTCCAGTGCGGCCATTGTTCTGAATCCATTGATAAACTGTGTGATGCCATCCCCAGAAGCAATACGTCTAAACCTTCATAATATGAATGTGGTGTAAAAACATTGTTTCCCCCATAATTCCCTCCCTCAGTAGAATCTGTGAGACATGAAATGCCAAGACATAGTGGATACAGGGAAACAGTGACCTAATATATCAAACATTGGTAAAATGTGACTCAACTCTAAGTGCTCGTTTTTCCCTACATGACTCTAAACCAAATTACCCAATAGCAAATTTCTATTTAGTTTGATCACAACTTGTAATTGGTATTTTAGGTATTACCACTGTCATCCCAGCATTGCCCATGCATAGTAAATAACGCGCTCTTTGTTATAACCAAATAGAACGGGGTAACACAAAAAAATATTTAATATATCTCTTTCTATATATCTTCTCTCCCTGTGTGCCTCTCACACAGTGGGGCTCATTTACTAAAGGCTCCCGGCCGCACTTTCGTCCCGGGTTTTCCCCGAATATTCCGTGTGGGTTGTCGAATTCCGCCGTGATTTTGGCTCACGCATCATATTTCGTGCAAACACGCCGGCTTAATACACCGTTAGAACCGTGGGGGGGGGGGGGGGTGCCGTGGCCGTCGGAAAACCCGACGGATTCGGAAAAACAGAGGAATTTAAAAACCGAAATGTGGTCGCAAAATCATACCTTATATACTCAAGTATAGCCTATTTTTTCAGCCCCAAAAAACAAAAAAAAAAAATTTTGTTCTGAAAAACCCAACTCGGCTTTACTCGAGTTCAAAATTAAATATATCTAAACGCACTTTTCCGCTACCCTGTATATCTTCTGTGCTGGATCTTCAGGGCTTCAGGCTCTATACTGTGGGGGCATTGTTACAGCTATATACTGGGGGGGCAGGGGCGACAGGCGATATACTTGGTGTGTGCATGGCTGCAGCTATATACTGGGGGGCAGGGCTGGCAGGCTATATAACTGGGGTTGCAGGGGCTGGCAGCTATATACTGGGGGGGCAGTCTGCTTGCATGCTATATTACTGTGGGGGGGCAGGGCTGGCAGGCTATATACTGGGGGGGCAGGGCTGGCAGCTATATACTGGGGGGGCATGGCGGGAGGCTATATACTGGGGGGGCGGGGCTGGCAGCTATGATCCTGGGGCTGGGTTGGCTGGCTATATACTGGGTGGGGGGGGCTGTGACCAATGCATTTTCCCACCCTCGGCTTATACTCGAGTCAATATGTTTTCCCAGTAGTTTGTGGTAACTTAGGGGCCTCGGCTTATACTCACTTCGGGTTGGCTTATCTCGATATATCCTGTACTACTTCACATGCACCGGAGAAGGCTGGTGACTCCGGCGTACTTGGCGCCACCAAGCGATACCTTGTGGACCGATCGGGCACCACGCCCTTAGTGAACTCGCCGGATCGCGCCCCTGGATAACGTGGACTAGGACCGTGTAAGTAAATCTTCCCCCCCTTATTTTTTAAGCTAACAGTTAATATATGTAAAATAGGGAACAAAAAAAAAAAACGGGTGTACAATACAAGAGTTTTTTGTTATCGAGAGAACAGGAAACGAAGGACAAAAACGGATTGTGACTTGATATCCTAGACTCTACAAGCACATGTACCGAGCGACCTCATCCACCAAGACCCTCGTCCTGACATACTACATTTCACAAGTGTTTACCGTTTCACATTCAGAGCTGACTGTCGTTCCGAAGTATGGCGAACCACAAGCCGCTAGGAGGATACGCCTGCCTGGCAGTATCATCTGACCGAGCTTCTAGTGGTAATGGTCCCCCAGCTAAAGCGAATCTGATCTATCATACTTACATTATGATAGATACACTGAATGCATTACATACTGATGTGCACGCGTGTAACTACCACCCCCGCACCCCTTAGTCCATTAATTTTCAATTGTTAGCTCATTCAATTTGTATGGTTGTCTGCCCAGTTTAAGCAAATGGCTAAACTGGTACTTAATGACTTTGTGAAAAAAAAAAAAAAAAAAAACGGAGTAAAATGGCCGCTCTGCTGAACTTCAAAAACGCTCCTAACACTGCATTCTGCCCAGAAAATACACCCCGCACCCTGTCCTATTTAGGGGAACGCATCAAGAATGATTTAAAGACAGAGGATTCCTATTAAGGGGAAGTAAGTGTAAGATTAATGAATATTTCCTGTGTGTCGAAGTATCTCATATCTCTGATCTCCGATGAATTTCATAGACAACAAATGCGCACATGCCAACATGGACGGCTCCATCAAAGAAAAAAAAAAATTAAAAGGCAATTTTCTTTATTACTAGAAAAATAATGCCAAACATATTCCTGTGTGTAGACAAATTTCTGAACGTTTACCATACATACAGTAAGGGGAACCGGTAGTGTGAAAGTTTTGTATATTAAATCTGTCCCCCCCCAACAAAACTTCATAAGCTGTTAACAAAGATGCCGAGATTTACAGGGTTGGTCACCTTACCGTTATAAGTGTGTGTGTGTGTGGGGGGGGGGCAGGATATTAGGTATTTATCATGATATAAGATCAATGTTCTGGCAGGGGCGATTGTTCATAAACAGAGAAAATCTCCCTGCCAGGACCCATATCATGGCATTCAAGAATATAAGATTAAAGGGATCTACCAGCAGATAAAAAACAAAGACTGTATGCAAATGAGCCTGGTGGCTCCATGGCTCCTTCTACACCTATGGAGCCAGAATCTCCTCTTGCTCATTTTGATCCTTCCTTCTCCTGTTGGTAGATGCCCGTTTAATGGTCCTGTGCAGAGCAGAGATTACATGCCATTTATGTACAGGAATGTCTGGCTGATGAGGGACAGACAGGGTCTTCAACTTTCATATAATTAAAGCGAGCAGAACGATTACTAAGGTATAGTGTAAATTACCAACAACCTGATATCCCCCACCCCTCCCCACTCCACAACTTATACAACATGAACAAAACCTGAAGGTTAATTGGGGTTCAACCTTAATTTAGCTATGCTGTGAAAGTGAAGCTATAAAAAGATCTCTATCATGTAATGAGCCAAGGGGGTTGTTCTTCACTTGGTCCTGTTTTCCCTTGCCAAAAACCCCTGAAAACCCGATCACTCATCTATATGGGTTCTTCGCAAATCCTTTTGGCCCTCCGACAACTCAATGTGTATGCTTCAGAGGCTTGGTGCGCCTTATATCCGATTCGCCTTAGATATGAACCTGACGTTTTTAGCAGGCATTTATTGATGTTCCCTTATATAGTCCAACGGCCTTATAGTCCAAAAAAATACAGTATATGATTCTGCATTATCTCCTACTTTAATTAAATTTTCTCCAAAACATCACAATATTGACATGGGAATTTAATTTTCATTAAAAACACACTCTTAAATGTCATTGTAGGGGGAAAAAACAACACCAAATCTTCCATTTCTTTGTGATTCTTAAGGAACACAAAAAAAAATTTAAGGAGTGCGTAACAAAAGATCAATTTAAAAAAAAGTAAAAGTCATGAATTTTCTAAAACGTCCCCTCCTTAAGCCCCGGCTATTCAGGAACGAACAAAATAGCACAAACAAAAGCGTATGTAAGTATTTTAGTGGCGCTGTAAGAAAAACGGGATTTAGGGAGAAAGTAGATTCTTGAAGTTTAAAAGGGACTTTATAAGGAGGCCTATTGGGGAAGGGATTGAATTCCCTCCTCAGTCCAGCCGAGAAGTCTGGTACGTATGAATGACCAGACTCACCAGAATAAGAGGTGAGACTGGGGTCACCGTCGGATGTAGAAGGTTGCCTGAGGAATATTGTGAAACCAGAGATGACATGTCCATGGCTCTGTTAAAAGGGGAAATCTATTTAACTAACCCATCATTAGCAGCTCCAGTTTCCTTTTAAGAAATGAACAAAGTTGGATTTGCAAAACCTTAAATTATGGGTGCGGGATAATTTTCGCCTTCATCTTGGAGAAAGAGGCCAGAATTCTTGTGTCCCCTCTTGACTTGTGCCAACCTTTTTCTAACACGACTCATTACAATCATCGATCCGGGATGCCCGAATTGTTTTTTTATTATCCGAGAATTCAACCTTGTAATACAATAAGTGGCTCAAACGTAAAGTAGGGGAAGTTTTCCCTCCCTGTGTTTTAAAGGAAATACCATGGGGAATCTACCATCTAACGTCTGATGGTAGTACCTCACTGATAGGTTTCCTTGAATTTCTTCCCGCCTGCCCTCTGCCCTAATCTGTCCTTTAATCATCCTGGAAACCTACTGTTAATTTAAAAAACTTAATTTAGTACTATGTAAATTAACTGCAGAGGCTACTGGAGCGTGTACTAGCCTGGCCGGTCCCTGGGGTCAAGGCTAACAAAACCAAAAAAAAAACACACCCTATTAGCCTCTGCCGTTATTTACATATTACAAAAATTAATAAGTTTTTTAACAAGTTAAATAGGTTCCAGGATATTAAATTACAGCTTAGGGGCGAGGCCAGGAGGAATCACCCAACCATCAAGACCTACTTCTTACTTCTTCTCGTGGTAGGTTTTCCCTTAAGGACCATATTTTACTATAGTAAAACATAGTGATAAGCATTCCCGAAAACGGCAATGTTCTTCACGTCTGAGTTCCGTCGAAGTTTTGGGGTTCAGCTTGGCACTGGCAGCTATGCAGTTTACATTTAAATGGAATCTACCATTACGGGGGGGGGGGATCATACCATAATAAGTTAGATTTTGGTGGCAGTTCCTGTAATACTTTGGCAGTGTTAATCCTTTTTTTTTTGTATTAAACGTTTAAGTGGCCCAGAAATTATAAAATGTGTCTTGCATCTAGTTCGAAATTTCCATGAGAGACTACTCGGGGCATGGATTAAATTGTTTGGTGCTCCTCCAAGCCCCTAGCCTCTTTGATCACCCTCAATGGGCCTCTTCAGCATACTGCTCCCCTCTGCGGCCTCATGTCTGTGAATCAGGAGTTCTGCGCATGTGCGTGCTCCGGATTTGCAGACAAGTGTCGCAGCTCCAGCAACCCACCTCGTCTTCAAGCTGCAGCTACTGTGCATGCCAAGCTGTGGCGTGCAACGCTAAAGCGAGCGCGTGAAGAGAAGCAGTAATGAGGGATCGAAAGGACTACTGGGGCGTGAAGAATAGCACACCTGGATCAGAAGCTGCAGCACTTCATGCCCAGTACCTTCCACGCCAATCTTTTCAATCCTCCTATGGCTTCTCAGCAGCCTTCAAGTAAATTTGAATATATAAGCAAGATTTCCATCCTTTTTCTGGGCCACAAAGTTTTAATATTAAAAAAAGACATGGCTGCCACGTCTTACAGGAAACCTGCCACCCCAGACTACCTTATCAAGGTATATCTGCAATGTAGGGTCCTTTAAAGAGTTTCCACAAACGGTGCCGATACGGTGAGGTCTCGGTTCAGCCTGAATCCCAAACAGAATTTGGGGGAGGTTCAAAGGGGCTTCTCATCCCTAAAACTTTTAGAGTGCCAATAGTAACTTTAAAATAAAACGGGGAAAGTTCCAGCCAGAGCTGCTGGGGGTTCAATTTAGCGTATATATGAATCATAGGGTTGAAGGGGGGCTTAGATAAAATAACATAATGCTGCTGTTTTGGGAATGAGAAACTAGGGAATATTTTTAGGACAGGAGACCCTGTTTTAAGTTTATGAATTTTGATGTTGCCCCCTGAGCTCCTGCAAAGCGGCCCACTGAGGCTCTGTATCCCAGGGGCCTAATGAACCTGTAGCTGACGCGTAAAAACCAACCAAGCTGGGAGATTCCAGCAGAAAAAAAAAAAAAAGAAAAGACAATCTGAATGTGTATGTCTTTGGAAAATCTTAGATCTTCACATATACCGATATTACTTTCCTATAAGCCGACCCGCGACCCAGTATAAGCCGAGGCCCTAAATTTTACGACAAAAAAACCCCGGTAAAACCTATATTTATGGTTTACTCGAGATTAAGCCGAGTTTGGGTTTTGTAGCACAGATTTTTGTGCTGAAAAACGAAGCTTATACTCGAGTATATAGGTAACACATATTTTGATTTAATAATATCTGAAATATCCCATTACCTTTTTCCTCCATTTTATGGACTTTGACAAAAAGACAATCTAGGGTACAGAGAGATAAGGCACGTACTATAAGAACGCACTCGCCGCCCCCCCCCCCGCCCACTGTCGCCGGCGTCCTTATCATGGTGCTCAAAGTAAGCGATGATTCTCGAAGACGAGAAAACCGGGGCTAAATGTTTTCTACATGACGTCTATGATATAAATTGCCTTCTTTAAACTACCATGCAAAATCCACTCTCCCACTAAATAAGATTAAAAATCAGGCCACTAGCTGAATTTCATTGCCAACCTGTCAACTTGGATTTCTTCTTCTTAGAAATAGCTTTCGTACATTTCGTAATAGCCTGTCCAATCCACTAGCCATCCCACCGATATCATACAACACAACGCGTGGGCCAAAGTTCATTAGTAGGTTTACATTCTACTACTTTACTACTCGCATTCCTTACAGACCCCTTGGGGCTAATCACAGACAAAAAAAAAAAAAAAAAAAAAAAAAATAAATAAATGGATAAAAGGAAAAAATGCAGAGAAGAACTTGGGGACCGAGCAAAGTTTTGTATTTTATTTTTATTTACCAAAAGACTTAAATGCCTGCCATGATTTTAAAATGACCAACCTTAAATGTTTTAAATTCGAGGAATTTTTTTTTTTTTAAACGCTTTTATCAAATTTTTTATAAAACCCTTTTTTTTTTCACTAGTTATGATTGAAAAAAACATCCAATAATAGTCATAAATTAAAGAAAATAAAGATAAGGGTCTACTCACTAACCGGTATCCCCCCTGAAAGTTAATACTGCATTGGTGTACTTTAATAAGCTTTGAGACATACTTTTTCTATTTCCAAAAAATCTGTCATTTTAGATAGAGGATTTTTTAAATTATGTTTTTTACTGCAAAATGCAAATGACCCCGAGAGTTCATCATGGGGTGGGTCATGGGCGAGGTGTGGTGCCATTTAGCCCATTGGTTTCCTGTGATTTTGCTTGTATTTGCTTTACACGCTTTGACAAATTAAACACAAACAATTAATCTCATTCCCCTTATACATATATGAAGAAAAAAGAAACATTGACTTGAGAGGTGTGGCCCCACCCTCCTGGGAGAAAACCCCGCATTTGCCTAATGAGAAAGAAGACGACTTTCCTCTTTGTGATGCACCCCAAATGGTTTTAGGATAGTGGCTAAGCCATTTCTTTTTTTGCAGCCTCGCATTGTCCCGATTAACTCTAAAAAGTCTCACTCAAGGCCCATTTGCAGATGCCAGAACTTAAAAATTGTTCTAATGAACAGGAGGGCATTAACACAGAAGAGCCCCCCTCCATCTGTAGCTTCACAGGCTGTTAACAACAACCTCTAAAGAGCACATACCCCCCAAAAACCCAGTACCAATAACCTACCACAACTTACCCCCCCGTTTTGTTTTTTTTATATAGAAAGATATGAGATTAGATAGTAGCTAGTAGATAGATTAGTAGACAGATATGAGTGATAGCTAGCTAGATAGAGATAGATAGATAGAAGATAGTATGATACGAGGATGAGATAGATAGATAGATATGTAGATAGATAGATAGTAGATAGAATAGATAGATAGATTTATGATCGATAGATATAGATAGGATAGTAGATAGATATAGTTAGAATAGGATATAGTGATAGATAGATATGGTAGATAGATGAGATAATAAAGAAAGAAGATATGAGAAGATAATGAGATAAGAGGAATAAGATGAAGATAGAAGAATGGAAGATAGATAGCTTATGATGAAGATAAATAGATAGATGATAGATAGATAGATAGATATGAGATTAATAGAAGATAATATAGATATAGAATATGTAGATATAGTATGAGAGATAGATAGATAGAATATAAAGAATAGAAGTAAGTGATAGAATAGATAGATAGATAGATAGATATGCGATAGTAGTAGCAGATATAGATGTTATAGAGATAGAAGATAGATAGATAGATGTAGATAGTATAGATAGGATAGTAGGAGATGTAAGATGAGAGATGAGAGATATGATGAGAAGAGATAGAGGGATATAGATAGAAGATGAGGATGGAGATATGATAGATATGGATATGAGAATGAGAAGATAGATGAAGATATGAGTATAGATAGATATAGTAGATAGATGATAGTAGGATATGAGATAGATAGAAGTAGATATAGCGATAGATATAGATATGGATATAATGATGGATAGATATAGATAGATAGATAGATAGACAGAGTAGATATAAAGATAGATATAGAAGTAAGATAGAATAGATGATCGATAGAATGAGTAGATAGATAGATAGATGAATGGCGATTTAGATAGATTAGATATGAGATAGTATATATGAGATAGCTAGATGAGCAGATAGATAGATAGATATTGAGATTAGATAGATATGAGATAGATGAGATAAGATAGATAGATAGATGATAGATAGATAGATAGATAGATTAGAGATAGATAGATATCGAGATAGATAGAATAGATAGATAGATAGATAGAAGATAGATATAGATAGAGATAGATAGTAGATAGATAGATAGATAGATAGATAGATAGTAGATAGGAATATAGAGGCTAGATGATTAGATAGATGATGAGATAGATAGATAGATGATATAGGAATACGAGATAGATAGATAGATAGATAGATCGCATAGATAGGATAGATATTAGTAGATAGTAAGAGATATGAGATAGAAGAGTGATAGATATGAGATAGATCAGATCTGGGATAGATAGAATAGATATGGAGATAGATAATGTATGAAAGAATGATCTGAGATAGATGAGATAGATATAGATGATAGATAGTATGAGATAGAATATAGAAAGATGAGATAGATAGATAGATGTAGAAGATAGTATAGTGAGATAGATATGAGCATACGATAGATAGATAGATATGAGATAGATGAAGATAGATAGATAGATTAGATGATAGATATGAGATCGATATAGATAGAGATGGATATAGTGATATGGATAGAGCGTATAGATGATAGTAGAAGAGAAGAGATATGAGATAGAGAGATATGAGAAGGAGCTATGAGATAGAGAGATAGATAGATAGATATGAGATATATAATAGATATGACGATAGATAGATAGATAGATAGAGGATATATAGATAGATATGAGATAGGATGATAGATAGATAGATATGAGATAGTAGATAGATAGATAGAATAGATAGATGTATGAGATAGATAGATATGAGATAGATAGATAGATATGGATAGATAGATAGATAGATATGAGATAGTGAATGAGATAGATAGCTAGTATGAGATAGATAGATAGATAGTAGATAGATAGATATAGATAGATGAGATATAAGATAGATAGAGATAGATAGATAGATATGAGATATATAGATAGAATGAATGATAGATAGACTAAGATCTATATTTTTGAGATATCGAGTAGATTTAGATAGATAGATAGATAGATAGATAGAGGATAGATAATGAGGATAGATAGAGATTTGAGATAGATTAGATGATAGATATAGATAGATAATGAGAAGATAGATATGAGTACGAAGATATGAGATAGATAGATAGATAGATAGATTGAGATAGATAGATTAGATAGGATAGATAGATAGATAGATAGATAGATAGATAGATAGATAGATAGATAGATACGAGATAGATAGATAGATAATAGTAGATAGATATGATAGATAGATAGATAGATGATAGATCGATAGATAGATATAGATACGAGATAGATAGATAGATAGATAGATAAAGATAAGATAGATAGATAGATAGATACGATATGAGATCAGATAGATATGAGATAAATTAGTAGATATGAGATGAGTAGATAGATATTAGATATGAGATATATAGATAGATATGAGATAGTAGAAGAGTGAGATATATAGTAGGATATGAGATAGATAGATAGAGTGAGATAAGATAGATAGAGTATGAGATAGATAGAAGATCCTAGATAGATAGATAGAGATAGATAGATCGATATGAGATAGATTAGATATGAGGAAGATAGATAGATATGAGATGATACAGATATGGAGATAGATAGATAGATAGATAGATATGAGATGATAGATAGATAGATAGACAGAGATATAGAATATGAGATAGATAGATAGAGCTAGAAGATAGACTAGATAGATCGATAGAAGATGATAGTTAGAAGATAGATAGAGAGATAGATCTAGAGACTTAGATATGAGATAGATAGTAGATACATTTAAGTCCCCCTTGCTAACTCTATCATGTATGTTCTTTTGGCCCAGGTTATAGCAGGTACATTATTTAAGTAGTAATCTTTTCCAATCCTACAATGAAAAAACACCTTTGAGGCCTACTAAATCACTATTGTAAATTAATGTAAATCTACCCCAGGGTGTCATAATAGGCAATATAAAACTTTCAGCAATCCAAACACCAGGGCTATTAATACTGGAGTCATAAAAAAGAATTTAGAAGTCCGTATTTAGAAGTGAAATGTGTAATAGTTTATTTATCCTCTGGGGGCGCTGCAGAGAATCTAAACAGTTGCCACTTTGTTCCAGAATGCAAGGGTCAGGGGTAATATTGGATTATTGTTCTATTCTATTGACTATTCCAGGAAAAAAAAAAAAGAGACACCGACTTTAAAGACTTTGGAGAGTTGGTGTGTTATGGATAGAATGGGGCAGATTTATCAAGCTGTTTTAGAGTATGAATGTTCTTATTTGGCCATGACAACCAATTACAGCTCTGCTTTCATTTTTGTTCTTATTTGGCCATGACAACCAATTACAGCTCTGCTTTCATTTTACCAGTGCTTATGAATATTTTAAAAGGGAGCTGTGATTGGTTGCCATGGCCAACGACTGTTGGGGGACATATATACGGCCGGCAATGGGCTCACGGCGCAGTACGGAGCGGTGTGGTGCAGCACACGCGAGGCACCGTACCGTTCTGTACCCAGGAAAAGATAGGACATGTCCTATAGTTCCCCGTAATACGACGCCGTGTATATCTTTGGAGAGGGGCGGGGGCGGGCAGCACTCACCTACTCCTCGTCTCCCATGCGCCAATGTGTGCCCACCACCACACGTGCGTCTGAATGTAGCCTTTGTCTGATGAAGGTCAAGGCCTTCTGCCTGTCCGTTGGCTGCCCAAGTAGACCCCAGTAGGTTAGACGGAAATTGACTGAGGTTACAACAAGTCAGATCAGTGGTAAACCTACCTGCAGCCTCTACCCGGGCACTTATTGTGCCCCTTATTCAGACAGGCCTCATAAATACAAAATTATTGTCCAGTATCTGACACAATTATGTGATCTTTGGTGGTGGCAGAAGGCACACTTCACTCTAATGACAATTCACCTAGGGTTGCTAAGGCACCTTACCCTATGTGAAGGTGCCTGAGCAATAAGGTTCCTAATTTACTAGTGTCTTTCAATGGTGTCCATATACATTTATCTGCTCTGTCGTTTGGTGCCAAGCAAGACCCCGGTAGGATAGACGTAACTTATCTGAGGATCCTCCTAAAGCTACGATCTGTTGATACCCAAAATCTATAGTGAATCCCAGGTGGCAAATTAGATGATGATCTCAAGAGTAGCCCTAAGTCAGATCAGTGGGTCCATGTTACACTCCAGCCCCTACCTGGAGCCTCTACCCAAGCACTTCTACCTATTATTGTGCCCATCATTCAAACATCTGCATTTTAAAGGGAACCTGTCAGCAGAAATTGACTTATAACACCACTACCAGTATGTTGACATGCAGCTGAACACCTTCCAGATGATATTTCTTTCATGGCGCAGTGCGGTGGCATCATCCAGAAAATCAACTTTGAAGTAAGAGGCAAGTTAGTTGTATAAAGTCAAGGAGGAGGAGAGTTTAACACTGAAGTCAAGCTCTCTCCTCCTCATAAAGCGCCCTTCTCTAATTGATGGTCCTGCATACAGAGACATCACTAAACAGATCTCCTGATGTCCGATGCATGATCTCAATCACAGAGGGAAGGCCTTCAGAGTTCCCCACTTTGACTCCAGTGTTAAAACTCCTCCTCCTTGACTTTATACAACCAATTTACATCTCACTTCAAAGTTGATTTTCAGGATGATGCCACCACCCTGGACCATGAAAGAAACAAATCTAGGAGGTGTTACACTGCCTGACAATATGCTGGTAGTGGCTTATTAGGTCAATTGCTTATGACAGGTTCCCTTTAATGCCCGATTTTCATCCCAAATGTAAAAAGTTAAATGTTGAATATAATTGAAGTCCTTTTAAACATACATATACGAGTATACATGTATTGCTAAAATTGGCGACACACTGGGATACACGTACGAGAAACTCCACTTGTGACATTACCCGACCTTTAAATTGAAGCCGCTTCCATTTTAGGGATTGGAATAGATTACAGTATTAATAATGACAATACTTTCGGATTCATTTAGTACATAATTTCACAATCTCCCCAGTGTCTTCATTCTGAAAGCACTTTATAGATACTATTCAAAAACTGTAATTTTCTCGTGAGGATATAGCACCGAAATTACAATATCTTCTCAAGACGAGCACTAATACATTGCTGCCCCGAGGACAAAATGCATGGAAAAGGTCTCCAAATGGATCATGAAGAAGTTCTGCCCTTTTACTTTAGCAGACTGTAAATGTATACGGTTTTTATTGTATAATCTCTTTATAAAGGCAACTCACAAGCCACGTCTTGTGTGAGCGGAAGGCCGACACTGAGCAAAGCTTAAAATAGACCTGCTGAATTACTTCAGCATTTATGTCAAAGCTGAGCATCACAGAGACACCTGGGGACATTTCATCTCTTCTCAAGTCAACGAGTGTTAATAACAACTAAACTGCTCTCTCTAGTAAGGTTGACTATACTCTTTGGATTGCTATTACTTAAAAACTTCTCCGCACAAAACTTGTCCTCAAACATAGTAGTGCATGGGTTGGAGAAGCGTGTGTGGTAAGCTCAACCACTATCCAACAACTTAAGTGGTGTCTAAGCTCTTCATGGATACCTGTAGTGGTGGCTTAACTCTCCATGGATACCTTTAGAGGTGGCTAATCTCTGAATGGACATCTTAAGTGGTGGCTAATATCTCTATGATCATTCTGTTCATGGAAACTTTCAGTGGTGAAAATCTTTCCATGGACACCTTTAGTAGTGGCTAACTTCTCCATGGACACCTTAAGTTGTGCCAAATCTGTCCATGGACATCTTTAGTTGTGACGAATCTGTCCATGGACACCTTTAGTTGTGCCAAATCTGTCCATGGACATCTTTAGTTGTGCCAAATCTGTCCATGGACACCTTTAGTTGTGCCAAATCTGTCCATGGACACCTTTAGTTGTGCCAAATCTGTCCACGGACACCTTTAGAGGTGACTTATCTCCCAAAGGACATAGGATCAGACAGTGTGATGCTCATTTCTCCACATAAGTCACCGACAACATTCAGGATCTCCAAATACACATAAGTTAGCTCTTACTCATGTGCACTAGAAACAGACAAACATGTGGGCTTTAAATGGGCACACCACTATCAGACACATGCAATGGTGGCTAATATACTCAAGGTAAAAAGGATCCAAAAGTGTGATCCTTATTCCCAGCCATGGTGGATATTGCGAACATACAAAAGTTACCCCAAACATGCATACACTTGGATTGGCCAAGTGTGTGTGCTCTGAATTGATTAAGCCTCTACATGACTCCTCTAGTGGTGAATAATTGCCTCATGAACACTTTTAGTGGAGGCTTTGAGAGAAGGGCAGAACAACCTCTTACACATTAGACGGTGGGTTGATTTGTAAGGTCTTCCAATATAGTTTACAGCGGTAACACTGACATGATCTTAAAATCGCCTGGAGCCAATGGTTTAAAGGACATCTACCACTAGCGGGTAGACATAGTAAACTACTTACCTATGCTCTTCTTGATGTTAATCCCGGCTGTGTCCTTCTCTAAGCTTGACACGTCAGGATCATCTAGAAAAAAAACATATAATTAGAAGCTCGGAGTGCGGGGACGACATGTCCGGCACTCCAGGCTGCTAATTATGCCCCTCCCTCTGCCAGCCATTGTAATGTGTTGTTACTTTTATCTTTATTGTAACCTGAACTTTAATTGGACATGTACAGCTTCGGAATCTGTACACCATTGAGAAATTTGTTCCTTGTATCTTCATTGTTGTCCATCCTTCGGTTAAGTCATTAATATGAGAAAGATTTGGATCCACCACCTCCATCAATGAACTTCTAAAGCCACCATGTCCATCAGTCACGTGGATGGTTGCAACTCTCTCATTCAAATTGAATCCCAGAAAATACATTTAAAAAGTACATTTCACCACCTCTACAACCCTTATAGCTAAATGGGCCATTTCTGTTTTGTCAAGGACAATCCAGGTCCTCAGAGGTGGAACCACTCTACTTTGACTATTATGACCATGGAGCCTTAGGAATATTTAGAAAGAGTTTGGCTACCACCAATTCTTTCAAGTGGGAAAACAAAAGCATAAGCTCTGAACTTTCTAGTGGTAAAAGTAATAGTACATAAAGGTCAAGAACATATATTGCTCCTCTAACCTCTAATTCTGAAGTCTTAAAGGACACCTGTCATCAGGTCTCTAAGTAATTCTGTCATCACTACCTGTTGGAGATGTTGATAAGGATTACATCAAAGCCTTTAATTCATACATTAATCATTGTAAAATAATATTTTCATTATTATGTAAATGAGGCTGGTCACATGGAGAGAGAAAGAGAATTAACCCCCGTTATCCATCCCCTCTCCTCCCCCTGATCATGTCTGGTTGTAATGTATAGTAAAGCATTGCTAGTGTCTGTGCTTTATCTGCTGCCTGTGAGAGAAACAGACATCAGCTACACAAGTACCTGACATCTCTCTTCTCATATACACATGTGAGAGACACAGACATCAGCTACACAAGTACCTGACATCGTCTCTTCTCTTATACACATGTGAGTGACACAGACATCAGCTAAACAAGTATCTGACATGTTCTGGTATACACATGTGAGAGACACAGACATCAGCTACACAAGTACCTGACATGTTCTGCTATACACATGTGAGACACAGACAGCTACACAAGTACCTGACATGTCCTGATATACACATGTGAGAGACACAGACATCAGTTACACAAGTATCTGACATGTTCTGCTATAGACATGTGTGAGATACAGACATCAGCTACACAAGTACCTGACATGTTCTGCTATAGACATGTGTGAGATACAGATATCAGCTACCCAAGTACCTGACATGTTCTGCTATACACATGTGAGGGGCACAGACATCAGCTACACAAGTACCTGACATGTTCTGCTATACACATGTGAGAGGCACAGACATCAGCTACACAAGTGCCTGACATGTTCTGCTATACACGTGAGAGACACAGACATGAGCTACACAAGTACCTGACATGTCCTGCTATACACGCAAGCTGCAGGGGGCGCAAGCACCAGGAAGCACATAGAGGCAGACAGCAAAAGGAGTGTCACACCGTTATACAGGCTGTCCGTCATTTGTATAGGAGTATCTCATATACACACACAGGCTACAGGGTGTTTAAGGGTGGATGATTGTTTAAGTTTACAGACATTTAGAGGGACAATGAAGGGATAGGGGTAATGGTATCCAATGGCAGCTTATGAAAATATATTTAGTTTTGGGGGTTAATTTGTCTGACGGGTTCTCTTTAACTATAAGAGCAACTAAAAGAGCAGACTGGCACGTATTGACTGATTCTTCAAAACAGTATCAAAACGTACACAACAAATTTGCAAAGTATGAGCTGGGTTTTAGAGTATATGACGATGGGGGTCTCCAAAGTGAGAAAACATCTTAGTTGCTCCTTTATGGTTTAACCTTCACACCATCTTTTGATCAACAAAAGTTAGAGAATTTTATAAGATGGGTTTTCTATGACAGTCAAAACCCTTCATTCCGTTGTACAAATTCACCTCCAGGTACACATCACAAAGTCCTTGAGCTGGAGCGAGATTTTTCCATTGTGTATTCATCTCTATAGTTATTTATTCCACTATGACCTTTACGTCCCCATCTTTAATAAAACTAAGCTTTAAAAGTGTTCAATAGAAGAAGATAATGAGTACAATGTAGCGGTGTCAATAACATAACCTCCAAAACCGAGATGACAGTATGGAGTATCCTTGCTGGGATGTCCCCCTGCACCTCATGGTGGTCACATCAAAAGGCTTCATTCATCATGCAGAACACAGAATTAGACCTTTTCTAAATTTACATGACTTGTGTGAGGGTTTATTTTTTAAATACTCTATGAATATGGACCTACATCTTTTGTTTCAGGGTACAACAATGCCACTTACAAGGACTTCGTGTGTCAGTGAGGACCATTGTTCTGAATCCATTGATAAACTGTGTGATGCCATCCCCAGAAGAAATACTTCTAAACCTTCATAATATAGAATGTGGTGTAAATACAACCATTGTTTCCCCCATAATTCCCTCGTAGAATCTGTGAGAAATGAATGCAAGACATAGTGATACAGGGAACAGTGACCTAATATATCAACATTGGGTAAAATGTGACTCAAACTCTAAGTGCTCCGTTTTTCCCTACAGTGACTCATAAACCATAATTACCAAATAGCAAATTTCTATTTAGTATTGATCACAAATTGTATTGGTATTTATAGGTATTACCAGCTGTAGATCCCAGCATTGCCCAGGATAGTAAATAACAGCTCTTTGTTATAACCAAATAGAACGGGGTAACAAAAAAAATATTTTATATATATCTTTCTATATATCTATCTCTCCCTGTGTGCCTCTCACACAGTGGGGCTCATTTACTAAAGGCTCCACGGCCGCACTTTCGTCGGGTTTCCCCGAATAATTCCGTTTTGTGTCGAATTCCGCCGGGATTTTGGCGCACGCAATCAGATTTCGGTGCAAACACGCCGGCTTACACGCGTTAGAAACCGGGGGGGGGGGGGGGTGCGTGGCCGTCGGAAAACCCGACGGATTCGGAAAAACAGAGGAATTTAAAAACCGAATTGTGTCGCAAAATCAATTACCTTATATACTCAAGTATAAGCCTAGTTTTTCAGCACAAAAAATGTGCTGAAAAACCCAAACTCGGCTTATACTCGAGTCAAAAAAATAAATATATCTAAACTCACTTTTCCGGCGACCCCTGTATATCTTCTGTGCGATCTTCAGGCTTCAGGCTCTATACTGTGGGGGCAGGGGTTGACAGGCTATATACTGGGGGGGCAGGGGCTGGCAGGCTATATACTGGGGGGGGCTGTGACCAATGCATTTCCCACCCTCGGCTTATACTCGAGTCAATAGGTTTTCCCAGTATTTTGTGGTAAAATTAGGGGCCTCGGCTTATACTCGGGTTGGCTTATACTCGAGTATATACGGTACTCACATGCACCGGGAAGGCTGGTGAACTCCGGCGTACCTTGGCGCAACAGCGATACCTGGTGGACATCGGGCACACGACCTTAGTGAATCGCCGGATCGCGCCACTGGATAACGTGACAGGACCGGGTAAGTAAATCTGCCCCATTATTTTTTAAGATACAGTTATATATGTAAAATAGGGAAACAAAAAAAAAAAACGGGTGTAAAAATACAGAGAGTTTTTTGTTATCTTGTGATTGATATCCTAGACTATAGACATGTACCGAGCGACTCATAAAACAAAGACCCTCGTCCTGACATGACTACATTTCACAAGTGTTTACCGTTTCAGGCTGACTGTCGTTCACAAGTATGGCGCACCGCTAGGAGACGCCTGCCTGGCAGTATCAGTCTGACCTAGCTTCTAGTGGTTAATGGTCCCCCAGGCTAAAAGCGAAAGCTGATCTATCAGACTTACATTAGCATAGAATAACACTGAATGCTTACTGATGTGCACGCAGTGTAACTACCACCCCCGGCACCCAGCTTAGTCCATTATTTTCATTTTATCTCAAGTCATTTGTATGGTTGTCTGCCCCAGTTAAAGCAATGGCTAAGACTGGTACTTAAATGAATTTGTGAAAAAAAAAAAAAAAAAAACGAGTAAAATGCCCTCTGAACTTCAAAAACAGTCTCCTAACACTGCATTCTGCCAGAAAATACACCCGCACCTCTGGTCTATTTAGGGGAACGCATCAAGAATGATTTTAAAGCACAGAGGATTCTATTAAGGGAAGTAAAGTGTGAAGATTAAATGATATTTCTGTGTGTCGAAGTATCTCCATAGCTCTGATCTCCGATGAATTTCATAGACAAATGCACACATGCCAACATGGACGGCTCCAATCAAAGAAAAAAAAAAAAGTTAAAAAGGAAATTTCTTTAGTACTAGAAAAATAATTGCAAACATTCCTGTGTGTAGACAAATTTCTGACACGTTTACAGACATTAAAGGGGAACCGGTAGTGAAATTTTTGTATATTAATCTGTCTCCCCCCAACAGAAACTTCATAAGATGTTAACAAAGATGCCGAGATTTAAAGGGGTTGGTCACCTTACCTTGTATAAGTGTGTGTGTGTGTGGGGGGGGGGCAGGATATTAGGTAATTTATCATGAATATAAGATCAAGGTTCTGGCAGGGCGATTGTTCATAAAAAGAGAAATCGCCCTGCCAGGACCCTATCATGGCATTCAAGAATATAAGATTAAAGGGCATCTACCAGCAGGATAAAAAAAAAAGACTGTATGCAAATGAGCCTGAGTGGCTCCAGGCTCCATCTACACCTATGGAGCCTAGAGCTCCTCTTGCTCATTTGATACAGTCCTTCATCCTGGTGGTAGATGCCGTTTAAGGTCCTTGCAGAGCAGAGATTACATGGCCATTTTATGTACAGGAATGTCTGGCTGATGAGGTAAAAGACAGGAGGCTTCAAATTTCATATAATTAAAGCGGAGCAGAACTATTACTAGATGTATATTGGTAAATTACCTGATATCCCCCCCCCTCCCCCATCCACACTTATACAACATTACAAAACCATGAGGTTAAGTGGTCAAACCCTTTAATTAGCTATGCTGTGAAAGTGAAGCTATAAAAAGATCTCTATATGTAAATGAGCCAAGGGGGTTGGTTCTTCACTTGGTCCTGTTTTCCTTGCCAAAATAACACCCTCTGAACCCGATTCACTCATCTATATGGTTCTTCTCAGATCCTTTTGGCCCTCCGACAACTCAAATGTGTATGCTTCAGGAGGATTGGTGCGCCTTATAATCCGATGCGCCTTATATATGAACCTAGACGTTTTAGCAGGCATTTATTGATGGTGCGCCTTATAATCCAACGCGCCTTATAGTCCAAAAAATACAGTACTTATGATTCTGCCATTATATCCTACTTTTAAAATTTTCTCCAAAACATCACAAATATTGACATGGGAATTTAATTTTCATTAAAACAAACTTAAATGTCATTTAAGGGGAAAAAAAACAACACAAAATCTTCCATTTCTTTGTGATTCTTAAGGAACACAAAAAAAAAATTTAAGGAAGTGCGTAACAAAAGATCAATTTAAAAAAAGTAAAAGTCATGAATTTTCTAAAACGTCCCCTCCTTAAGCCCCGGCTATTCAGGAACGGAACAAAATAGCACAAACAAAAGCGTATAGTAAGTATTTAGTGGCTCTGTAAGAAAAAAGGGATTTAGGGAGAAAGTAGATTCTTGAGAGTTTAAAAGGAGACTGGATAAGGGCCTATTGGGGAAGGGATTGAAATTCCATCCTCAGTCCAGCACGAGAAGTCTGGTAAGTATGAATGACAAGACATAACCAGAAGAAGAGGTGAGACTGGGGTCACCGTCGGGATGGAGAAGGTGCCTGGAGGAATATTGTGAAACCAGAGATGACATGTCAGAGGCTACTGGTTAAAAGGGGAAATATATTTAACCCATCATTAGCGCTCCAGTTTCCTTTAAGAAAATGAACAAAGTTGGATTTGCAAACTTTAATTATGGGTGCGGGATAATTTCGCCTTCATCTTTGGAGAAAGAGGCCATAATTCTTGTGTACCTCTTGACTTGTGCTCAACCTTTTCTACGACTCATTACATCATCGATCCGGGATGCCAGAATTGTTTTTTATCCTAGAATTCAACCTTGTAATACAATAAAGTGGCTCAAAAAGTAAAGTAGGGGAAGGTTTCCCCTGTGTTTAAAGGAAACTTACCATGGGGAATCTACCATCTACGTCTGATGGTAGATACCTCATGATAGGTTTCCTTTGAAGTTTCTTCCCGCCTGCCTCTGCCCTAATCTGTAATTTAATCATCCTGGAACCTAACTTGTTAAAAAACTTAATTTTAGTAATATGTAAATTAACTGCAGAGGCTACTGGGGCGTGTACTAGCCTGGCCGGGCACTGGGAGCCAAGGCTACACCACACCCTAATAGCCTCTGCAGTTAATTTACATATTACGAAAATTACGTTTTTTAACAAGTTAAATTAGGTTCCAGGATTATTAAGTTACAGATTAGGGCAGAGGCAGCAGGAGGAATCTACCATCAGACCTACTTCTTCCTCGTGGTAGGTTTCCCTTAAGGAGCCATATTTTACTATAGTAAAAAATAGTGATAAGCATTCCCGAAACGGCAATGTTCTTCAGTCTGAAGTTCCGTCAGAAGTTTGGGTTCAGCTGGCACTGGCAGCTATGCAGTTTACATTTAAAGGGAAGCTACCATTACGGATCTACCTAATAAGGTAGATTTGGTGGCAGGTTCCTGTAATACTTGGCAGTGGTATCCTTTTTTTTTTTTTAATTAAACTTTTAGTGGCCCAGAAATTAATAAAAATGTGTCTTGCATATATTCAAATTTACATGAGAGACTACTGGGGCATGGAGTAAATGTTTGGTGGCTCCTCCAAGCCCCAGTAGCCTCTTTTGATCCCTCATTTGGCTTCTCTTCAGCATACGGCTCACTCTCGTCACTCTCGTCTGTGAAGCAGGAGTTCTGCGCATGTGCAGTAGCTCCGGATTTGCAGACAAGTGTGCGCAGCTACAGCAACACAACCTCGTCTTCAAAGCTGCAGCTACTGTGCATGCGCAGAGCTGTGGCGTGCACAGCTAAAGCGAGCGGCGTGAAGAGAAGCAGTAGGAGGGATCGAAAGAGACTACTGGGGCGTGAGATAGCCACACACTGGATCAGAAGCTGCAGCTACTTCATGCCCCAGTAGCCTTCCACGCCAATCTTTCAATACCTCCTATGGCTTCTCAGCAGCCTATCAAGTAAATTTGAATATATAAGACAAGATTTCCATCATTTTCTGGGCCACTAAAAGTTTTAATTAAAAAAAGGACATGGCTGCCACGTATTACAGGAACCTGCCACCAGATCTACCTTATCAGGTATATCTGCAATGGTAGGATTCCTTTAAAGAGTTTCCCACAAACGATGCCGATACTGGTGGGGTTCGGGTTCAGCCCTGAACCCAAACAGAATTTTGAGGTTCAAAGGGTCTGCTCATCCCGAAAACGTTTAGAATGCCATATAATAGCTTTAAAATAAAACGTTTGTTGCTTTAGATTTTTATTGATACATCAGAGTAGATGCCTCCTTCAGGAACCTGTCATGAGGATATGGGCTTTCTGATCAGGGCCAGCACTGGGTAAACCTGGGAAAGTGCCAGGTCCCAGAGCTGCTGGGGGGTCCAATTAGGCTGTATATAATGAATTCATAGGGGTGATGGGGGCTTATATAAAATAACCATAAGGCTGCTGTTTGGGATGATAAACTAGGGAATATTTTAGGACAGGAGACTGTTTTAGTTTATGAATTTTGAATGTTGCCCCCTGAGCTCACTGCAAAGCGGCCCACTGAGGCTCTGTCGCCCAGGGGCCTAATGAAACCTGGAGCTGACCGATAAAAACCAACCAAGCAGTGGGAGATTCAGCAGAAAAAGAAAATCTGAATGTTATAGTTCTTTGGAAAATCTTAGATCTTCACATATACCGTATATACTCGAGTATAAGCCGACCCAAGTATAAGCCGAGGCCCCTAATTTTACGACAAAAACCCGGTAAAACCTATATTTTGTTTACTCGAGTATAAGCCGAGTTTGGGTTTTTAGCACATATTTTTGTGCTGAAAAACTAGGCTTATACTCGAGTATATAAGGTAACACATATTTTATCTGAAATATCCATTACTTTTCTCCATTTTATAGGACTTTGACAAAAAGACAATCTATTGTACAGAGAGATAAAAGGCAACGTACTATAAGAACGCACTCCCCGGTCGCCGCCGGACCTTATCATGTGCTCAAGTAGCGATGATTCTCGAAGTACGAGAAAACCGAGGCTAAAATGTTTTCTACATGACGTCTATGATATAAATTTCTTTAA
Organism: Engystomops pustulosus; assembly: GCA_019512145.1. NCBI lineage: Eukaryota > Metazoa > Chordata > Amphibia > Anura > Leptodactylidae > Engystomops > Engystomops pustulosus. Next base: position 212,868,132 of record CM033643.1, read on the forward strand.
ACTAAACTGAAATCCACTCTCCACACTAAATAAGATAAAAATTATGCCACTAGCTGAATTTCATTGCCAACCTGTCAACTTGGATTTCTTCTTCTTAAAAATAGCTGTTCATTACATTTCGGTAATAGCCTGTCAAGCCACTAGCATTCCCAACCGATATCATACACACAAGCAATTGGGCAATGTGCATTATTATGGTTACATTACTCGCATTCCTTACAGGACCCTTGGGCTAATCACAGACAAAAAAAAAAAGAAAGAAAATGGGATAAAAGGAAAAAATGCAGAGAAAGAACTTGGGGACGAGACAAATTTTGTATTTTATTTTATTTACCAAAAGATTAAATGCCTGCCATGATTTTAAAATGACCAACATTAAAAATGTTTATAAATTCGAGGAATTTTTTTTTTTAAACGCTTTTATCAAATTATTTTATAAAAACCTTTTTTTTTTTCACTAGTTATGATTGAAAAAAAAAATCAATAATAGTCATAAATTAAAGGGGTCTACCAGCTTAACCGGTATCCTGAAAGTTAAACTGCATTGTGTACTTTATAAGCTGTTGAGACATAATTTTTCTATTTCCAAAAAATCTGTCATTTTAGAGAGGATTTTTTATTATTTTTTTTAATGCAAAATGCAAATGACCCCGAGAGTGCATCATGGGCGAGGTGTGCCGATTTAGCCCATTTGTTGTTCCTGTGATTTTGCTTTACACAATAATCTACATCCCCTGTATAAATATATGAAGAAAAAAGAAAACATTGAACTTGGAGGTGTGGCCCCACCCCTGGAGAACCGCATTTGCATAATGATAAAGACGGACTTTCCTCTTGTGATGCACACCACAATGTTTTTAGGATGTGCTAGCCATTTTCTTTTTTGCAGCTAGCATATGTCCCGATTCACTCTAAAAGTCTCAAGCCCAATTTTGCAGATGCCAGAACTTTTAAAAATTGTTCTAATGAGCAGGAGGGCATTAACAGAGCCCCTCCATCCTGTAGCTTCACAGGCTGTTACACTCTAAAGAAGCACATACCCTCCCCCCTCCCGCTGTGTGCGATTACATGTTAGAGTTAGGGTGGAAGTGCTCACAGGGCAAGGGGGAATGGGAGATGTGTAACAACCTGTGAAGCTGCAGCATGGAGGTTCACTTGTAAAACCCCCCCAGAGCCCTTCTGACTCATAAGCATAATTATAAAAGTTGATTTTAGAAGGAAGGAGGCCAAGGATAACAAATATAAGAAGATTAGCGTAGCCACGGTGCCTGGATCTATGAGTAATGTCCCTGGTTTATCATGATGGAGTTTAATGGTATATTCCCTTAAAGGAAGACAGTCGTCAAGTGTTAATGTACAAATTGGCCAACTTTAAACGGGTTATCTCAATCTGAGAGGTGGGGGTCCAACTGCCGAGTCCCCTGGAGTTCACTGAAGCGGCAGGATGAGCATACGTCCTGTAGCTCCAGTCAATTCAGTGAAAGTGGTGGAAATTGCAGAGCACAGCGCTCCCCTAGGCAATCCGCAGTACACTTATAGACACTTAAAGGGAGCCCCAATATACTGAAGCGCTGTGCTCAGCAATTTCCTAAGCTCCAATACTATTGTATGGAACACAAACACAAGAAAGCATCATGGACCTGCTGATTTGTTCAAGTAGTGAGAAGAGGACCCCAGCTCTTTTGACTGTAAGGGTCCGTTCTTGTCATCGTATGGGGTCCCAGCAGTAGGACCAAACCTGATTGCATTGTTTTCCCCTAACTCCTTGTTAATTTGCATAACGAAAAAACAGAGATTGTTGTGAAAACTTTATAACTACACAATGATGCTTTTACCTGTGATTTGGGAGCAGCTAGATTCCCTTTAAAAGGATAAAGCAGAGTTCACAGCAAGTTGCAGGTCACCTATGCCGTGGCCTCTTAAGACTTCCAGAAGATCCCCTGTCATGATTAGTAGACGTGGTATTAGGCCATAGGAGAGATTTAGGAACTGCTCGCAGGGTGACCTTCGACACCGAAGCAAATCTTCACGGTCACTGAACACTTTGGAGGAAATTAGTTTGACAAGTTTTGTTCAGGTTTTTCAGAAAATTTGAAAGGAAAAACTTACTTTAAAAAAAAGTTAAATATTCAGATATCAAAATTCTATCAAGTAAATGTTAAGTTGCAGAGGAAACAATCATTGTATTGTAAAGCTCAGATCAGAAATATGCTATTCAAGTGGAAGACTCTATGGACTCTATTATCGCAGAAACATCTCCAGAATCTGCCCATTTCTTACAATTGCAACCTCTAAAATGCTAATTGTCGCTCTGATTCGCTCTCATCTAGATTACTGTAACGCCCTACTAATCGGTCTTCCAATCACTAAACTCTCTCCAATCTGTTCTTAATGCAGCAGCCAGGTTGTCTTTCAGACCAAACACTACACGGATTGCCTCCCAGTTTCGTGCCAGTCACTGCACTTGGCTGCCGGTCTCCTCCGAATACAGTTTAAAAATACATCAACCTCAATCACAAAGCTCTGTATAATGCTGCACTTTCCTTCTTCTTCTTCCCTCATCTCATATCTATGCCCCAACCCATGCTCTTTTATCTCCGTAGTTATATAAGATACGTTTCCAATTGTCTAATTCGAAATGCTCACTTCTGGACTTCTCCAGCTGCACCAATTCTCTGGAATGCTCTAACCAGACAATCAGACTAATACCCAACCTACAACGCTTCAAACATGCTTTTAAAAACCCTATCTACATAGGCCGATCATTCACACTCACTGACTTGCATTAAACTCCAACTCACCCTTTAGTAACCTTCTCCGTCCTCCTCAATTGTATTTAGTAGACACAAGACCCCAAGTTCAGGCTTTCCTGCAGTCACCATTCACCTTAGACTTTGTATACAAGATGCCGGTTCATGGCTGTTTTAGCGCGCGCATTATTTTTATTTATAAAATTATTTTATTTCCATTCCCCCTTATAAAGACCATTTTCCAGCTCTTATACCTTGATGTCACCCCCCTCATCCTCATAGGACTGTAAGCCTTGGTCACCCCTATCCTCATAGACTGTAAGCTCTTGTGTCACCCCCTCTCCTCATAGACTGTAAGCTCTTGTGTCACACCCCCTCCCCTCATCTTCCTGACTGTGTAAGCTCTTGTGTCTCACCCCTTCATCCTCATAGACTGTAAGCTCTTGTGTCACCCCCTTCCTCCTCATACTGTAAGGCTCTTGTGACCCCATCCTCATAGAACTGTAAGCTCTGTGTCCCCCCTCATCCTCATAGACTGTAAGACTGTAAGCTCTTGTGTCTCCTCTCATCCTCATTAGAACTTGTAAGCTCTTGGGTGTCAGCCCCTCATCCTCATAGACTGTCAAGCTCTTGTGTCAAAATCCTTCATCCTCATAGACTGTAAGCTCTGGTGTGTCACCCCCTCATCCTCATTAGATCGGTAAGCCCTTGTGTCACCCCCTTCATCCTCATAGACTGGTAGCTCTTGTGTCACCCACCACATCCTCAATAGACTGGTAAGCTCTTGTGTCACCCCCCTCATCCTCATAGACTGTAAGCTCTTTGTCAACCCCCGTCATCCTTCATAGAACTGTAAGCTCTTGTGTCACCCCCTCATTCTCATAGACCAGTAATCTTGTGTCCACTCCTCATCTCATAGACTGTAAGCTCTGTGTCACCCCCTCATCCTCATAGACTGTAAGCTCTTGTGTCCCCCCCTCATCCTCATAGGACTGTAAGCCTCTTGTGTCCACCCCCTCATCCATATAAGACTGTAAGCCCTTGTGTCACCCCTCACCTCATTAGACTGTAAGCTCTTGTGTTCACCCCCATCCTCCTCAAGACTGTAAGGCTCCTTGTGTCACCCCCTGCCTTTATAGCTGTAAGCTCTTTGTCACCCCCCCTCATCCTCATAGACTGTAGCTCTTGTGTACCCCATCCTCATGGCGTTAAGCCCGGTACCCCATCATCCTATCGACTGTAAGCTCTGTGTTGTCACCCCCAAATCCTCATAGACGTAAGCCCTTTGTGTACCCCCTTCCTCTCTCATAACTGTAAGCTTCTTGTGTCACCCCCCTCATCCTCATAGACTGTAACTCTGTGTCATCCACCCCCTCATCCTCATAGACTGTAAGCTCTGTGTCACCCCCCCTCATCCTCATAGACTGTAGCTCTTGTGTCCCCCCTCATCCTCATAGACTGTAAGCTTTGTGTCACCCCCCCCATCCTATAGAATGTGTTACTTTTATTGTATCTGCCCCCATGATTTGTAAAGTGCTACGTTATATGATTGGTGCTATATAAACGTCTATTTATGGGTCATTCCAGTTGCCATTTGTATTGTCTCAGGTACGGGAAGACCTCTGCTCGGAAGCTCATAGACACGCATTAACCAACGTGCTCCCGCCTCATGAGCGGCCAGGTTGTGCGTCACCGTATTTTACTTGGGGTGATTGTTGTAGGACCTTGAAGACAGATTACCTGAACTATCGGTGCTTTCTTGCTTTCTCCATTGTTCTCAAGGTGAAGTTACATAAGAGACGACTCTCGTTATATTAGAATGGTCGTGTTACTTGTACGTGGATTGACCATACAATGACATAATCTTGCAAAACTTCTCAAGCTGCCTTCATAATAACCAAGGTGCAGGAATATTTTCTTCTCGGAGGAGATAACTCCTCGTGTAAGGCTCCCAGAAATCGTTTGGCCCCGAATAATGGGCTGCCCGCACCATAGGAAAGAGTTATCAGAGCGATTTCATTTCAGAATCCATATACCGTATCTACTCTGTGAATTCCTACCCGAGTAAGCCGAGGGCCCCTTTCATTCCCCAAAATCAGGAAAAAACGAGAATCTGATTTGACTCGAATATAAGCCGAGGGTGGCAAATGCATTGGTCACCGCTCCCAGTATAATTGCCAGCAAGCCCCCCCAGTAGTATATAAGCCCAGCCCCCTTAGTAGACAGCCGCCCAACCTGAAAGTAAAGCCAGTCAGCCCCTTGTAGGATATCCAGCCAGCCCCCTGTATATACAGCCAGCCCCTGTACTATACAGCCAGCAGCTGTACTATACAGCCAGCAGCAGCCGTCTTTGTAGGCATATAGCTGCCGCAGCCCCGCGTAGTATATAGCCTGTTCAGCCCCCGTGTATATAGCTTCAGCCCCCTACCGTTAGTATATCAGGCCTGTCAGCCCCTTTAGTATACAGACATCCCCCTGTAGTGTACACCAACCACGACCCTTTAGTAGCCAGCCACAACGCTGTAGTAGGGCCAGCACTTTGTAAGCCAGCCAGCCCACAGTTTTAAAAAATATAAAAACTAACATACTCACCTTCAGGTGATCCCGATGTCAGGCACGGCTCTCTCTTCTGTCTTCTCCGCGATGCTCTTGTTCCGGCTGGCGCCATTGATGCAGCCGCGGTGCATGACCAAGCATATGGAGAACACAGAAGAAGAGCCCTCCAGTTTTAGTTTTTTTTTTTTCTCGTGTCAAACGCGCGGTGAGTTTTTCGCACATTTTTTGTGCTGAACCTCGGCTTACCACACGGTGTTAATAGGGTTAATCCGAGTATTGTCATCAGTTCCAGACCTACAGTTACCATATTACATTCATATAAAAGTGGGGTTGTCACTTTAAGCACATTCCAGCACCTCAATTGATATTTTTGTGTTAATGAAAAGGATTTTTCCTTTATACTTTCTCGTATCAATTTTTCACGGTTTCCAAGATCTCTACTTGCTGTCTTCTTGCTGTCTACAACAGGAAGCTTCACTGTTTACTTCCTGTAGATAAACAAAGGTCCATGGTCATGTGATGTCACACAGGTGCACGGCTAATTATAACACACATTGTAATCAGAGATGTATAATGCTAACGAGCCGTGCACCTGTATGACATTAAGTAACCATGGGCCGGTGATTATCTACAGGAAGTGAACGATAAAGCCTCCTGTAGAAAGACACAAAGCAGAGATTTAGAAATTTGATACAGAATTAAAACACAAAATATATCGGAAAAATATAAAAACGGTTCAGAACACAAACAATATTATTTATTTGCTGTAACATGCTTAAAGTGGACAACCACGTTAAAGGGCATCTACTACCATAATGAAGGACTGTATGCAAATTAGCATTAAGGGGCTCCAGCCTCCAGTAACAATATTGCATCAAGTCCTTCATCCTGATGCTAGATGCCCTTTAATTTATTACCCGAAATTTGCAAATTTATTCCACAATCCAATGTTTCAGTTCCAGTGTCCCCTCCTGTAGGCCCCGTCAATAGTGATTCCTCTCAAAGGTTATCAGATCGACGGTTTAAATTTATGACTAACCAAGAGATAATGTCCATAATGACACAGTAGTGGTGGGTCTACATCTTGAAAAACACCATACAATCGGTCAGCTCCTCCTGCTCTATAACATGCTGCCTGCATAGGACACTATGTACAATCTGCTCAGCTCCTCCTGCCTCCCTATAACATGCTGCCCACAGATAGAACACTATGTACAATCTACTCAGCTCCACCTGTCTATACATGCTGCCCGCAGATAGGACACTCTGTCAATCTGCTCAGATCCTCTTGCTCTATTACATGCTGCCTGCAGCTATAGGACAGCTATGTACTCTTTTTGCTGCTCAGATTCCTCTGCTCTATAACATGCTGCCCACATAATAGGACACTCATGTACAATCTGCTCAGCTCCTCCTGCTCTATAACATGCTGCCTGAAGATAGGACACTATGTAAATCTGCTCAGCTCCTCCGCTCATTACATGCTGCCTCACCGATAGGACCACTATGTACACATCTGCTCAGATCTCCTGCTCTTATAACATGGCTGCCTGCAGATAGGAAATTTGTCACATCTGCTCTCTCCTCTATGTCCAGAAAGGACATTATATACAATCTGACAGCTCCTCTTGCTCTTATAACATTGCTGCCTGCGATAGGACATTGGGGCAATCAAATTTACTTCCCGGCCCACCATTCGCGATCCAGCGGCGCGTTCTCTTGCTCTGGATTCGGGTCCGCCGCGGGATCTCATGAAGGCAGTTCCTCGCCGTCCACCAGGTGGCGCTGCTGCGCTGAAATCATTCTCCCCCGCCGGAATGCACCCACCTCGGACCAGGTGAAGGTAAGCGGTCACCAAGCGACACTTTTTCGGTTTTTTATTTTTAAATGCGGCGGTTTTTTTTCCGAATACGTCGGGTTTTCGTTCGGCCAGCCCCCCGATTTCCGTCGCGCCATGCCGGCGCCGATGGCCACAATCCGATCTGCGTGCCGACACAATCGCCGGGGCAATTCGGTACAATCGGCGCAAATCGGAAATTCGGGTAAACACGTCGGGAAAACGCGGATTCGGGCCCCTTAGTAAATGACCCCCATTAGTAACAAATGCTCAGCTCCTCCTGCTCTCTAACACACTTCCTACCATTCATTGTACTCCTCCATGGTGGCATGTCTGCCTTAACTCACTGCCTTTGGTGAGTTTCTCTTACTAGTCTTTCTGTCCACCGGCTAAATACCATGAAAATTTTTTTGTTAACATTAAAAAGAAAAAAAAAAAAATACTAAAACTCCAAGTGTCAACTTGCTTTAAAAGAATTAAAAGTAACTTTTTTAAATCTATTCCACGACTGTCTTACTTCTAAACTAGATACATAAAGGGAAGGTCAGTCGCTGAAACATACAGTAACAAACGAGGCTCGGGGTACTGGCATCGTGGGAGTGAAAGCCCTCGCTCATCCGAATGGCAAACAATGCGCTATTTTCATTGTTAATCGTATTTATTTCCCTTCCCTGTTAAGGATTAACTTCGCCGTGTTATTTGGATTTCACGTTTTCTAAAGCCGACGCCATCTTATAGTTACACCTCATGTAATCAGATATATTTAACTACGGTTTGACAATACAGGACCAGTCGATAAAGTGGTGGGTGGTAGGTAGGGGGCGCAGGCTCGTCATTGGGATGGAATGGACGAGCCTGGGGCAGGTATGCATATCCCTATTACCCCATGCCACGGTTTCAATTTCACGTTATTTTTTTGTTACGCTTAGAGCATCCTTTGTTCGAAACGGACCAGGTTGGGTATGAACTCGCATTCACAAAACATAAAAGGAGACAAAGAGCTGAAACGAAACCTTCGGCCCCCCAGCGCCGTGATTTACAACCACACACCTGGCTGTTACCTGGGGCTTAGGGATGAAATGCAAAAAAAAACCTTGAAAAACAAACCCCATGCCATGGCAGTTGGCAGCACAAACAACGGGTAATGTGGAGGCGGCCCTGCGGCTTATTCATCAAAAAATGTAAAAAATTTTAATATTTGGAATATAGAAAAAAGTTATATAGAAATGAGGCTGGAAAAAGCCATAAAGTCCGACCTTTATATATTAAGCTGGAAGACAAGATATACAAAGATACTATACAGATATAAGTATATTTAGCAGCCAACATATATACGCACGAAAAAAAAAAAATTGTAACAGTGACGCGCTAGTCGTTGGAGTCAGGCCGTGTCTGTGGACGGTTTGCCCTTTTATGTTGTGCTTGAGCTAGTTCAGGTGTGCAGAGTTCGTTTCCCCCGGGTTTGCATGTGCTTTTTGGAATATTATATACTAATCTCCCTCGAAGGTGTGCGATGCTTACCAACTCCGGCATTTCTCTCATAGAGGCCGATGTTGCACTTTGTATACAGTGAGTGATGGTTTAGGAGATAAATTTAGTGACGTGGTGCGAGTTGTGCGTTGAACGTATGCGCGAAGAAGGAAATCCGTCGGTGGTGATCGTTGATATTCTTGGAGGTAAGTGCGACGGGGGAGTCGCCGCCGATGGGGGCCCAGTAATTCCAATCTGGATATCCTCCTGTAGAACGAGTTGCCTAAAGAAGTGGTCCTTTTAGGACCGATTGTAGGCACGTAGTGGCGGTTCCTGGTAAAAGAAGGTTGTTGAGTGTCACTTAGGACCTGCGATCCATCAGCGTAATTGTCCAGGCACCCAACCTCGCAGTAATGAACACCGCTCATAGGTAATTCTTCTTACCATATTTGTTATCCAATTGTCCCTCCTTCTTCTATTTAAAAAGTCAACTTACAAAAATGATGCTTAGAGTCAGAGAAGCGGGCCCGGTGCGGAGGGGGATGTTCGGACCTGGGCTCCACCCAGGAGCATTCATGGGAAGATATCCTCCTGGTGGGGCTCCAGGTTTTTGTAAAACAACTTGATTAAGTGAGCCCCAGGATCTTCCTTTGGGAAGATAACTGGGGGCAGATTACTAGCAATGGGGTGCCGGCCGGTACTTACTTTCGCAATTCCAAGCCGGGAGGTTCGTGCAATCCGAGGTTGCATTCGGTCTTAGCGATTCGCGATTTTTTCACAATTCTGGTAGTTGCTAATGTGGCGACCCGACATGGTTCACCCAGATTTTCTTTTAAAATATAGGCAGCAGTTTTGTCGACGGAATATACCGTCAGTGTTTACGATGCATGGTCACGCGTCCCCCAGATTTCCGTCGGCAATGCAAATCGCCGGCGCCGTTGGACGTTTGCACCACAATCTTCGGATTCGGACGATAGTTTTTGTGCGCCAAAACCTGGGCCCCCAAAACGGGGTAATAATGTAATTTCTGGGGAAAAACGCGAGAACGACAAATAAATTAGCGATTTGGGGCCCTTAGTGTAAATGGACCCCAATCAATGGAACAGGGGAGAGTAATACATTGGATATTATGGATCTATATCATATAGGAGGCATCAATTATATTAAGAGATTATAATTCTTTTGATGATACATAATATATATGAACATGATGGTTTGTTTCTGGGTTATTTTTGATGGTGAAGGGGGAGGGGCTAGGGCCCTCAATATCACCACTTCTGGTAGGCCCAACACATGCCAGTCTGACACTGGTCAGAAGTGCTTGAGGGGGAGGGACCAGACACTCCTCCGTGATGTAGCTTCACTGGCTGTTACACTAAGCAGGAGCATTTTTCCCCTCCCACTGTATGCTGAATCTTCCTCTGGTGTCGTGAGATTACAGTCAGTAGAGGGAGGGGGGGTAGAACAGTGGCTCAGGGAGGCATGGGAGGGGTTTTGACCCCCACATGCTTCAGCACAGTGTAACAGCTTGTGAAGCAACAAGGTGACATCCACAGAACCATTCTGGCTCATTAGCATCATTTTAAAAGTTGATTTTAGAAGGAAGGAGGACATGGATAACAGATATAGAAAGATTACCACAGTCCTGTTGCTGGATTTGTAGTAGGTCCTGCCTGCTTTATCAGGATTGGATATTTATGGTCGATTTCCATTAATTTTTATCATTAAAAATAAGCAACTTGCCAAAAGGGTAAGTTACAGTACATTTTGTACTTTGTTTACAAAACTAAAAACTGTCCAGATATTTTTTATGCATATTTTTGAACTTGAGTAATTCTGTGCTTTCACGGTCATTTAAAAATACCATTCAATTAAAAAAAACAACCAACCGTATCCTAATTCGTTTTAAACGGTTTTCTTTTTTAAAAATTCTTTTTGTGTCTGAATTTCCTTTTCATTTATCTATTTCTTTTTTGATTGTTCCACCTTATTCCCTTTGGGGCTTTCTGGGGGCTCTTAAGCCCCTTATAAGCACTCCACCCCACTCTGGGGTTGGTTGCTTCCACACCTGGCACTTACCAGGTTTTTTCCGACTTACCGGCCCAAGTACGGATCCCCCACACCCATATTGGTCAACTTTGACGCCAAACTACGCACAAAAAAAAAAAAAAAACTTTAGTGTTATTAAAGCGGGTGAGGAGTTTATTAATTCTCAAAATAAGTTGTTTACACGTTTTCCTTTCCATCCGGCGCCAAGTTCTATGTTTCACTTTATGTTTTTTTTTTAAAATTTACCACCCCCCCCCCCGCCCTATAATTTTGTTCGCCCTGTTCATCTAAAAGGTTCTGTTCTTCTCCCGCGAGGTCGTTGGGAATGTTGCTTTGTGAATTATGGCCCCGCAGTTATGGGTTTCTTCCTTCACCCCCGGGTCTACCCAGACCCGTACTGAAATAATTGCTCCTCTCTTTTCTTTCCCCGAGTAATTTGAGGCCCAACCTAAAGATTTTAAGCTGACTGGACAAACATAAAGGACGTCAGGAATGGTGACCGCTGACGGACCATTGGAGGCACACGGGAAGGCTTCAGGCTTGATTGCTTGTAACCCTCTCATTGGTAAGATCAGCTATCAGCGAGGCACAGTGTAAGTCAGCACTATTCATTGAGCCGGCTATGACCTTAAAATCATTGCTCCTGGGGCCGGCTCATCCCCCAATTAGTTTATGTACTCGTTGCAAATCCATTGCTCAGTAAATGCAACGGGGCTCTCATTCCACAGTGTTGATGAAGTGTGTGTGACGGCTTTTTTCTTCACAACTTGACCCTTCGAACCGATCCATCTGGAACTTAAGTATTCATGCTGTTTGAGCATGTCCCGCTTTACTTTTGGGTCCTTTTCTTTTTTTTCCCTTTCAAATACTCAAACAACAAAATGTACATGTTTTTTGATGCCTTGGTCGTAAGTTAGTTAATAGCTAATAAATAACTTACAAAAACGTACAAAAATAAAGATTAAAAAAAAAAAATAATCAAAATAAAAAATTTTGGAAAATTTTAGCTTACCTTTGTAAAATTCTTTATTTACATAGCGCCGTCAAAATTACACAAAACATGGTGCAAAAAGATATTACAGAGTGATAATATGGGCAGCAATGAGGGTCGTGCTCGACAGACCTAACACTCTATGAATTATTTAGCAATTTCGATGCTAAGTAAATTAAAGTTACCGGTAGTCTAGTAAGTTGGTAAAACTGTCCAATACGTGACATTGCATTTACAAAGGCCGAATTAATAAATCTGGATGAGTAGATTAGGTTATTATAATATAGTATTATATATAGTAATATATAGCATTATTTATCAGTGTTTTTTTTTAAATGCTAAAATTACTATTATTTTAAAATTTTAGCAATAGACTATGCCTGGTATGTAAAAAAAAAAAAAAAAAATACACTATGTTAAAACTATAAAAAAACAACCTGTATCCACTTAAGTAACTACTGGTTACAATTTGTAATAGTGATGAATGGACCCATATAAATTCAGGTTCTGTTAATCTGAACTTGAAAACCACACCCCCAGCAACAACCGTGATCGCCGCTTGCACCGATCGTGGGTGTTAACTGTCTAAATGCCGCCTGCTAAAGGTCATTGGTGGCATTTAAATTGAACTGCCACCCACTCATGTTACGCCACTCTGACATTTTGGACAAGATCGGCGGTCCACGCACTGGATCAATTTTAATGTCACGGATGGCTGTGGCTGGTGGCATTTAGACAGTTCATGTTCGCAATCCATGCCAGCACCGAATATGGACGTTACTTGCGCTGGGCTGAGGAGGACCCCATCCGGGTCGTCTGATTAAATTCAGGGTGGGACCCGTAATGTCAAAGGTCAGGGATCGAGATTAATCTAACATCTGATATAGGAGGGTTAAAGCTTAAATTCTTTATGCTTTAATTATTAATTATTTACCATATATACTCGAGTATAAGCCTAGTTTTTCAGCATAAAAAAAAATGTGCTGAAACCTCAAACTCGGCTTATACTCGAGTAAAAAAAATATCAAAACTCAGCTTTCTGGCTTCCCCCGCTGCCGGCTATATACTGGGGCAGGGGGCTGGCTATATACTATGGGGCAGGGTCCGGCAGGCTATATACTGGGGAGGCTGTGACCAATGCATTTCCCACCCTCGGTTTATATTCGAGTCAATAGGTTTTCCCAGGTTTTTTGGTAAAATTAAGGGCCTCGGCTTATACTTGGGTCGGCTTATACTCAAGCATATACGGTAATTATTGTATATGTCGTAATGAAACTCCAAGCGACGTCTTCACGCGGCCTATGGATCTTTATAACCTGGAATAAGGTACAATAACTTACCGAAGTCAAGAGAGTTTCACAGATCACAGAGTTGGCAGAAAGATCCATCTCTAACCAAGTTGGAGGTTGGTCACAAGTTTTTTGCAATGTGTGTAGATCAAGATATAAGGTAATTTACCAACATACATCTAAAAAAAATTCTACACCAGTGAAGCCTCCCAGCTCAGAAATGCATTTACACCATCAACTCTCCATAAGCAGTGCAGAACATTTAATACATGTATAGTAACGTAACCAACCCTAAGTTGCCCAAACATTGAAAGGGAATTTGTCAGTAATTTTGACCACTGTTAGATAGATGGAGATACCTTTGTGCACATTGTTGGTATCACAAGGACCATAACCATGGCTTTATATCCTAAGGCCTCACGCACATGACCGTAAGGGGGTTGGTGATATGGTCGCACAACTTGCAGCCATATCATGGCCCCATAGAGGCCTATGTCATTTGGTCATGGTACGGTGAGCACAGTCTTTGAGCACACAGTGTTTTCACCACACCGTGATTTGGTGGCTGCCGTGAGAAACATAGGACATGGAACTTTGCTTCCTATGGGTGCTCCTTACCCATTCCTAATTCTCCTGGCCATGACCTCGCCCCGGTTACAGCCCAAGTGTGCACACGCTTGTGTGAATGAGACCTATGGCTGTACCATCTCATTGCATTATGAAAATAATTGAAATTTAAAAAAAAAAAAAAAAAAAAATGTTTTGATGAGATATTTAAATTTTTTTCCATTTTATAACTAACAATTTACAATCTGTGAGAAAATCTCCTAACCTCCTCAATTAGTCATCAACTGGCGTCGGCACAGAACCCTCAGAGCAAATGAATCATTTTACACAATAACCTTCATTTATACTCATTTGCGTCTGAGAATGTAGACAACTATTTTGCTTCTTTTCTAAAAACCTCAATTAAAAAAAAAAAAAAATCTAAAGAGGCAGTTCCGAAAATAGCTTTATATACCCACCACTAGTCACAGTGTGCTCCCCCTGTAAGTAGCTGGCAGTGTATGGGCTGAAGTTACTTTCATGCCGCTAGAAAAGAACATTTTGGCAACCAAGTTGTAATATCATACTCTAATCTCCTGCGAAGTCTGCTGAAGAGCTGCCACTACCCGGGGTCTTATACCGTCACTGTGTCATATCGAGCCAAAGTCATAATCCTTACATGGAGTTTGGATTCGTTGCCTTAAACACTCTTACCGATAGTTTTTCAAAATACACAATGTTCCGACCACAGATCCAAAAGTAAGTTTTTCATCATGCGTTTAGATACATATTGCATATCCCAAACATATGGGGCAGCAGGAGGCTTTATACCAGCTAGGCTCAAGGGCAGCATAAGCATAGAATCTGTTTTTGGAAAATGGTGGTTCTCTTCCAATAGAAGTTCCTACCAATAACTCCTCAAGAGCACAAAGTAGTGCTAGGTCAGTCCAAAGTCGTGCTAGGTCAGTACTATTACCATCTGGATTATAAAAATTTTCCGATAACTCATGGGAGAGGTGCTGGAGTAAAAAAAAAAAAAAATTAACACAATGGGGCTCATTTACTAAGGGCCCAAATCACTCCCGACGATTTCCGATTTGCGCCGAATTGCCCCGGAATTTTGGCGCACACGATCGGATTTTGGCGCATCAGCGCTGGCTTTCACGCGACAGAAATGGGGGGGCGTGCCCGTTGGAAAACCCGACGGATTCGGAAAAAACGATGTATTTAAAAAAAAAAATGTGCCGCTTAACACGCACTTACATGCACCAGGAAGAAGATGGTGAACTCCGGCGGACCTCGGCAGAGCAGCGACACCTGGTGGATATCGGCCGCACGACCTTAGTGAATCCCGGGAGGACGCGGATCCACGTCGTACAACGCGCCACGGGATTGCAAATGGACTGAATTTATCAAGCACTGGCACATTTGGGATAATTCATGAAGACTGACATTTTGAATGCCAGTGTTAAAGTTGCACTGCCTGGCGATCCAGCGCCTCTATCCGGCTCCGGCCTTTGGCAACTTTGCGCCTGTATTTGCCAAGTTGGGACCTGTAAACTTTACTTCTTTTTTACTATAGTCTCTGCTATCTGGCAGGCCGAGCATTCCCACCCTGCTCCCAGCAACATCACGCCCATAGTATCCTGCGGGTCTGGGAAACAGGAAAACTGGCAGGGAGGATGAGATTCATGTGCCTTCTCTACCAGAAAACTGGGGGAGAAGGCATAATGAGTCTCTCCCGTTGTGTAACTGCTCCTGAGGTTTCCGCCATCCTACAGATGACATTTGATATATTAAGAGGCTCCGGTCGTGGATTCATTCTTTGCCAGCCCTGCAATTGGCACTGGACATCATACCCCCCACCTTCACATTTCCCCCTTACCCACTTGCTGTGTAGGCGTGGGGGGTTACGAGGTCAGGAATTGCGCCATATTCCGGGCTTGTATGCCAGTACAATCCTTGATTAATTCCCCAAATGTACATACTCTTCTCCCTATCCCTACAGCATGATCCCAGGTGTCTTTGTGTGCACGCTTAGCAGGGCAATAAGTGTTGGTGAAAGAGTAACTGTTGTGGCCAATCAGTGCCCTCAACACCTGTAAGTACTCACATGACTGGTCACGTGACTGCTGAAGCGTTTGCGCTAGCTAGAACAGGTAGTAAAAGAGGGTAAGGTCATTTTATTCTTTTAAAATTCTCTTGCCACAGTCCTTATGGTTTTTATGGGTGAACCGGGAAAATACCTTTAAAAGGATGTCTATCACCGGATCAAGGATTGTAAACCAAACATACAGACATAATGGTGTGGGCCCCTCTGGCAGGATCTGCTGTTCTTTCAGCTTCTTATACCCTTGTTTTAAGAAAAAAAGGGCTTTACAAATTATGCAAATAAGCCTGAGGGGCTCCAATGGAGCTTGGAGCCCCTCTGGCTAATTTGCATCATTTTAAAAGGTCTTTTTTTTTTTTTAAAGACTAGGGCATTATAGAAGATAAGATCCTGCCAGAGGGGGCACATACCAGTAGGTCAACCCTCTTTGCGGCGGGCTCTGGTGAAAACTGGGTGCCACTTAGACTCCACTCCCAGGTGTCGACTTACGTCAATACGATGTACGATTACATTTACATGAATTCTTAGAAGCAGCATGCCGTTAACGACACACTGATTCTACAGAGAACTATGTGTCTCCCAACACAGGCACCAGGTCTTCCTGAAGGGTAGACTACCACCCAGGCTCTCTACGAGGGGGTTACATAATACTGATCACACTAATGAAAATTAGACTACATAGCTATAAATATTGAACTAACAGATCAGCCTCCCTGACTGTCTACTTATGGTATAAAGACCATGGGGAGAATAATCAATGCGCACGCAGTTGGCAGAAGATTCGGTGCTGGGGCATCATGGGATTGATAGCAAACCAATTAATATGTAAAAAATTATGAAGAGGTCTAATTACAAGAACTAAGTGTAATATGTATATGTGATTATACACTCAGGTAGGGCTGCAGGGAGAGAAAATTATGTTTCCATTAGAGATCTTCTTTTAAAGAAAATCTATCAATGAATTTGAAGTTGATAAACTAGTGCAGGGCCGGCGCCAGCACTGGGCATGGCTGGGCAAGTGCCGGGGCCCGGGCTGCTTGCGGGCCCACATAAGGCTGTACATAAGGAATCCATCGGGGTGGGTGATGCTTATATAAAATAACAATGAAGTTGTTGCTTGGGATCATAAACTAGGGAACAGGAGACTGTTTTAGCTTTTGAATTTTTAATGCCGCCACGCAAGTTCACTGCAAAGGGGCCCACCCAGGGGCCTACTGATACCTTGATCCGATTCTGAACAAGTGTCACCATATTGTAGATCAGACCAACGAGATTCAGTAACTGTCTGTATCTGCAGAGTGTACTCTTTTTTCTTCCAAAAAAAAATACTTTTAAAGACATGTAAATGAGGATGAATTGCTCCAGGGGGTGTCACCAGAACTTTTGTCCTCGGAGGCACCGCCCCATACCGCCTCCCCCTCCAGACCTCCCATGCGGTGACATCACTCGACTTTCTCAACGTCTGCACATGTGTGGGCGGATCTTCCTTGAACCTCAAGTGTAATGAAGCTCCCTCTCCGAAGACACTTCCAGGTAGCAGCTGGCTGATGTGATTGGACCTCACTGGATTTGTAGAGAGCTAGGTACTGTCACCGGCTGCCATGGGAGGTCCAGAGGAAAAAGGAGCCAGGTATGGTGGGGACCATGTATTAGGCAGGGAACCCGAACCCTGGACGGGGCTCTTGTAATGCCCCTGGAGCATTTCAGCCTCATTTACATATTTTTTGCCATTTTTGGAAGACAAAGAGCATAAATCAGCTATATACAGGCAGTCACAGAATCTCAGTGCCCTGATGCACAATAAGGTGCAGCTGGTTTATCTTCTTCAATTCTCATGATAGATTTCCTTTAAAAGGCCTCATAACCAAATGCTGATCTGAATATTGATTTAATGCCCCCCCCTCCCCCCAAAAAAAAGACTTCTCTCGAAGCAACTGTTACATTTCAGATTCTCGCTGCCTGCATGCCATCTCTTCATAAAAGAAAAATAAAAATCTCCAAAAATACTTCAAGCAACAATGTTTTCATTAGATAAGCAGCAGAAAAGTGACAGCGAGTGACAAAGACAAATAACGTCTCGCGAAAGCCTCGAAAAGTAAAAAAAGTGATTGTTTCCAAATGTCAACCTAAAAATGTGAGCTTGACATACGCCACTATCTGCAACAAAACAAAAAAAGAGAAAAAGCAAAAATAAAAAATAAAAAATTCTAATACAAAGCTCGGTAGAAAGTTGGTAGCTGCAGGCAAATTAGGTAGTCCGATTTTTTTTTTTTTCGCAAATACTCCTTGTTATTGTACATGTTGCATTATTAATGTCTCAAAGTGATTCCCTGCTAATCTCATAACCCCTTATAAAAAGGGAAAGCCTGCTGAAAACCATGGCATTTAGAGGGGCACAACACACGGTATTAAAGCGCACAATGGCAGCCATTTGGAACGGTTTCAAGATTCACAGTATTAATCAGAAACTACACATTCACTCTGTGACATTTCGCTATGCTAAAACATCCCACTGGATTCTTTCACTTCCATTATGAAAGCAAAACAATTTTCCCAGTTTCTCGTGTGACATGTTTGTAAAATTGCAGAAAAAAAGCGCACAAAATCAAGAAAAAAAAAAACAAAAAGTGCACAAAACGAAACCTGCCAATACGACTCGAATAACACCAATAATAATAATAAATATTGTCACCTGATTCCTTGGTAAAATTTGCATTACAGTTGAAGCTTAAATAATACAATTCGAGCAAAAAAAAAAAAAAAAAACCTCATTCGGCTAATGGCCTAGAAGCAGGATACATACCGGTTACAAAATACACGACAATTTCAGGATAATAAATACTGTTTCGTAGGGGAAAAGAAAAAGCCTGCCGAAATGCTTTTCCCCTCAAATTAATATCATTAGAAATGGGATTGTTTTATTTCTGCCTTTGTAACTGCTACATGTCACTATTTGGAGCCGCAAAAAAAAAAAAAAAAACTTGGAAAAAATTATATCCTACAACATAGGTAATTTGGTAAAATAAAAAAAAAAATTGAGAAATAAATTCGGAACATAGAAAGACAATAGTAGGATATTTTCTGAGAGTAGTTTAGAAAGGGGAGTATTCAATCAGTAAGAAATCGTTTTACGTTCACAATGGCTCACACATTTTTACAAAACTGAAATAAAATATATGCAGATTAAGTCAAATTAACTGCAAAAAGCAGAAATGTAAAAAAATAATAATAATAATAATAATAATAATAATAATAATAATATGTAAAATATGTGAAGGTTTTTTTAAAAAAAAATGGTACAAGATAGGTTCCATAGGTTTGTTCTTAAGTTGAATTTGTATGCAAGTCGAAACTGTATATTTTGTATTTGTGTATCCGGACAAAATTTTTATTTTTTTTGCCCCAGTGACAGTCGGAGTTTCAAAATTTCAGCAGTCATCCTTCCCATGGCTGTGTGCAGCTCTGAAGTTAGCAGGAAGGATATGATGACATCATCGCAGCTGCAGCCTTCAGAGCCACACACAGATATGGAGGAGTGAAGAGAAGAGGACTGCTGCAGGGAAATGGGGCAAGGTGAGTATATGATTATTATTTTTTCTTAAAGGACATCTACCACCAGATTACTGATGTCAGACTGTCCTCCCAAGGGTATGAACCATAGAAATGATATAATGTATATCTACTAATCTTATTTTCCTTACCTGTCTTTCCTTCTCATCGTCATATAATGTGACATATGTTATACATATACTTCTTTACACTGTTTACTTAAATGCAGCGTTCTCTATCTTGTATGGTCTTAATTAATTCATACAGAGTGTGTGATGTTGTCACGGGTGCCCCTGCAACCCAAATCCCGGGTCGCAGGGGCACCCGTGTACCTCCGCGTGCCCCAGCGTGGAACTCACCTTTCCCGCCTCCAGCGGCGGTCTCCACGTCCCTCTCTCCTAGGGTGTGCGTGTGCGCCAGCTCTGTGAAATTTAAAGGACCAGCGCACCGATAATTGAAACTTGCCAGCCCCCTGCCCTGCTAAATTCCAGCCCCTTCCTGTGTCCCCTGCCGGTTCTTTGTGCCTCATAGCCTTAGAGAAAAGCCCTGTGCGATTATCCTGATTTTCCGTTGTGACCTCGATTCTGTTCCTGACTACGCTCCTGTACTGCCCATCCTGACCTTCCGCTACGTCCCGACTCTGATCCTGTGCTGCCCGTCTCAACCTCCTGCCTGTCCCCGACTACGATCTTGCCTTACGATTCTGTACTTTGCCTTGGCCGCCACAGCGGACAAAATCGCGCCTGTGGAACGACCTGGTGGTACCACCCCCACAGCAAGTCCAACCCACTTTGCGGCAGGCTCTGGGGAAAACCGAGTACCACTTAGACCCGGGACCTGGTGTCGGCTTACGTCATTATCTGCGTTAGTCCAGAGGATCCACTACCACTTGTCAGGATTCGGGATGCCTGGATCCTCTGGACCACTGTAGGAGATGATACTAGCCGACACCTGGGGCCGGAATCTTTTTGTAGTGATGTTTTTAATTTTTACATGTTTAATAATTAAATAAAATTTTTAAAGATTTTTTTTTTTTACCCCATTGCCACTGCGGATTCCTTTGGAAACACATTCCATTTGTATATACAGTAGTTCCCATTAATGTAAAAATTGGCTTGGTATTACAATGGGATAAACAGAGTTAACAAGTTAAAGAAATCTACAACTAAAACTATTACTACCAGAACAGAATATGATCATAAATATCTAAAATTTTCTAATAAATCTCCTTTTTCTTTTTTTGCATGTGACTTACCGTAATCTCCTCGCCTCGTTTTCTGAACAACTAATAAAAATGCTGAATATAAAAGAAACTTTTTCTCTTTAATCCTGTCCCATAAAGCAGAATATGGATCCAAGAATGTCAGGCGGCAGCTTTCTCCCCGATGCAATGTTAATTACAGGCCGCACTGAAAAATGTCTAAACAACTGGCAACGAATAGCAAAACAACAAGCGCAAATTATGGAGAAAACACAAACTTAATGTTTATTTGGTTCAGTAAATAAAACGACTCTCCCAAGGAATGCTACACCGAAACCACGAAGATAATACGAAAAATTACCCAACTACAAAACTGAACACATACTGTAGGTCAAAAGAAACAGAAAGGAAATATATAAGGAAAATGTAAACTAAATTTTATTACACTGATCTAAATATGAATTTACATTGTTAAAATAAGGAAAAATATGGAAAAAGCTCCACCCATGTCTTTGTGGCAATCACTGGTACTGCAGCTTAGTGCCATTTACTTGAATGACAGAAAGTTGTAAAATAAGACATTGTCCATAGAGAGACGAAAATGGCCAAAATAAAAAAAAATACGTCCCCCACCATGACAACTAGGATACTATAGAAGTCCTATATATGGCACCCTTACCCCAACCTTTCTTCCTTTGATTTTAATAGGTCATCCGAGTATCACAGTCGAATAAAGACGCAGATCCATCCAGGCTAAAGTATAATCTTACAGAGTGATGGTTTTAGTGACCAAGTGTCAAAATTTCAACCCACACCTACTAATATATTGAAATAGCAACTCATTACTCCCAGCTTTTAACCGTACCGGCATCCTGAAGAGACCAATACCATGCATGGAAGGAGGGGATAGTTGGATAATAATTGTAGCTTCCATCCAGGACTCCCCAAATAACCCTGTTAAACTCTAATCGCTCTTCTTGCAGTCCCAGGTAGCACATGATGTGGTGCTTTAAAATGGCCCTGAGTGTAGAACGTCCTGGGACTGCAAAAGGAGGACTTCAATTCTTAAATTTACTCAGAATAATAAAATAAATTATTCTCTTATTCAATTTTTATTAAAAATACAGCATTTCACAGATATAATTCCAACCAGCCTCTATCAGTCCTGGTGTTTATATTTTGGTTGTCCCTGAATAAGACTATAAACTCGTGACTATGGTCGGGCAGATTCCTCTAGCAGGGAGAGGGGCAGGAGGCAGGGAGCACTACAGACACAGGCACTTCCTGTCCAGCAGCAGCAGCTCAACAAACACCACAAGCTCTAGCTCCAAGGAGAGGTAGCAAAGCTCAGAGTGTCATTGTGTCTTATATCCATCTCATGATCTGTCTAACCTCTCTTTTTCTATGTGTCAGATATTACTAGAATGTTTAGAAGCTAAATAAAAGTGTAGATAAACCCTGTACCCTGATAATCTAACCACATAGTCAACACACAGCATCTCACAGCACTAGAGGGATCATGAAGTGTCTGCTCAGCTAGTGCCCCCACCCCCTGCTGAATCTTACACTGACCTTAAAATGAAAAACAGCAAATAAAATTGAATAATATTGAAAATTAATGGGTTAAAAATCATCTTTATTGTGTAAACATCACTAGGGAATTTTGATTTTGAGAACTTTCTTTCATGAGCAAAACTCTTTAGTTCCTGTCTAGAGAGCTGGGAGATGGTCCACATGCCCACAGTCAGGGCGCTGAGTGCCACCTCTGGCCTTAGGTAGGTTCTGCCACTATTGTCCAAGCTGTTATCCAGAAGAAGGCAGAACAAAAACCACTTAAAACTGATGCCAACTGGCCCATAGTAGGGAAAAATTCCATTACGATTCCAAAAACAGCTAACTCATCCAACACTATAGATGTTCTATACTGATCAAAACTATAAATATCCTATATGTGCAACTTATACTGATCAACACTACAGATATCCTATATATCTATATACAGTCTACGCTATACATCCCAATGAACCAAGAACTGGTTTCCATCCAAGCTCAGTACAGTCCACACAATGACCATGTGACCCAATCGCCAAATCTTTGTTTCTGGTCTTCAGTCTTAGCTCTCAGCGCCGCTCCATTCACCTCCCGACCCGTTATCTCGCTGGTCATTTACCGTTAACAGTATAATCTGTCATAATCTGCAAACAAAATCCAGTATGAAGAGAAGGTCTAGTGTTGAGCCAGCATTTCAGAGCCTTGAATAGATGCTTCCCTAAGAAGACCACGAAACAAACAAAACCTCCTCAGGGGCCGGGGAGGAGCAATGTATCCAATTAGATCTAATTAAATCAAAAGAATAGAGCCTGGAGGCCGTAGCCTCAAAAGAACACATTTACATGAACACCTCGAAGCCAAACAAGGAGTTCCTAGGTTAGGCCTATGTATAATTGTTGTCACCCATTCCTGGCACCGAAGGAGGCCATTAGCTTAGTGTTTCCTAATTGTTTATCGGCTGAAGCGGAGAGGGGTTGTTAAATTTTACTCCATCGTGAAAAGAATCACCCAAAATAAACAATTAACTCCCCTAAATACTGAGAAACAAACACATAGCCACCGAAAACTGGATCCCCAAATCAGGCTGCAGCGAAACACAACCTCCTGATGATAATATGATACCATAGGGCATCACACCTGTGGACTGAATGGGTTTTATGCACATCCATGGCCAAAAATTTATAAAAATTAAACTATTAGCACTATAAAGGTCTAGCGTAAATTTTGACAGCAAAGTCTAAAAACGATTGCAGGTAAAATGTCTAGGGGCCATTTATAATGGGATTAATATTGTCTCCCTGACTAGAAACGTTTAAAACTGGATAAACTTTATTAATATTTTCTTAAAATCTGTCAATTTGATATCTGATACATTCAGGCATTGGTCCATGAATGGATTAAAACAAGTGGTCCATAGACAGGGCAGTGTAATATTGTGTTTAACCACTGTCCCGGCTAGCGAGCCGATTAGTAATTGCGGTCTAATGGAACCCAGTTTGTTTCCTGCCACTAGACCAAGAAATAAGCACTGATTCACTCAGTTAGCTTTGTAATGTTAGTCACAACTAACGCGTTTCTGCATCTTGAATTGTATTTAGATGCGTCCTCAGAGGTGCTTTGACCTATTTAGTAAGTGCGATATGGTTTCACATCACACCAGCAGCATTTCCCCCCATGGCATTGTTACCGGTCGTAACGCGAACAACAAATGACTGGGTATTTAAACTATTGGTACCACCCATTATTTGAGTCATGTCTGGGGTGGGCTGCGTTTCAGGCTCTTTGATTGGTTGGACGGTATAAACATCAAGCTACTATGTAGCCGATGTAATCCCGCCCACGTACAGGAACTATCCCGCTAGTTAGCGGTAAGAGATTGCCGTCAATGACGTGTACGGGAATTACACGGCCTCTCAAGGTGGGGCTATAGTACTATTCGCGTTTGCCCTGGGAGGATGTGTCACAGGGACCGATCATGTGATCCCTGGATGTCAACATTGTTTACATGGAGATCATGCATCGCAGGATTTACGATAAGGCAGAAATAGACGGAGCATTGTAAGATCACTAATAGTGGCTCATCTGCGATTATAGGATGGTGCATCGGATTAGAATAATCAGATGGTCAAAACTAAATTAAATGTAGTGACTGCAACGGGTGAAGATATATTGCTGAAGCCAGTTACTGCTCGTGGAGGTTATTTGTCATACTTAGGGGGACGTTGTAGTGGTAGTACCGATAAACTAAATGAAACACGCGTATGGGACAAAATCATTGAGACCTCGCGGCTTGACAGTGTCCAGAGAGAAGATCCAGCGCAATTCTCTCTGGCACACCACTCTGTCATAGTCACCACCTCTCATCAGGGGATCAATGGCTTTGATGCCTTGAAACCTGATCACCTTCGGATGTCCTTGATGAAATTCCCATACATGACAGGCAGTGGGGGTGTCATGTTTATTAATTAAGTCCCTAACATGCTCCCCAATTCTGATGCGCAGCTCCCGGATATTTTTTTTCCACATACTGTATAGAACAGCTGCAAGTCAATAGATAGACAACTCCTGTAGTCCTGCAGGAGATAAATTTCTTAGTCGTGAAAACTCTGTTCGTATTTGAGCTTCGGAAGCTAGCACCTTCTTGAATGTATTTGCAAATTTGTCATTTTTTACATTTGAAGGTGCCTTTTGGTGGTGTGGGGAGCCAGGTAGTTTTTTGAACAGGTACAAGATGGCTATGGACCAAATTGTCGCCTATGTTCCTGCCTCTCCGGTATGTGATGGATGGAACCTCACCTACCATTTTCCCTATGTCTGGGTCACGTTGTAAGATACCCCAGAATGTCTCAAGGGTTTGCCGAACCATGATATGTCCAGCATGATAGCAGCCTATAATCCGAATTTGAGAGTTGTTTTCCTTCTTTGGATTGGGATGTAAAAGAGTGTTTCTATTATGTTGGTATGCATTTTTTAGTACTCCATTTTAGTACCACCGTTGACAGAATCTTTGATGCAATTCTGCTGAGGATGATATAAAGTCTGGAAGGAGCGAGTTATTCCTTCTGGCTCTCAGGAACTGTCCTTTAGGTATCCCCTTAAGCAGAGGTTTAGGATGATGACTTTGCCAACGCAAAGTTGTTGGCTTCCAGTACACGTGGGTGGTTATCATACCAGTGGTGGATTTTTTGATGACAAGATCTAGAAAGACAATCTGGTCCTTGTGGAATACAGAGGTGAAATAGAGCCCTATTTCATTGATGTTGAGACAGGAGACAAACCATCTGTATTCTTCAGCTGTACCTCTCCACAGGATCAGTATGTCATCTACAAAACGTAGCCACAGAGCTTTGTTCTGTACCCTCCCTTCCATAGCTTCACTGAATACTATCTCCTTCTGCCACCAGCCCAGGAAGAGATTGGCGTAGGTGGGAGCACATGGGCTCCCCATCATGGGCTCCTCAGATTTGTCTTGGAGCACAACACATTTGTGTTCAATGGCAAATTCACCAAAAGCTCAGGGGAGTGGCCAACGGAAATGAGTAAATAAGCCCCAATTAACTTAGACTCCAGTGCATGAGGGCTTAAAGAGAACCTGTCAAGGCGATTCGTAGTGCCGTGAATCGCCCTCTAAGAGGTTCCTACATGGGCAACCCCCCCCCCCCCCTTCCCGAGCTCAATGCGCTGGTGCTCAGTTGCGAGTGAAACCAAAGTAGTACATGCTTACTTGACTGCACATGCATGCGTAATGAAGCTGGGAACAAATCCCGGCTTCGCAGAGCATGACGAGCACAGGTGCGCGCCAGTGTGCCTCATCGGACTCGCATCTAGGTAGGTATACATTTTTTTTACATTGGGGTCACGTAGACACCTGATTCAGGCTGATTTAATCCCTTACCGACACGTGACATAGAAGTATGTCACCCTTAGGCTGCGGGTGAATGGAGAGGGCTCATGGGCTGACTCCTCTCCATAGCCGATAAGTCTTTGCTGCATATTGCAGAAAACGCTTACGGGTAACACCCGCGATCGGGAAGGGGAGTTGCTGCAATGTCTTACCACTAGGTCTTTATTTCAGGGGGGCCTTATATTTCTAAGTGTAAAGAAAATTGCTCTAGGCCTTATTTATAGGAAGGGGGGGGGGTGTATTTACAGGGAAACAGGGTTTATATATACAGGCAGCCTGCAGGTTACATACAGGATCAGTTCTGTAGGTTTGTTCTTAAGTTCTTAAGTCGAAACTGTATATTTTATAATTGTAACTCAAGACAAATTTTTTTGGGTCTCTGTGACAATTGGATTTTAAAAATGTTGGGTTGTCATAAGAACCAGGATTACCAATAAAGCTTCATTACAGACACTATTGATAACTGTTATAGCTGTTTATTGTAGCCCAGGACTAAAGTACAGTAAAATTACCAACATCCAGAGGTCCGTTTGTAACTAGGGGTCGTCTGTAAGTCAGGTGTTCTTAAGTAGGGGACTGCCTGTATACTTTTTTATTCGTAAAAAAAATAAAAAAAACAAGTATATATACAATTCACATTTGGGTATTTTTCGCAATTTGCACATGAGGCCTATTGTTTCCACGGTTCAGGTCACTTTATAGAAGTGTCCAACAGCTGCCACTTCTCTTTTATTAAGCGTAATCTATGAACTGGTGAAAACACACTATTAAAATAATTCAGGTGAGGGAAGAACACTATTGAGTTAAGCTTCCTATCACAAAGAAAAACATTTAGGAATAATCTTGATTAAGCTGCAAGTAATTACTTACACGGTGCTTAATACCATTTAGTCTATAATTTGTGTTCTGTCCCCTTGTACTATTGTTTAAAAATCCGAGAAACAAGAAAGACACAGCGGTATTCTATTCTACACGAGTACATTCAAAGTAATGGAAGATATAGTATTAGGAGGACAGACGGCTTCTTGATTCATTGCCCAACTTATGTTTTTTTTTCAAAACAGCTGATTTTGAGTGGTTTAAGATTATTTAGACACTTTATCATTGACTGTAGCAAAAGGTCAGAGGTTTCCTCTACTGAGGTTAATTAAAGGGAATGTATGACTAGTTTTTGGTTTTGACTCATATAAACTTTTACTAATCTGCTTTTATTCTCCGATTGGACATTTTCACTCTATTTTCTGGCCAGGCTTATGGAGGCTACCCTCTTGCATGAGCTTTATAAAATTTAGTAAAATACTCTACAAGCAGCCATATGG
Source organism: Engystomops pustulosus (assembly GCA_019512145.1). Lineage (NCBI taxonomy): Eukaryota > Metazoa > Chordata > Amphibia > Anura > Leptodactylidae > Engystomops > Engystomops pustulosus. The sequence goes on from CM033643.1 coordinate 212,895,254, forward strand.
CCATAGAGAGAGATGGTATGTCTATGGAGAGAGTAGGAGATAAGCTGTGACATCATCTATTGTCAGTAGTGATGTAATGATGGGTCAGTGTTATCTATATAGAGGTCATTGTACAGGGTGGAGGAGGAGATAAGCTGTGACATCATCTATTGTCAGTAGTGATGTAATGATGGGTCAGTGATATCTATATAGAGGTCATTGTACAGGGAGGAGGAGGGGATAAGCTGTGACATCATCTATTGTCAGTAGTGATGTAATGATGGGTCAGTGTTATCTATACAGAGGTCACTGTACAGGGAGGGGGAGGAGATAAGCTGTGACATCATCTATTGTCAGTAGTGATGTAATGATGGGTCAGTGTTATCTATATAGAGGTCATTGTACAGGGAGGAGGAGGAGATAAGCTGTGACATCATCTATTGTCAGTAGTGATGTAATGATGGGTCAGTGTTATCTATATAGAGGTCATTGTACAGGAGGAGGAGATAAGCTGTGACATCATCTATTGTCAGTAGTGATGTAATGATGGGTCAAGTTTTATCTATATGTAGGTCATTGTAACAGGGGTGAGGGGAGGAGTATAAGCTTGTGACAGCATCTCTGTGAATCAGTAGTTGATGCTAATTGATGTCAGTGATATCTATATAGGTCATTGTACACGAGGATGGAGAGTGGATAAGCTGTGACTCATCTATTGTCATAGTGCTGTAATGATGGTCTATGTTATCTATACAGAGGTCTTGCAGGGTAAGGGGAGAAAAGCTGTGAGCAGTCATCTTTGTTCAGTATGAATAATACGGAGTCGTGTTACTATAATAGAGTCATTGTACGGGTGGAGTGAGATTAAGAGCTGACATCATCTATTGTCTAGTGATAGTAATGATGGGTCAGTGTTATCTATATAAGAGGTCATGTACATGGAGGGGAGGAGATAACTGTGACAATCATCTATTGTCAGTAGTGATGTAATATGGGTCAGTGTTTCTATAAGAGGTCATTGTACAGGGAGGGAGGAGATAGCTGTGACATCATCTATTGTCAGTAGTGATGTAATGATGGGTCAGTGTTATCTATATAGAGTTCATTGTACAGGGAGGGAGGAGAGATAGCTGTGACATCATCTATTGTCAGTAGTGATGTAATGATGGTCAGTGTTTATCTATATGAGTCACATTGTACAGGAGGGGGAGAGATAAAGCTGTGACATCAATCTATGTCATAGTTATGTATGATGGGGTCAGTATGTTTATCTCATATGAAGGCCTTGTACAGAGGAGGGGAAGAGATAGCTTGTGACATCCTGTCTTGTTGTCGCTAGTGATGTAATGATGGGTCAGTGTTATCTATATAGAGGTCATTGTACAGGGAGGGGGAGGGGATAAGCTGTAACATCTATTGTCAGTAGTGATGTAATGATGGGTCAGTGTTATCTATTTAGAGGTCATTGTACAGGGAGGGGGAGGAGATAAGCTGTGGCATCATCTATAGACAGTAGTGATGTAATGATGGGTCAGTGTTATCTATATAGAGGTCATTGTACAGGGAGGGGGAGGAGATAAGCTGTGACATCATCTATTGTCAGTAGTGATGTAATGATGGGTCAGTGTCATCTATATAGAGGTCTTTCTACGGGGAGGGGGAGGAGATATGCTGTGACATCATCTATTGTCTGTAGTTATGTAATGTTTATTCCATTGGACTATCAGTACCCTAGTTACAAACAATTTAAATGCCACAATTCCCGGACCTTAACAGTCTCTCTCCTGTGGGCTCTCCAAGTCATCACATGGGAACTGCATTTGAGCCACTTCTGTCACCATGGCATATCTGTACATCATAGCGCCTTAATCATAGATGTGTAAGAACCACATGTCAAATTTTGACGCACTACCCTGACAGTTCCCTCAGCCATTTCCTCACTCAGCACAACTAAGCCAATTGTACCCATAGGAGGGAGTGGCCATCGTAAAACGTTACCTTAAACGTTAAGGTATCAAAAAGATTGATGTGGGACCCTAAACCATAAGGGCCTGTAGTTAGTTGACGGACCCAAATTTACCTGACAGTTCTTCTGAATGTCTTCCCTAACCAGAGGGTAGAACCCAAGCTCATATATAAAATCCCATTCCTGGAAACATGACTATAGTTCTGTTTTTTAAAGGAAACCTACAATGAGGATACTACTATTAGAAGTAGATCTGATGGTAGATTCCTCCTGCTGCCTCTGCCCTAATCTGTAATTTAATAATCCTGGAAATTAACCTAAATTGTTAAAAACGTTATTTTAGTAATATGTAAATTAACTGCAGAGGCTACTGGGGCGTGGAGTAGCCCCAGCTCCCAGTGCCTGGTCAGGCTAGTACACGCCCCAGTTAATTAACATATTGCTAAAATAACGTTTTTAACAAGACAGGTTACGTCGCAGGATTATTAAATTACAGATAAGGGCAGAGGCAACAGGAGGAATCTACCATCAGATCTACTTCTATTTTAACTGGGGCGTGTACTAGCCTGACCGGGCACTGGGAGCTGAGACTACTCCACGCCCCAGTAGCCTCTGCAGTTAATTTACATATTACTAAAATAACGTTTTTAACAATTTAGCTTAATTTCCAGGATTATTAAATTACAGATAAGGGCAGAGGCAGGCCAGAGGAATCTACCATCACATCTACTTTAGTTGGTAGATTCCTCATGGTAGGTTTCCTTTAAGGTGCTACAGAGAACAATGCAACATCAATAGCACTTCCCTAATAAATCTACATAGGTCCATAACAGGAAAGCGTATTCTTTAATCCACAGACCTAAGGAACCGCTGAATGCGTCAACCATCCTTTATTCCATCATTTTCCATTTCTAGTGTATCTTTCTTAGGTCCCTCAATACCGTTACGGCGAAAAGGGGGAATATATTTCATCCGGTGGGCGTATGTTGTATATTTGTGTGTAGGAGAAGCCAAGATTGTACAAGCGCGATCACTCAGCGAGTGGCGAATACGAGATTTTCTACCATTTCCATACGCCGAGCTGTCAGGAAGCACTTTATGGCTCCAGCCGGTGTCCTCAGATAAAAATGTTAACTGTGGGAAAGTAAATGTATAGATGGTCCTCTTGCTGTACTTAAATAATTATAAGCGTCTCAGACAGCAGGCGCCATGTTTTACTTAATAGAGGAATAAAAGCGGCAGATCAGGCAGGGGTATTTTGTTTCAAAGAAAGGAGAGAAAAAAAAATGCAGTGTGTAGGTGGGCAAACTATACTTGTCTGCGGCTAACTATAGTGTGCGCTGATTGTACCAGTTATACCTTTTATTCCTTTGCAATCTCAGAAAAATGACTGATACACCAGAACTTCCAAGCAGCCAATCAATAAATGTTTTCATGGGATTTGTATCCTTATTTTTATACATATCTTGCTCGGACCAAGACTAAGATATAAATAGGATTCATATAACATATTAATAACCTATTAAAAAAAAAATTATTAAAAATAAAGATATTTGTGTTGAAAGGGTCACTAAAAAATAACCTATTTTTAAAGCTGTTTTCAGTGATATTTCAAAAATGTCTTAATAATAGACTGGTCTTGCTAATTCTGTAGAGGATTTCAATACTGCTGTCATCTCAGTTACATCCAGGGTCGGCGCCAGCACAGGGCATACCCGGCCAAGTGTCGAGGCCCAGGGTTCCTTGGGGGGCCCACATAAGGCCGTACATAAGGAATCCATGGTGGTGAGGGTGGTTGTATCTAATGAATCCATAGGGGGTGCGGGGAGCCTTATATAAAATAACCATTTAGGGTCTGTTTGATATGATAAACTAGGGAATATTTTAGGGAACAGGAGACTGTTTTAGTTTCATAATTTTTAAAGCCACCACGTGAGTTCACTGCAAAGGGGCCGATTGAGGCTCTGTCACCCAGGGGCCTACTGATACCTGGAGCTGACCCTGGTTACATCACATACAGAATTACAATATAAAACTATCATTACATCACTACTGATAATAGATGATGTCACAGCTTATCCCCTCCCCCTCCCTGTGCAATGACCTCTATATACCCTGTTTCCCCTAAAATAAGACATCCCCCAAAAGTAAGACCTGGTTTAATTTTGCTCCAGCTTAGAAATATAAGGCCTTCCCTGAAAATAAGACCTAGCGGCAGCAGCTCACCCTATGCCTATTTGTGCCTGAGTGCCTGATATAATCTCACTGCAGGCGGGTTAGTGCTTTTGCACTGTGTAACAACCTATGAAGATAGAGCTCTAAAATTAATTATGCTAATGAGCCTGAAGGGCTCTGGGGCGTTACCAGAGCCCTTCAGACTAATTAGCATAATTGTTAAAGTTCATTTTGGAAGGCAGGAGGCCATGAATAACAAATATAAGAAGATTACCACAGTCACGGTGCCTGGATCTATGAGTAAGTGTCCCTGATTCATCATGATGGTAGATTTTTGTTTGTGACTTCTCATATGAATAGGTCATCAAAACTTTCAGAGCCGAATGCTCACCCAATAAAAACTAAATTAAGAGTTAAAATAAATTTTGCCATCATGGATATACAACTGATCAAAAAAGTTAACCTCGATGGAGCGATATCTTTTTCAACCTATCATAGATGTACATGAATATACAATATGAATGTATCTAGCAACGAGAAGGGACAATGAAAGGGAAGGAGTGAAAGAACAAAACACAATGGAAGAGGTGTTCTGAAATCTGATGACATGTATATCTGCCCTTGAAAAAGAGGAAAAAAAAAAAAGAGACAAAACAAACAAACAAAAAAACTCCATATCCACCGTAAATCGCATGAATGCAAAAATCCGTGAAATGGGGAAGGTCAAACCGATGCAACGCGGCTTACAATTTATTTATATTTTTTTGCAATAATCTAAACATCAAATACATAATAAGACTATTGTGAGAGAAAAAAATAAAAAAAGTTTAAAGGGAATTTATGATTGGTAAGGCTCAAGGTTTTTGGCCCCTGTCAGCTGTTGACTGAACAAGTTGACCTTGTAAGGATCATTATACTTGGGGAGAAATACAGATTACAATCATTATGTATACAAAAATCCATTTTATTATTTAACGTAAGACATATCTCGCATTCAAAATGCGTTCTGGCTCCATTAAATCTGGTATTTGGGTATTCATGGACAGATATCACAATAGAGAGAATCAATCTGTAAAGGTATGAAAGGAATAAGGCAGAAGTAAATAGAAAGAAAGATAAAAAACAAACAATTTTGGTTAGAAGTCTAACAAACTAGTTTACGGCCATATCACGTCTAAGAAAACGAAAATCATCAATTGGGTGGAACTCCTGAAAGGAAATAAACCACTAAAAAAACAAAAGGCTACAAATATTTACATCTGCTCCTCTTCACCTGATCCCAATGCGATCGTTAGTCTTGACCTAGAAAAGAAAATAATTAGCAGCCCGGAGTGCAGGGACAAGATGTCCAGTGCTCCGGGCTGCTAATTATGCACAACCATGTACCTCCCTCTCCCATGCTGGGAGCATGAGAGAACGAGGAGACATCACGTGAGAGACGTGAATTTATCGTTCCTCAGGAACTTCTTATTAGGACACCTCTAATAATATGTTAGAAGTCCTTTAAAGATATTTTGAAAAAAATAGTTTATAGTTGGAAACAGGAGGTCCATAAAATAATAAAACATCACCTACTTCTAACAACTTCCCCTGACTATGTTGACCTCACTGTACACCAACACCCAAGCAGTTGAGTGCCGCAGGGACAGTAGCCAGTGATTGGCTGAGCAGGCCACTCCCAGTAATTGTTTAAAATTACACCTATGACAACAAAATTAACTAAAAAGAGTAGCTCAAGCTATGTATAAAAGCCCTCTTCTGTAAGATAGTGCTGAGGGCCAGCGATAGGTGAGTACAGCAAAAGACCTACACAAACATGAATGTCCCACAGAATAAGACAAAAAAAAATCCAACTGTGATGTTCTTACGGTGTTAAGTAGAAAGTACTGGTAAAATCTTGGTGAAGCTAGTCCGATGTCCATTGACCGAGGTATAATACGAGCCACGTAGGATGGAAGAGCCCCAGTCAGTGCGTTTCGAAATGAACTCCCAGTATTTCCTCAGGTGCTGACAATGTGCTTAAATTATCAGGGTACAGGGTTTAGCTACACTATTATTTAGCTTCTGAACAGTCTACTAGTATCTGACACATAGAAAAAAAGAGATGAGAGATGATGAGATCCAGGAGATGGATATAAAACACAATGACACTCTCAGCTCTGCTAACGCACTTCTAACACACACAGAGTCAACTCCGTTTTAGGTCTTCCTCCCCTGGATAAAGATCTTATCTGTAGCTAGTAGAGTAAGTCTCTGCACACTGTTGCCTGCCGACCGGAAGTGCCTGGGCTGTGGGGAGGGGCAAAAGGCCAAGAGACCTGCATTGTCATATGAGTTTCAAAACAAACTCCCAGTATTTCCTGTGGTGTCGGGAGACACCCAGGAAATGGAGATCACAGAAACAGGGAGGGAAGGGAGGGGGATTGGGAAACTTTCAAAATACATTTTATTTTTACTGTGCAGTAAAGTCCATTTACATTATTTTAAGTCAACCCCAAAAACACACAAATGACACGCAAAATATAAAATTTCCAACAATATCCTATTATCCAAATAGATAAAATAAAATTTAGTAAAAAAAAATCAAAAAGACAACATGAAGCTCAGAGTTTACGGTAATGAGCTAGTTTTCATGAGTTGGGTTCGTAAGGGCACGGAATTTTCTTTGATGCAAAAAAAAAAAAATTACAAACACAATGATTGTGCTTAATGTCTGCGCCGAGGCGAGTTCAGTACGTCTGTCCCTTTCAATGAATGTGATATTTTAAGCTGAATGACAACATTTATAATTGTTACAGAACCGACGGGAGTCTGAATGAATAAATGGTACAAAACATCAAGCCATTCCACCTGTAAACTAAACATGACGACCACTCGAGAGACAAATCCGTTAATTAAAAAGCGTGATTACCTGTATTTTAATGTGAATAGAAAGCTTGAGCAACTAACAATGATTCTAGTTTCAGTAAAATCGCTCCATAATGCTCTCTCGTTAGACGCACAATGAGCTACGAGAGCAAAACATTCACTCTCGAAAAAGGCTGACGGCGCTCTTTAGCTATTTGGCACCATTCAAGTGACAGCTTAGAACTCTTGGGGGAACAAAAAAAGAAAGACAAAACATTGAGAAAGAAAAGTTATTGTCTTTGGAAGATTACCGCGAATAAGAGGCGACAACAAGACGAGTTAACGGGTTACATAAAGATGTAAAAAAAACATGATAACATTGTACATGAAGATGACTCCATGCAGTTCTGTACTGGGGGTGGTTTACCATCAAAATCAGATGTAGCTTCACAGGCTGTTACACTGTGCAGGAGAACATTTCCCCTCCCTCTTGCTCCCTCTGCACTTCCCCCTCCCTCTGCCTGATTTAATGGTAACGCACTGCGACTGTGGTCATCTTCTTATATTTGTCATCCATGGCCTCAATCCTTCTAAAATCAACTTTTAAAATTATGCTTATAAGCCATAGGTGCTCTGGGGGGTGTTATAGGAGCACTTTACCTTCCCACTGCTGGGGGGAGGGAGAGACATGCTCCTTCACAGTATAAAAACCTGTGAAGCTGCAGCACTAAGATGCTCAGGTAAAACCCCGACAACACTGGGTCTTTAGCATAATGTTAAAAGTTGATTTTAGAAAAAAGGAGGCCATGGATAACAAATATAAGAAGATTACCACAGTCACGGTGCCTGGATCTATGAGTAATGTCCCTGGTTTATCAAGATGGATTTTGATGGTAGATTTCCTTTCAAGAGTTACCAAAGCTAAACCATTAAAAATCAGCGCAATAGGTCCCCAATATTTGACCTATGAGCACCCCACAGTTTCGCTGTGAATGGAAGAAGAAATCAGACAGCACCATCTTCTCTGTGGTGGACAAACCGGGTAACTACAAATAGGAGCTAAGCTGCAGTGGCTAAGTTTAAAGGGAATTTTCCATGAAAGAAAGTTCTCATATTTTAATCTCCTAGTGATGTTTACACACTACACATCATTTTCAACCCCTTACTTTACAATTTTACTCCGTTTTATTGCTGTTTTAGCTCCTATCATTCAGTGATGGTCAGTGCAAGATTAGAGTGTGAGCGGGGACTCTCTAAGCAGACACTTATGATTCCTCTGTGCTACGAGATGCTGTGTTCTGACAATGTGCTTAGATTATCAGGGTACAGGGTTTATCTACACTTTTATTTAGTTTCTGAACATTCACTAGTATCTGACACATAGAAAAAGAGATGAGACAGATCAGAGATGAACTATATGCTGCTCCCTCCCCTGGATAAATATCTTATCTGTCTGCAGCTAGTAGAGTAGGTCTCTGCGCACTGCACACAGCAGAAGTGCCTGTGTCTGAGCTGATCTTGTAATACAGGGGGGAGGAGCAGGAGGCTGAGAGCATTGCTGTGCGCAGACAAGAGAAGCTATTCATGAGAAGAATCCGACCATAGTCAGAAGATTCATGGTCGGATCCAGGGCAACCAAATTGTATACACCAGGACTGATAGAGACAGGTTGTAATTAGATCTATGAAATGCTGTATTTTTGTTAATAACAGCGAATTAGAGAAATTTTTTTTTGTTATGCTGAGTATATTTAAGCAACTTATCTTTGTGGGAATACACCTTTATCATTCTCTTCCCTTTCGGTTCTCTGTTAATCACAGCCGAGCTATGGGGGGGGGGGGGTACCTGTTATTGGACCCTCACTTATTTGATATTGATGACCTATACTTAGGAAAGGTCATCAATATTGACAGCCTGAAAAACCCCTATTATAATACAGCAGCATCTGGAGAGGCTTATGCGCCAGAATAAAATCAAAGCCATCCAGGGACTGGCATAGAGTTCATAGATTTGCATGAAACTTGCTTTTATAAGGGATTATGAACTTCCCCCCTTGGCTCCACTGATGGTCACCCAAGGTTTGTCTGTATATGTGATTTACCACTAGAAACTCAATGAATTGAGGAAGTGCCTGTCATGTACCAAGTCTGTATTTTAGGATTCATTTATAAAGATTCTTATTCCTATTTTTATTGTATTATTCATTTATTTAGAATATTGTTTATTCCAACAATGTGATTGGTGAGTGTGCCGAGACCCCCACTGATCACGATAACAGGGGTCCAATTCTCACAAGCAGATGTAGTGGAAGGTCGACCATGCATCCTGCTGCTCCTTTCAATACTATGGCAGTGTCGTAAATTGCTGAGCACAGTTCTCTAGTATCTCCGACAGCACTGTGCCAAGCAATTCCCCAGTACGCCCATAAGCAATGAAAGGAGAAGCAGGATGTATTCTACACTTGGTGCTCCCTTCAATAAAAAGACCAGGACCTCTTCTCTCTGGGTTAGTGGATAGTGGATAACAATATGGTTCAACCCCTTTTACTTATGTAAACAACTTTTATGTTGGGTAAGAGAACAAACTGGAAACATAGAAAGTGGGTCCTGAGACTAAACCCATTCAGGCTGTCCCTGCCTACTTTCCCTTACCTACCCTAGGCGGTAGGTAGATTACTAGTCAATGTTCCGGACCTGCTCAAACATGCAAACATGGAGACAAAAACAGGACAATAAAAACCAAGGAAATCTCGCTAAATATGGGTCAAAACCAAGAGGACAATGCAATACAAAATTACTAGGCAAAACAGATAGCTGGAAATGTGAACATGGTGTAAGCTACTTGTAGATTCAGTACAGATACAGGCAGTAAATATCACATAGCTGAAGCATAACATCTTTAACATGTAAAAAATTTGCCTGTATGTGGCTCCAACAGCGGAGACCCTAACAGATGCTTAGAGAGGGGGTCCCATTCTTACTTATAGATGGAGCTGAATGTCGAGCCTGCATCCTGCCGCTCCATTCAGCACCAAGGATGCATAAGAAATTTCAGAGCACAGCGCTTGGGTATCTCCAGCATTCTCTCTCCAGGCAATAGGCATCATATAACTGTAGCATAGCTTCTTCAACATGTAATATTTCAGTGATTGCGGCCACATTTTATGTACAGTTAAATTATAGAGGTACAGCAGGGTGGATTTGTAGAATTCCTAACATCTGTGAAAAATTTTAACTTTATATTCTCTGTAACCATAATACAGTAATATAATAAACAATCTGAAACTGATCAAATATCAAAAAATGGAGACCTGAAGCCACGGAGTAGCACAGGCCGTGGCGTGTCTGCTGCAGGGACGAGTGCTGTGCCTGCAGCTCCCTCTGCTGCCTTCAGTCCTACGAAGCAGGTGACAGTCAAACATAGGGACGGGTACAAATCTCTAGGTCTAAAGATTTCCGAAAACCTCAGGAAAGATTTGTAACATAACCATGTGATGTGATTGTGTCGGCAAAATCGTTTATTTCTACTGATTTTTTATCAACATTGGTGGATTTTTCCTCCTCTGTAGTTGTTCCACTTTGCGGTCAAAAAATTTAAAAGGGAACCTCTCAGGGCGATGAGGACTAAACAACACACAGGTCCTTATGGACCAGGAGTCCTTGATCACTCCGCTTGGTGCCCATAATTAGAATAAAGAAAACAAAAGTCTACACATCCCTCAATCCCAAGCTCCCTGGGCCTGCACAATGCTTCAAAGAAACCAGCGTAGTACATCCTCTGCTCATATGGTGTAGGTACGGCGCATTTACAATGAAGCCGGGGTGGACTACGTCAGATTCGCTGAAGAATAACGCAGGCGCAGGAAGCATAAGAGAACAGTCAGTTTTCTTGCGCCCAGTCGCAGAGGTACAGTGCAAGTGTCACTGCTTAAATCTGCCTCCTCCTGCCAGTATAATCGTTCCCCAAACTTTGCTGGCCATCGCTGGGGGTGGGGGGGGGGGGGGGTGGGGAGAAACGTGAAATAGTGAGAGGATCACACAGTGAGACTGGTAAAAAAAAAAAATTCACCATGGAAGTGAGAGGGACAGGGAAAGGACTTCCTGTTTGCTCAGCTCAAGATTTGAAGAGACACTGAGATGTCAATCAAAAAAAGAAGGCGGGGTTCACTGGCAGCCATGGAGAAAACGTGACTCCTCTCTTCAGAAGTTGACTCAGGTCTACTCATTTGCATATCCGAGAAATGGCTGTAATTTAGGTACAGAGTCTCAGTGCTAGAAAATCTTAGTAGATATGGGGAGGACTCTTAATTCTTTACCAGCAGGTATTACTGGTAGAAGTTTGGTGACAGGTCTTCTTTGACCGCCTGTCTATAAGGACCTAGAGTTGTTTTAGTGTCCCAAATTGCCCTGATAGGTTCTCTTTCCAATTTTACAAACTAAGCTGAGCTGTAGTACCCACACATGGTCTCTACGCACCAGATAAAGTACTGTATAGCTTCCCGTAGTCTGTCTGAAACAAGTCTTGATTGCGAGGCCCCCACTGTTTAATGGCTCCATATATGGTATAGCTTCTGGCGTCAGGACAAACCAGGAATAAATTACAGGCAGTCCCCGGGTTACGAACACGATAAGGTTATAAACGTTAGTTCTTAAGTTGAATTTGTATGTAAGTCAGAACTGTATATTTTATGATTGTAACCCCAGTCAAATTTTTTTTGGTCTCTGTAATAATTGGATTTTAAAAATGTTGGATTTTCATAAGCACCAGGATTAACACTAAAGCTTCATTACAGACACCTGTGATAACTGTTACAGCTGTTATTGTAGCCCAAGGCTAAAGTACAGTAAATTACCAACATCCAGAGGTCCGTTTGTAACTAGGGGTCATCTGTACATCGGGTGTTCTTAAGTGAGGACCGCCCATATTGGAACATCTGTACCCCAGATGAATTGTGCATACGCCCCGCTGCTCTATTTACCTCTATGGTGCCGACAGTGAATGGAGCTACTAGGGGACCCCAGTTTTCATGATCCGTGCGAGTTCCCAACAAGTTAGCCCCTATCCATAGGATAGTCACTGGACAACCAGCCAAACAGAAAGGCTCTGGGGAGCATTACCATAACCCCTCTATGCTGTTACAGGCTATGACATTGTCTCCCTCAGCTTCTCAGAAATACCCCTCTGCCTTTGCATGCTGAAAATAGTGGGAGGGGGGAGTACTCCTGCACAGTGTAACAGCATTTGAAGCTGCCGCATGGAGGTGCTCTGGTAACACCCGGGAATCCAGGCTCAGGAAAAAAAAATTGTAAAAGATTATTTTAGAAAGAAGGAGGCCATGAATAACAAATGTAAGATGATAACCACAGTCACGGGGCCTGGATCTAGAGCCCCTCATCTTATCCTGATAGATTTTTATGGTATTACCTATCAGGGTCACAGTACAAGTTACATACAAGATAGGTTCTTTAGGTTTGCACTTGAGATGGAACAGGTATATTTTATAATTGTAATTCCGGGCTGAATTTTTTTTTGACCCGGTGACAATTGGATTTTCAAAATTTATTGCGGTCATGGGACCAAGGATTATTAATAAAGCTTGTCAATATCCGTCATCTCAATAGAGATGAATGGAACAGAACGGACATTCACGGCCGTCTGCTCCATTCATCTCTAGGAGTGACGAAGAGTCTGACCGATTTACCTCAGACCAGGTCGGACCCTCCGATCTTGTGATCTGAGACTCCCACCGATCAGCAAGTAGGCCCTAACTTGTTTGGTGGGAAAACCCCATAAGTCGGGGACTGCCTTTATATGGAAGATAACACAGAGTCAGCATTTTTCCGTCTCGGCAGATGACCCCCCTAGCTATTATTTTTGCCACATCACCCTCTCAGATTTCTCCTGTCATCATCCTCTCATCTTCTCACAGAGAGGAATTCCCCCAGTTTGGAGATTGGCGGTTATAGAGAAGACATATTTATCCAAAGCTTCGCACATCTGCCTCTTATGTGACCTCGGAGATAAATATGCCATTCATAAAGCTTTTTGCCCCCCGGCCATACAAATTGTTTGAGTGTATTCAGTTCCCGGCTTTAGCTTCTCATTCCATAAGGCTTTTCTGCGGCCTAATCTATGTCAATGCACCAGATGCCTTACATTCAGAGCCGTAAAACCTGTCACAACGTATGCAGATCATTCATAATTCCTCAACAAAAACACTGTGAATTATACAAATCCACCGCGCCGGGAAAAAAAACAATTAAATATCAGAAAATGATCACGGCTAAAAAATTTTTTTACACTTTTTGTCATGCAAATCTGCGTGACTAGAAAACAATGGCGGGGATTTAGAGATAGAATGGGGAGAGGACTTACACACGTTCCCAGTGTTGTCAAAACTCGTCAGCAGATCAGAGACGTTTATCGCTCCGCTGTTTTGCCTGAAATTGAAAAAAAAATCTGTCAAAAATAGATAGATTTGTTTTTTGGTTTTTTTTTGCTTTTATATTCAGGAGTTACAAAAGAAAATCTGTTATTTATTTTATAAAAAAAATGTGTCTCATCCTCCACAACCATTAATATTGAATTCACACATCGATATTCTGCTCAGGAATTAAAGGGTTTGGCCACTTTACCTCGTGTTTTTTGTAATGTGTGTGTGAGTGTGGGGGAGGGGGGGCAGGATATGAGGTAATTTACCAATATACATCTATTACTAGTTCTGCTCCGCTTTCTTGATATGTAAAGTGAAGCCTCCTGTCTTTTACCTCATCAGCCGGACATTCCTGACCATAAAATGGCCGCAGATGGAGGGTCATGTGATCTCTATCTGTCCAGGAACAATCGACCTACCAAGACCTTTATTTTAAATCCATGAATAGTATCATAAGATCCCAGCAAGAGGATTGTTCCTGGACAGATAGAGATCACATGACCCTCCATCAGCGGCCATTTTATGGACAGGAATGTCTGGCTGATGAGGTAAAAGACAGGAGGCTTCACTTTACATATCAAAAAAGCGGAGCACAACAATTAATAGATGTATATTGGTAAATTACTTCATATCCTGTCCCCTCACACTAATGCACACATCACAAAAAAGATGAAGTGACCAATCTCTTTAATACGAGCAGAATATCTATGTGTGAATTGAATATTAATTACCTAGTATCCTGCATCCCCCCACACTTAGGCTACATTCACATACACGTATGGGGGACGTATATATGGCCGACGTATATACGGTGTATATACGTCCCCCATAGCCGGCAATGGGCGCATGGCTACTGTTCCATACCCGGGAACTATCTTTCCCCGTAATACGGCGCCGTGTGCCATATATCACTATGGAGATGGGAGGGGGTGAGCGGCGCTCCTCCTCTCCCGGGCGCCGATGTGTACCCGCTGTACTACGTTACGGCAGGCACACGTCAGTGTGAATGTAGCCTTACACATTACAAAAAACACGAGGTAAAGTGGCCAACTCACAACCCAGACTTTGTACCCTCAAATAGTGATGCAAAAGATTAAAATGAATTTATTTGCTGCTTGCCCTCCTCTCGAATCCCTCTAGAATCAGTCTTAAATCAATATGGATTGGATTTACAAAGATATTGAATAACATCATAGTCTATGGAGAGGGGAGGGGGAAGTGTGAGAAAGAGATATAAGAGAAAACTGTACATACAGAGATTGAAGGAATAAAAGAGTAACATTTCTATCTCACCCTAAGTGATTTATAAAAATCAGTTCAGGTCAGTACTTTTCTGTAATCTCTACTGTGATCCTGATGATAAACTAAGAGTAGTCTCTTGTACGTAGTGGGGAGAGGGAGGAAGTTTCTATCTCACCCCAAGTGCTTTACCCAAATCTGTACAAGTCAATAATTTCCTAGAATGTTTAACAGGATCCTGCTGACAAACTGGAGTGTTATAGAGAAGAGTCTCCTCTAGTTTCTATGTGTGAGGCGGAGAAGTGTGCAGTAGCTGAGTTATAGAAGAGAGACTAGGAAAGAGGCTGCTGCAGGAAACAAAAGGAAGTTTCTATCTCACCCCAAGTGCTTTATACAAATTTTTATACAAATGTGCTTTATAGAGAAGTTCAGTACTTCTCTATAATCTTCTCTAGCATCTCCAACATTATCCTGCTAAAAGACTAAAGCATTTATGGAGCAGAATCTCCTCTTCTTTCAACATGTGAGATTTATGGAGCGCGGAGGAGGAGGAGTGCAACGGAGCTGAGAGAGAAGAGAGACATCACCAGATGCTGTAGCAGGAAACAAAGAGTTCTGATGAGATCAAAACTTTCTAACTCACATAAATGCGGCTTAATCTTTCTCTAAAATGTCCTTTATGATCCTACAAAGAATTGAGAACAAGTTATGGGGCAGATACTACTCTCTTGTCTATGTGCAGAGTATGGGAAATGTAACAGCAGCTAATCTCCACCTATCTAGAATATCTATATGTACAATGTTTTTTTATTTATATATAATTCTTTATTTATATAGCGCACACAGATTACGCAGTGCTGCACAAAGCATGACAAATCGTTCCCTGTCCCCAAGAGGTTCACAATCTAAACAACCTACCAGTATGTTTAGGAGTGTGGGAGGAAACCGGAGGACACCCATGCAAACACGGAGAGAACATACAAACTCTTTGCAGATGCTGACCTGGGTGGGACTAGAACCCAGGACTCCAGCGCTGCAAGGCAGAAGTGCTACCCACTGAGCCACCACGCTGCCCTGTTGTATATACCCCTTCCAATGAGTCAAATAGAGAGTTATGCAGCAGATTTGGTTTTAGTATATAGGTGTAGTCCATGTCGAGGTGGAGAATAGAAAATGTAGTGTAGCCTGTGTCTTACCCAAAGTGTTTTATTCTTTGTACTTCTGTACATTGTACTTTATGATCCTGCTGATGGGTGAATTAGTTTTGGCACAGATTCTACTCTTCTTTCTGCGGTGTAAGGGGGACCACATGGCAGCTAGTCTCCCCAGAAAACTGAGAATTAGAGAAAAAAAGCATACAGAGGCTGCAGAAAATCAAAGATAAAAGGGGCTGAACCAGTGTTATTTGTCATGTAGTGGTTTATACAAAGTTTGTTGAAGGTTAGTAACCAATTTCTTAGCGTGGCCACAACCCCTCCATTACGGAAATCCCTGCTGTCACACTGGCCGGGCAAAGTCCCTGACACATCAGCTTTAAGCCGGAGTAATTTTTCTGATTGCTTTTCCAACAGGACTCCATTCACCTGGTAAACAGCAATCTCTCCGGGCACGTCGCTCTCCCTTGAGAAGCTTAAGGTCTTAAGTTTATTTGTGGCCTCTCTATGGCTCCTTGCAAATCAAGCGCAGAGTTTTAGTGACCTGGGAATTATTTCAATACATCTTCAAATCTCACTGCTTTCCCAAATCGCCAGAAAGAAAAAAATCTGAGCTAATCTTGGTGTCACGAAGAGCGAGCAGACGGGCTTAGCAATGTGAGGAGAGGAGCGTCGGTGCTCGTTTATCAGGTTTAGCCACTAGAGGGGGGAAGAGAGACAACACAGCACAAGATTCTTACGTTGTATCTACCGGTAGAATCCAAATTCCGAAGTGCCGATGATTCAACGTTCCTCCCATAGGAACAAAAGTTACAAGTAACCATATGCTGAAAGCAAAGGCTAAAACAGGGATCAGATGTTCTGCAGCAGTCAGGTATATCACAAATGTAGTAAAATACCTGAGGTGGCCATAAGCCACAGTATTGTTATTTGAAGTTCTGACCTGCAGGGAGGCCAGAAGACTCAGGCTAAGACCTCATCCTTATGAGAAGACCTTTAAAGGAAATCGACCATCAAAATCCATCCTGATAAACCAGGGACATTACTCATAGATCCAGGCACCGTGACTGTGGTAATCTTCTTATATTTGTTATCAATGTTCTCCTTCCTTCTAAAATCAACGTTTAAAATTATGCCAATGAGCCAGAAGGGCTACTCTAGCCATCATGATAAACCAGGGACACTTACTCATTGATCCAGGCAGCGTAAATGTGGTAATCTTCTCATATATTTGTTATCCATGGTCTTCTTCCTTCTAAAATTAACCTTTAAAATTATGCTAATGAGACAGAAGGGCTACCCTAGCCCCTCTGTGCTCCAGCTTTACAGGCTGTTACACTGTCTCACCCTCCCCCCTGCTCCCTGAGAACCGAGATTACAGCAGGAAGTGTTGAGGAATCAGGGGGGAGAATGAGGCAGTGTAAGCCTGTATAGCTAGAGCGCAGAGGGGCTAGGCTAGCCCTTACGACTCATTAGCATAATTAACAAATAAGAAGATTACCACAGTCACGGTGCCTGGATCTATGAGCAAGTCCCTGGTAAATCACGATGGATTTTGATGATAGACCACTCACACTTACATGTCGGTGTCTTCTCACCGTCTCTAGTCCCATGTATTTAATTAAAAAGAGGTTTTAAAAATATGCAAATGAGGCTGAGGGTCTGAGGGTTACATCTTCGAAGCACCTCTGGGCCGTCTTTTAGATTCTCTACTCCTCCACTCATTTTAGGCTAGGTCCAGACCCTGCTTTTTTCCCATACGTTGTAAGTCACATTGGGGGGGATTGCCACGTGTCCTTACAACATACGGCACAGATGTATCCCACTGTATACTTATGCAGTGTGATATGTTGCCCAGCGACTCTTCCTCCCACTTGTATGTAGGGAAAGGAGTGAATGACGGCAGCAGCCAATCCCCGGCTGTACGGGGTGTATCCCTAGTGATGTCACTAATCTTATATGGACAGCGTCATCACCGATGTAGCTTGCTGCGTCTTTCCGTCCTGTCTTTTTCACAGGATAAGGCTGCATTCACACTACAGTATGGGGGACGTATATACGGCCGACGTATATGTGGCCGAAATACGTCCCCCATACACTTCTATGGGCTCGCGGCGCCCTATGGGAGCGGTACGGTGACGCACACGTGCGGCACCGTACCGCTCCGTAGCCCGGGAAAAGATAAGACATGCCCTATCTTTGCCCGAATTACGCCGCCGCGGCCATACATCGCTATGGCGAGGGACAGGGGTGAGCTGCGCTCTCCTCCTCTCCCCGCGCTGCCGTGTGCCCGCCGTGCTACGGGGCGGCGGGCACACGGCAGTGTGCATGTAGCCTAAGTCTTATACTCAGCAGACAGAGGAAGCAACTGTAAATGGGTATGTGTCAATGGGTACGCTGAGAGTATGCTAAAAGGAGATGTGAACCCGCCAGCTAATGGCAAACCTTGCGCATGCGCGGTAGTAGCTCTTTCGCGACTTACAGACGACCTTTAGTTGACATCTATGCCCCCTGTGACCTCTGGTGAAGTTCTCTGGATGTTACTGCAATGATCGGCTGTAAGGTGTCTGTAATGAAGCTTTATTGATAATCCTTGGTCCAACTACAGCAGAAAATTTTGAAAAGCCAATTGTCACTGAGACAAAAAAAAACACATGAGGCTTATTTACTAAGGGTCTGCGGATCGCAGTGACTGCGATACCGGACTGTTCATGGTATTCTGGATTTGCGCCGCTGTGACAGGTATTTAGAAGGGGATTGTGTTACACGCGATCAGATTTTGGCGCAGCTCCACTGGCATTCATACGACAGAAATTGGGGGGGAGGCGTCCGTCCGATGATCCGACTGAGCGCATAATTTAAGATTAAAGTCGCAAACCATGCACTTACATGCGCCAGGAAGAAGAAGGTGAACTCTGTTGGACCTGAGCGGGGAAGCGACACACGCAGGATATCGGGTGCACAATCTTAGTGGATTGCGCACAGTGCATTGTCTATGTCCGATTGCCTATCCTAAGGATGTGTCACCATTATTTCAGTCCCGAAATATCCCTTTAAATGCTTAACTCCATTAAGTGCCACATGTTCTAAAGACCTGGAGCTTCACAACCCGTGATAATTCCTGAACGTCTCGTTCTCAGACCAACTGAATAGGGAATTGTGTATCGGAATAAAAAAAAAAACGTTGCGCCATCGGTTAAGTTTCTATCGGTCATTGAGTCGCGGCAAATACCGCATTTAATATAATGATTTCCTATTGAACGGAACAATCCGAGCCTATTACAGTTATGTGTATTATTGACAATCTAATGTGTACGATGTCAAAGGAGACATTGTCGGCATTATCCTGTCATAGGCAGCGCGAGCCGAAACCGTATGAAATGATACAATTCGCCTCCGGTATATACATCTGTTACCATGACAACTGCTGAATGTCTACCCGGTATGATGCACTTAACCTAAGACTCATCTTTGGAGTGTAATAAATGCTCTCAGGGTCATGGAAAAGAAAGGTTTCAATGCGGGGAATAGATTTCAGGAGGAAAAAAAAAAAAAAAACTGATCTGAGGTCACACATTCGGCAACGCGACTTCAGAAAGTAGAATGGTACAATACAATGTTCTCTGTAATTCAGCGCAAAATACTATTTTCTTTTTTTAAGGTCACAAAGTATTATAAAGTTGATAGGTGTCTGTCACCTTAAAGCTGAAAGAACCCAGGCTGAAAAACTGTATTCAGTGATGAAAGTCATTCATTCCTTTGATAGATCTTCCTTTAAGGGAATGTATGACCGATTTTTTATTTAATTTTTTTTTTAATAAGCGGATCACCTTTTTTCTCATCTGCTTTGGTTTCCAGAAATTAATTCTCATTTTTGTAAATTATTATCATGTGCGGCCATCTTGACTGAAGTCTAGTAACAGCATTTAGGGATACGCTTTACGGCAGTCTCATGGCCATAGACGGTAATATACTAGAGCCGACCCTCTGATGTCTATGGGGTTGACTAATGGACTAGGTACAGGACAACCCCATGGCCCTCTAACCGCTAATATGGGAGTGGTTATCATGGAGGGGGTGTGCATACAGTAATGACTTCAAGGTCCCCTCCATACGCTGGAGGCCAGCAGGACATGGCACATCACAGAAACTACAGAGCCCTACTTTTGTACTTAACTCGTGGTTTATGTTGGCTACACAGAAACTTTATCAGGGTAATTATCATATGGGAGACCATATTAGGGTTTTATACTTACCCTAGTAAAGATTTGTATTAGGCTGTATTCACATGAACATATGCCCACCGGGCCATAGCCCGGCGGGCATACGTTCGTCGTGATGGAGGCGGGGTGACCCCTTCCCACTCCATAGCGATGCATGGCGCACGGCAACGTAACATGGGGAAAGATAGGACATGTTCTATCCTTTCCCCGTGTATGGAGCGGTATTGTGCCGCATGTGTGAGTCACCATATCGCTCCGTACGGCCATTGCCGTCTATGGGGGAACGTGTGAATGCAGCCTTAGTGGCCGACCCCTTTAAAGAGAACCTTTTACCACCTCACACATGTGGAGACGAACATACCTTGCTGTAGGGGCTACTACACAGATTATGGGGTAAGTTTCATTTTATTTCTAGCCCCCAAGGTTTCTGAGATATTAGTCGCAGTACCTGAACATTATAATCCTCTGCACTGTCAGAGAGGAGGAGTCGGGAGGGGTATTTGTTGATAATTTTCTCTGACAAGTATACGATTATCATAACACATGCCCCCTCCTCTGTTCCAGCATCTCCTAACAGTGCAGAGGATTACAATGGTCAGATACTGGGACTGATATTTCAGCAGCCGTAAGGGCTAGAAAGAAAATTCAAAGTGTCCCTGAATCTCTGTAGCAGCCCCTACGGAATGCTAGGTTGATGGGGGAGGTGGTGAGAGGTCCATTTTAAAGGAAAAATAATTTCTAACTTACAGTTTATAAGGTGTAAATCATAAGGAAAAAGGCCAAACTCCTTTTTGGATTTTAAGCCTTTAAATTAAATTCAAAAACTAACAATGGCTGGAAAGGTAGAAGGAAGAAGGTAGACAAATAATTTCTTTTCGGGAACCATCAGTCACCACAATGGCAGATGAATGGCAGCTAATGAATGGATACCTTATACAAACTTCATATTCAGGATATAAGATGCTTTTATACTTCAGCCAGGTATGCTCATCATCATCCTCATCATCTTCATCGTTTTTTTCTCCTTTTTTTAATTCAGTAATTGAGAAAAGTTGAAATGAATTAAATCTTCTTACGGAAACTTTGTTTAGGTTTTCCGTATCCAGACACTTCCTTCGTAGCGCCTAAAATACAAAGGTAGCATGTGATTAGTGGAGGGCTCTGTAACATGTTGTGAGGATTTATACCAACCAGGTGGGAGGAGCCAAGGAAGTGAGCTACCGTGATCTATGCTGAAACCTGTACCATTTCCTCGCAGCGCCTGAAACTAAGTGTTACAATGGGGCAGATTTATCAGGACTGGCGTTGCGCAGAGGCCCTGAAATAATCGCAAATGCTAGCTTATTGCCACCTTCACGACAGCAGGGTGTGAAGGGGGGGGGGGGCGGGCGCTGCCGGCCGGGAGTGGGCCGGCGCAGGTCGTTACCGCGCCTGCGCACTTGCTGCTGCCGGCGACTTTTCATACGTGAAAAGTTGCCGGCTGAGTTTTTTTCTACGCCAGGCCGTTCTTGGTGTAGGATAAACGCTGTATAGCTGGCAGCCCCAATACATCAAGAGGCAGAAGCCTCTTGATGCATCGGGCTGCGAACCTGTAGCGGCGGCGTATGATAAATATGCCCCAATGTGTCCATTGTAAGTGAGTTATCTGTCTAACGCTAGGACAGGTCCTCCAAAGAGAGACATTTTTCTTACATCTCTCTACATTCCATTCTACTTACAGCTAGGTCGAATAATGGTGTCCAACAACGTCAGCCATTAAAGCTCACCATCATGACAATTGAAGATCACCTTGCTTAGCATCACCTTGTTGTAGATTAGGGCACGGAGATTCTGTAACTGTCCGTATATAGCCGATTCAAGCTCTGTTTCTTCCAAAAAATAACTTTAAAAAAATGTAAATGGGGTTGAAGTGCTCTGGGGGACGTCACCAGAGCACTTCCGGGTTCACTGCCTGAAACACGCCTCCTATCAAATTCATGGTGCATTGTACACCATCCAAACCGCCCTTTGCAGCCAGTGAGGTCAACTAGCTTTCTCCAAAGCCTGCGCATGCGTGGTCGGAGTCAAGCTCCCCCTCTGAAGGTACTTCCAAGTAGAGTCTGGCTGCACAATGGAGATCTAAATGCGCATGTGTGAGATTTAGGACAAAGCCAGGTGATGGCAACGACTTCCAAGGGAGGTCCAAAGGAGGATGGAGGCAGGCATGAAGCGCTCCTGGGGGGGTGCATCACGTAGTGAATCTGGAGCACGGAGGAGTTCAGCTAGCATCTAGGATAACATGTAAGTAGGAGAATGTTGACAATATTAATTAAGATTAGTAATGTGTCCCACTGTCTAGGCTACATTCAGTGGGGGCCCCCACCTGATTTTGGGCCGAGAGGCCTCCAACTACCATAATCCTGCCCTGGATATAAAATCTAACCACCAGAACCAGTCACTTAAAACAGTCACATCAACATTAAGGCTATTGGATGGGTCATCAATATCACAACCGGGGGGGGGGGGGGGGGGGGCGGTTGAGGGTGAAGACTTGGGACCCCACTGATCAGTGGATTCTGGGAGCCTACAGTGTCGGAATGTGACCAGAAGAACGACTCCCTTCTCTGTCTAGTGGCAGAGTTGTGTTACTGCAGCTCAATTCCTATTAACCTGGACGATAGCTGATGTGCAGTTCCATAGTTGGCCACTACACAGAGAGCGGAGGCTGCAGGATTCAGCCGATCCCCATTGATATGATATCAATAAATGGATAGATTATTGTCAGTAGACTGAAAACATCCATCTTAAGTCTACAATAATATGTCCACCACCGACCTATTAGAGATACAAACAATGTGGGTTTTATTCAGGTTTGTCCATAGCAACCAAAGCCAGTTATTATATTCCATACATTGCAAAAATACATCCGCTTATTCTGTTCTCATATACGATAAGGAGCTACTTTATGGTTTCTTTATCCGAAGCTTCTTAAGACCGACAGAGATAATTCTGTATCATCTCATAAACAATGTAAATGTACATTAAGAGCCCATTTTCCCATGAAGAGCGGATGACTATCCGTGGACAGCAGATGTGGCTCATACATTTCTCCTAGATGTCACATCATGTCAGAAGGCAGGACAATGACAAGTGCTTGAACTCCGCAAACAACAGATACTGTACAACAGGATTCGCCCTTTCATATCATCAAGAATGTAAGGGAAGATTTTTTTTTTATGGATTGAATAGGAGCACTTTCCAACACTTCTATAGACATTGAATGGAGGGGCAGGTTGCATGCAAGACCTGCTACTCCAGTAATTCAGGAGAAAGATATCCCCAGGATAGGAGGTAACAACATGATTAGGGTGGGTAAAGGGGTCAGACAGCTAATCTCCGCAAAAATCAGATTTTTATCTACCTCAATTCACTGTGCGTTCAGTCTAAACTACTGAAGATGAGTGCTGGATTCAACGTACATGATCATAGAGAGAACTGTGCAGCCATATAATTGATGCAGAATTCACCCTATACAATTAAGTGCTTCTATCTAAAATATATGCTGGGAAATAGGAGGAAAGCTTCAGACAACAGACCAACAAGCATTCTCCATGATGGTAGGAAGATCAGTGTATGTAGAGTGGGCAGTCGTCTTAATGGAAGGGAGGTTAGGGCTGAGAGTGGTGACCAGCGAGATTTGATGTGATGCATATGATGTGATGGGGCATAAGAAGAAGTCTGTGTGAGAGAGGGGCAAGTGGAAGAATTCAGAGCAAGTCTACAAAAAGGAGGAGGTACAGAAGTTATGGAAAGTATTTAGATCCCTTTAAATATTTCACTCTTTCTTAATAATGTACTGAAATATTAAAGGGAATATGAAGCACAGCCAAATAACAGAGGGGCATGGAGAACAATCTATGAAAAGAGAGAGCCATGGGAGCCATCTAGGAGGTGGAACATGGGAGCAATCCCCAAGAGAGAGGGAGCGTAGGGAGAAGAGGTGACATAATAGAAATGCAATGCTACCTCAGCATGTGATCACAGGGGAAGCCTTTTTGAGGCAATCAGAATACACCATGTGAATGTGGCCTAACTTTCCAGGTTCCACTTTGAAAACCTCCGGCAGTAGGTTGTGCAGATGAAGCCCTATCAGCGATAGCAAGAGAAGTTGGTTGTTCCAAGTCTGATGACTAGAATATTGCAACTTTACAACATCACAAACCAATAAAATTCCCATAAGAAGAAGCTGGTCGCCCTTGAAAGACAAATGGAAGAGAGGACAGGATAATGCAGATAATCTCCATGGGTAATTGTTTCAACACTGCAGCTGAAATTGCTCACCAGTTCAACACTAAACAGCGTTTCGACATTGCGTTTGGACTGAAAGCCGACTCTGCAGTAACCAAACTGTTCATTAGTGAAAGAATCAAAAGGATAGACTCGCCTTGATGATGTGCATGTTGTGTGGACAGTTCATTTTAGTGATTTTAGCGCCAGATTTATCTGAAATAGTACAGCACAATGGGATTTTTCATTGTAACAGCCAGCTAGCACCGATCATGGGTGTTAGCGTTATGTGTTTGCTGCAATATGCCCCCATACCCCATTGGGCGCATTTACTAAGAACAGTGCAGTTTGTACTATGTGCAGTTGCCTGTGTAGTGTGCAGTGGGCGCCAGATTTAGCATTTCTGCCCCACATTCTTCATGAATCTGGCGCCCCCTGCACTGCTCCGACAGAGTGCAACAACTTTTTTCGGTGCACCAATAACATGTGGTGTGTGACACACTTCTGTCGGACTCTGCATGATAAATGTGATACAAGGTCCAACTGAGCACCGGAGCAGAAATTTGTGTCACATGAAGAATAGTCCAGCTGCGACACGAAAGGGTCCCACGTGACACATATGTGGCATAGACACTTCTTAAATACATGTTCAAACACATGAAAAAAACGTTACAAAGTCCGACAGAAAACTGGCGCAAAGCCCTTAGTAAATGTGCCCTACTGTCTCTATGAAAATCCCTCTTCATAATTTTGTAACGCTCCATGGCGTATATATAAGTCAAGGGGCATTAAGGGGTTAATATACAGCATGCAACACAATTCTGTCAAATCACAGTATTAATGTGGCGCAAACTCAGACAAAACACTAACACGCTCCTTTAGGTGCACATTTTTTCTGTCTTGTCGGACACAGTGGGGCTCATTCACTAAGGGTCCGCGGACCGCGATTCTGTCGGGTTTCCCGAATATTTCTTTTTTGCGCCGAATTGCCCCGGGATTTTGGCACACGCGATTGGATTGTGGCGCATTGGCGCCAGTTGCATGCAACAGAAATCAGGGGGCGGGCTGTCGGACAACCCGACGGATTCGGACAAACTGCGAAATTTAAAAACAAAATTGTGTTGCAAGATCAAGCACTTACATGCACTGGGAAGAAGAAGGTGAATTCCGGCGGATGTCAGTGCGGAAGCAACACATGCAGGAAATCACCTAAGTGAATCGCGGCAGACCCGAATCCTCATCGGACAACGCACCACGGGATCGCGACATGTCCGGGTAAGTAAATCTGCCCCAGTGCGACATAAAAGTGGCAAAAACACTTCTTACATTCCTGTGTGAGCAGTTTGTATGTTCTTTTATGTGCAAAGTCAGACAGAAAACTGGCACAGCCAGTGTAATAGATCTGGGCCAAAGTGTGTACAGAAGTCAGTGAAAGGTGGTGGAGGAAGTGTCATGATTTGGGGAATGTTTTCTGCAGCCTCTCATACAGCTACATGGTAGAGTGAATGCAAGTGTGTATCAATACTTTCTACAACAACATGTGGTTCCTTCCTTGAGTTCTTCACTCAAACAGCCAGAAATGTTCATGAAGGACAATGGCCCCTGGCGCAGGAAAACTGGTAAAGCCGTTCATTGTAAAAATGAAACGGCCAGAGCCCAAAGTCCTGATCATCACCCAATAGAAAACCTCTGGATAGTAGTTGGTGACACAGTTATGGCCAAATAAAAAAAAACACAACAGTCACAGAACTGTGAAAGAGACTGGAAGAAAAGTGGAGCAGAATCCCAGAAGAGCCGTGAGAGAGACAAGTGGTGGCCGGCTCTGAAGTCACTCACAGCAAAGTAAAATCTGGAAGTGGGAAATGGATAAATTATGGATGTAAAAACGTGCACATGCGGTAGCTGCTATGTGCGATACGTAGGTTGTACAACTAGATAAAATAAAACAAATATAAATGAAAGAACATTTTTCATTAGAAGTTTTGTTCTTATAAGGCCTAGTTTTTCATTTTTGACCACCTTGATGATCAAAATCTGTATATTTCTACCCAAATAACCACTGAAACCTCTAAAAAAGGGTCATTGTAGTGCAGGAACCTTCAGTGTAGTAATAGGTAAGTGAACCCTATGGGAACCCATTTAAAGTAAAACTGGGTTCTGCTTCAGAAGACATGACACCAACCAATAACAGAATGTCATAGAGTATTCTCTAGACAAAGATTATATAGAAATCTGAAAATATAGTGGACTAGTCCTTTAAGTAATATCTACAGGTAGCCAGAAGGACCACAATACATCAGAAGTGTCAGAGCTTTGCATTACCTGCCCCAGCATTTTCCAGCGCGCTCTGGCGGCCCCCTGCCTGCCCCTGCCCGCCGCTCTCCCCTGCGGCTCCTGCGCTGTGTCTGTCACCGATGCTTCTCCATCATCCCCGCTCATACTTTGTTCTCTCTCCATATTCCAATAACCGGCTATTTTTTTTTTTTCCTTGCCCGCCCGCCTGTCAAAAGGAACCCGGCGACTTCCGAAAACAAACAACACGCGATGCGCTGCTAACCCCGCCCCTGTCCGTAACCAACCAATCAGCGCTCAACTTCTCGTTAAATGCCGGAAACTGAAGCTTTTCTTTTTTGACGTCATCAGAAGGGGACGCACCCACGTGTATACAGGTTGTCTATGGTACAGTGGACTGTGTGTGTTTTTTTTTTTTTTTACTGCTTTTATGTTAGAGGGCGGCGGTTGTATGCGGTAACGCTGCGTTTGATCATTTGCTCTGAAAAAAAAATACTTAAAAACGGAGCGGGGCACAGTGTAAAGGTTACTTCAGATCATAGAATAGTTGTACTGTGTATTACTGCACATCGATTACCCCACTTTCTAGATGTACTGTAAAGAATCCTACATGTTTAGTAAGTGTGTGCACTTTGTGATTAAAGCGGTCATTTACACTGGTTATCTATTTTCTTTTTTCTAGTATGGCTGTTTTTTTGTTTTTTTTTTAAGTTTAGGCACCTTCACACTACTGTTTAAACCTCTGTTCCTTACGACTGTAACAAAAAAACTAACGTAAGTGACTACGGTCCTGAACAGGCTCAAGTAGAAGGGGCAGCAAGCAATTAACTGGTGATAATCTGCTCCAAGGGATCCAGAGATTTATGGTTACTTCACTGTGTCCACACTGTGCTACTAAAAATACCATAATCGCCTACAATAAATATAGTTGGCACCTCCTAATTACTATATCCAGAAAGCCCATTTTAACGTATTCAGCAGCCCTTTTACAAATTCAGGTGTTAAAGGAAACCTACCATTTGATTTGATGCATTATGAAGCAAACATACCTGTATGCTGTAGCTACACTGATGCAGGATAATATTTTGGTTAGCTGAGTGGTTTTGCTGATATAACGTTATGGTAATGAAGCTCTGTCGCTTCTATGGCTCCTTTAGCGCTTGGTTCAGGGCTTGTCCTAGCAGGAGAGTTTTTCATTGCAGAAGATGGGTTGTGCCTGAAGGCAAAATAATCAATTGCTGCACCATCCCCTAGCTGCTGTGTACTAGTGATCCAGCTCAGGTTGATTAATCCTGTCTTGTCTAACCTCCATTCGTAATACCAAACTCTCGTGTGTTATGTATTTGTCAGCCAGTCTGATCCAGCTTTCCCAAGGTCCTGAATGTTATAATTGTTTTTTTTTCAACAAAACCACTCAGCTCAGGAATTAACCAAGATATGATCCTGCGTCAGTGTAGCTACACCATTCTCAAG
Source organism: Engystomops pustulosus (assembly GCA_019512145.1). Classification (NCBI taxonomy): domain Eukaryota; kingdom Metazoa; phylum Chordata; class Amphibia; order Anura; family Leptodactylidae; genus Engystomops; species Engystomops pustulosus. Next base: position 212,923,301 of record CM033643.1, read on the forward strand.
GTATGTTTGCTTCATAATGCATCAAATCAAATGGTAGCTTTCTAAAGAGAAGAAAAGAAACCTTACTCTCCTGCTCCCCTTGTGTGCTACGGGGCTTCCACCTTTTCCAGTAGTCGAACATCCGGTGCAGGTGACTCTGTATGTGATGTCATTGCGCCTGTGACTGGAAGCTGACATCCTGTACATCCTCCTGACATCCTCTGTGAAATGTTACCTCACTTTGCTATATCTTACACTGTATACAAGTCGTGCGCTAAGGGGGATCTGGGTCATTCACCAGCTGGCGCCTGGTTCACTAAATATTTGGTTAAAGGAAACCTACCATTTGATTTGATGCAGTGAGACTGCTGTATCTACACCGGTCTTGGTTAATCCCTGAGCTGATTGGTTTTGCTGAAAAAACAGATATAACATTATGATAATGAAGCTCTGTCGCTTCTATGGCTCCTTCAGTGCTTGCCTCTACGCTTCTCCTAGCATGTGAGTTTTTCTCTGCAGCAGATGATTATGCAATCCCTGTTCTCCTTGCCAGACAGAATTATCAATTGCTGCACCATCCCCCCCAGCTGCTGTGTATGAGTATCTAGCTCAGGTTGATTAGTCATGTCTTGACTAACCTCCATTTGTAATACCAAGCTCCCATGTGAAATGTGTTTGTCAGCCAGTCTAATCCAGCTTTCCCATGAATGTTATAATTGTTTTTTCAGCAAAACCACACGGCACCAGGATTTGATCCTGCATCAGTGTAGCTACAGCAGTCTCCAGGTACGTTTGCTTCATAATGCATCAAATCAAATGTTAGGTTTCTAAGGGTGGCCCTAAAAAGAAGAAAAAAAACATTATTCTCCTGCTCCCCTTGTGTGCTACGGGGCTTCTTCCTATTCCAGTAGTCAGACGTCTGGTGCAGGCGACACGGTATGTGATGTCATTGCGCCTGTGGCAGGAAGCTGACATTCTGTATACTCCTCTGTGAAATGTTACCTCGATGTACACAAGTCCTGTGCTAAGGAGGATCTCGGTCGCCCACCAGCTGGCGTTTGGTTAAATGCCCTTCTCTATGCTACTACTTTATTAGGCTTCATACACCCCAACATTGTTTTTGTCCATATACTACAGTTTTTCCTGGTCCTATGCCTGTTTGTGTTGGGTTGGGCTCTCCCATATGGGTCTAGGGCAATGTGAAGAATACTGAGGCACAGTTGTTATCCCTGTCCCATCCATATTTACAGATCTACACTCACCGGCCACTTTATTAGGTACACCATACTAGTAACGGGTTGGACCCCCTTTTGCCTTAAGAACTGCCTCAATTCTTCGTGGCATAGATTCAACAGGTTTTAAAAATATGCAAATGAGGCTGAGGGTCTGAGGGTTACATCATCTAAGCACCTCTGGGCCGTCTTTTAGATTCTTTACTCCTCCACTCATTTTAGGCTGGGTCCAGACCCTGTTTTTTTCCCATACGTTGTAAGTCACATTGGGGGGATTCCCACATGTCCTTACAACATACGGCACCGATGTATCCCACTGTATACTTATGCAGTGTGATATGTTGCCCAGCGACTCTTCCTCCCACTTGTATGTAGGGAAAGGAGTGAATGACGGCAGCAGCCAATCACCGGCTGTACGGGGTGTTTCCCTAGTGATGTCACTAACCTTATATGGACAGCGACATCACCGACGTCCTCCCTCCTGTTCAGCAGAGGCTAGGGGACATTGCATCCGCTCCCCATAGGCTTCTGTTGCCTTTGCAGAGTATAATATGTCGCTCAGTAGGAGGGAGCAGGATGGAAAGGAGTAGCTTGCTGCGTCTTTCCGTCCTGTCTTTTTCACAGGATCCTTTTGCCTTAAGAACTGCCTCAATTCTTCGTGGCATAGATTCAACAAGGTGCTGGAAGCATTCCTCAGAGATTTTGGTCCATATTGACATGATGGCATCACACAGTTGCCGCAGATTTGTCGGCTGCACATCCATGATGCGAATCTCCCGTTCCACCACATCCCAAAGATGCTCTATTGGATTGAGATCTGGTGCCTGTGGAGGCCATTTGTGTCCAGTGACCTCATTGTCATGTTCAAGAAACCAGTCTGAGATGATTCCAGCTTTATGACATGGCGCATTATCCTGCTGAAAGTAGCCATCAGATTTACAGGGTACATTGTGCTCATAAAGGGATGGACATGGTCAGCAAACATACTCAGGTAGGCTGTGGCGTGTGCAAACGATGCTCAATTGGACCCAAGGGGCTCAAAGAGTGCCAGAAAATTCCCCACACCATGACACCACCACCACCAGCCTGAACCGTTGATACAAGGCAGGATGGATCCATGCTTTCATGTTGTGATAGCCAAATTCTGACTCTACCATCCGAATGTCGCAGCAGAAATCGAGACTCATCAGACCAGGCAACATTTTTCCAATCTTCTACTGTCCAATTTCGATGAGCTTGTGCAAATTGTAGCCTCAGTTTCCTTTTCTTAGCTGAAAGGAGTGGCACCCGGTGTGGTCTTCTGCTGCTGTAGCCCATCTGCCTCATAGTTCGACGTACTGTGCATTCACAGGTGCTCTTCTGCCTACCTTGGTTGTAACGGGTGGTAATTTGAGCCACTGTTGCCTTTCTATCTGCTCGAACCAGTCTGCCCATTCTCCTCTGACCTCTGGCATCAACAAGGCATTTCCGCCCACAGAACTGCCGCTCAATGTTTTTTTCTTTTTCGGACCATTCTCTGTAAACCCTAGAGATGGTTGTGCTTGAAAATCCCAGTAGATCAGCAGTTTCTGAAATACTCAGACCAGCCCTTCTGGCACCAACAACCACGCCACGTTCAAAGGCACTCAAATCACCTTTCTTCCCCATACTGATGCTCGGTTTGAACTGCAGGAGATTGTCTTGACCATGTCTACATGCCTAAATGCACTGAGTTGCCGCCATGTGATTGGCTGATTAGAAATTAAGTGTTAACAAGCAGTTGGACAGGTGTACCTAATAAAGTGGCCGGTGAGTGTATATCTATATCTTTGGCCAGTTTAAGTCTACTGGATTATCCTAAATACAAAGTTTAAGATTTATATCTATGCAGTGATTACCAGCGATTACCTGAAGATTTTTAGAAAAAACAAAGCATGAGGCAAAAGTGTTACAGAAGTCAGTGAAAGGTGGTGGAGGAAGTGTCATGATTTGGGGAATGTTTTCTGCAGCCTCTATACAGCTACATGGTAGAGTGAATGCAAGTGTGGTATCAATACTACAACAACATGTGGTTCCTTCCTTGAGTTCTTCACTCAAACAGCAGAAATGTTCATGAAGGACAATGGCCCCTGGCGCAGGAAAACTGGTAAAGCCGTTCATTGTAAAAATGAAACGGCCAAGCCCAAAGTCCTGATCATCACCCAATAGAAAACCTCTGGTAGTAGTGGTGGACACAGTTATGGCCAAATAAAAAAAACACAAACAGTCACAGAACTGTGAAAGAGACTGGAAGAAAAGTGGAGCAGAATCCCAGAAGAGCCGTGAGAGAGAACAAGTGGTGGCGGCTCTGAGTCACTCACAGCAAAGTAAAATCTGGAAGTGGGAAGGATAAATTATGGATGTAAAAACGTGCACATGCGTAGTGCTATGTGCGATACGTGGTTGTACAACTAGATAAAATAAAACAAATATAAATGAAAGAACATTTTCATTAGAAGTTTTGTTCTTATAAGGCCTAGTTTTTCATTTTGACCACCTTGATGATCAAAATCTGTATATTTCTACCCAAATAACCACTGAAACCTCTAAAAAAGGGTCATTGAGTGCAGGAACCTTCAGTGTAGTAATGTAAGTGAACCCTATGGGAACCCATTTAAAGTAAACTGGGTTCTGCTTCAGAAGACATGACACCAACCAATAACAAAGTCATAGAGTATTCTCTAGACAAAGATTATATAGAAATCTGAAAATATAGTGGACTAGCCTTTAGTAATATCTACAGGTAGCCAGAGGACCACAATACATCAGAAGTGTCAGAGCTTTGCATTACCTGCCCCAGCATTTTCCAGCGAGCTCTGGCGGCCCCCTGCTGCCCTGCCCGCCGCTCTCCCCTGCGGCTCCTGCGCTGTGTCTGTCACCGATGCTTCTCCATCATCCCCGCTCATACTTTGTTCTCTCTCCATATTCCAATAACGGCTATTTTTTTTTTCCTTGCCGCCCCGCCTGTCAAAAGGAACCCGGCGATTCGAAACAAACAACACGCGATGCGCTGCTAACCCCGCCCCTGTCCGTAACCAACCAATCCAGCGCTCAACTTCTCGTTAAATGCCGGAAACTGAAGCTTTTCTTTTTTGACGTCATCAGAAGGGACGCACCACGTGTTACAGGTTGTCTATGGTACAGTGGACTGTGTGTGGTTTTTTTTTTTTTTACTGCTTTTATGTTAGAGGGCGGCGGTTGTATGCGGAACGCTGCGTTTGATCATTTGCTCTGAAAAAAAAATACTAAAACGGAGCGGGGCACAGTGTAAAGGTTACTTAGATCATAGAATAGTTGTACTGTGTTTACTGCACATCGATTACCCCACTTTCTAGATGTACTGTAAAGAATCCTATGTTTAGTAAGTGTGTGCACTTTGTGATTAAAGCGGTCATTTACACTGGTTATCTATTTTCTTTTTAGATGGCTGTTTTTTTTGTTTTTTTTTTTTAAGTTTAGGCACCTTCAAACTACTGTTTAAACCTCTGTTCCTTACGACTGTAACAAAAAAACTAACGTAAGTGACTACGGTCTGAACAGGCTCAAGTAGAAGGGGCGCAAGCAATTATGGTGATAATCTGCTCCAAGGATCCAGAGATTTATGGTTACTTCACTGTGTCCACACGTGCTACTAAAATACCATAATCACCTACAATAAATATAGTTGGCACCTCCTAATACTATATCCAGAGCCCATTTTAACTTATTCAGCAGCCCTTTTACAAATTCAGGTGTTAAAGGAAAACCTACCATTTGATTTGATGCATTATGAAGCAAACATACCGGTACTGCTGTAGCTACACTGATGCAGGATAATATTTTGGTTAGCTGAGTGGTTTTGCTGATATAACGTTATGGTAATGAAGCTCTGTCGCTTCTATGGGTCCTTAGCGCTTGGTTCAGGCTTGTCCTAGCAGGAGAGTTTTTCTTGCGAAGATGGGTTGTGCCTGAAGGCAAATAATCAATTGCTGCACCATCCCCTAGTGCTGTGTACTAGTGATCCAGCTCAGGTTGATTAATCCTGTCTTGTCTAACCTCCATTCGTAATACCAAACTCTCGTGTGTTATGTATTTGTCAGCCAGTCTGATCCAGCTTTCCCAAGGTCCTGAATGTTATAATTGTTTTTTTTCAACAAAACCACTCAGCTCAGGATTAACCAAGATATGATCCTGCGTCAGTGTAGCTAACCCATTCTCAAGTATGTTTGCTTCATAATGCATCAAATCAAATGGTAGCTTTCTAAAGAGAAGAAAAGAAACCTTACTCTCCTGCTCCCCTTGTGTGCTACGGGGCTTCCACCTTTTCCAGTAGTCGAACATCCGGTGCAGGTGATCTGTATGTGATGTCATTGCGCCTGTGACTGGAAGCGAATCCTGTACATCCTCCTGACATCTCTGTGAAATGTTACCTCACTTTGCTATATCTTACACTGTATACAAGTCGTGCGCTAAGGGGGATCTGGGTCATTCACCAGCTGCGGCCTGGTTCACTAAATATTTGGTTAAGGAAACCTACCATATTTGATGCAGTGAGACTGCGTATCTACACCGGTCTTGGTTAATCCCTGAGCTGATTGGTTTTGCTGAAAAAACAGATATAAACATTATGATAATGAAACTCTGTCGCTTCTAGGCTCCTTCAGTGCTTGCCTCTACGCTTCTCCTAGCATGTGAGTTTTTCTCTGCAGCAGATGATTAGCAATCCCTGTTTCCTTGCCAGACAGAATTATCAATTGCCGCACCATCCCCCCCAGCTGCTGTGTATGAGTATCTAGCTCAGGTTGATTAGTCTGTCTTGACTAACCTCCATTGTAATACCAAGCTCCCATGTGAAATGTGTTGTCAGCCAGTCTAATCCAGCTTTCCCATGAATGTTATAATTGTTTTTCAGCAAAACCACACGGCACCAGGATTTGATCCTGCATCAGTGTAGCTACAGCAGTCTCCAGGTACGTTTGCTTCATAATGCCTCAATCAAATGTTAGGTTTCTAAGGGTGGCCCTAAAAGAAGAAAAAAAACATTATTCTCCTGCTCCCCTTGTGTGCTACGGGGCTTCTTCCTATTCCAGTAGTCAGACGTCTGGTGCAGGCGACACGGTAGTGATGTGTGCATTGCGCCTGTGGCAGGAAGCTGACATTCTGTATACTCCTCGTGTGAATGTTACTGCAATGTACACAAGTCCTGTGCTAAGGAGGATCTCGGTCGCCCACCAGCTGGCGTTTGGTTAAATGCCCTTCTCTATGCTACTACTTTATTAGGCTTCATACACCCCAACATTGTTTTTTGTCCATATACTACAGTTTTTCCTGGTCCTATGCCTGTTTGTGTTGGGTTGGCTCCTCCCATATGGGTCTAGGGCAATGTGAAGAATACTGAGGCACAGTTGTTATCCCTGTTCCATCCATATTTACAGATCTATATTTTAGCTTAAGAGTTATTTATAGCTAAGAGTCTTATACCCCTTCAAACTGTTGGGACAAGCTAGTGACATCATTTGCCAGCCATCTTCTTCTCTTTTTTTTTTTTTTTTTGCTAAAAATCCGATTCTTATAGTATTAGATTAAAAACTATTTGTTTTTGTCACTTCTATGTGCAATAAATGTATTCTCCAGTGAGAAGGGGGGTTATAGAAACCTTCAGTGCTCAGATCCCTGTTGTTTAAAAAGTTGATGATGGATTGTTGCATTAAAGGAAATCCACCGTGATAAACCAGGGACGCTTACTCATTGAGACTGTGGGGACTGTTTTTGAATGAAGGCTACAAAAGTATTGGTTGGTTTCCTTTGCACCAATTTTAAATCACTCTACAAATCGATCATCCACAGAAATGCATATATTAAAATTTGCTCTGTTTTTAATTTTATTTTCCAACCTAGTAATCTCATATCCGTTGTGCCAAGTCATGAAGATTCGGTTACTTGCAAGATCTGTAACCTGCTTTCTCTGTAGATGTGGGACCCCATTTAGGACTGGAGAGAACAATCGTTTTTTTATGTCCTGGAGCAATGGTCGCCTTACTGGTTATCACAGGGACTGGGCCCCCAGCAAATCAATGAGGGGAATGTGCTCCTGGCAGGTAAATATCTGTGTACAATATATTTACAGTGTACTTAGCTTGAATCAATAATCCAGTGTTTGTACATGACTATTATCTGACTTGTAGTCTGTATTTTTCTAGAAGTTTTTCCCCTGCAGGCTCTGCCTTTTATCCACAGGTGTCTCAGAGCTCCTGGTTGGAGACTAGCTGCTATGATTTTTTTTTTTAAAGATTTTATTTATGAATTTTTCATTTTTAAATTCAACAATAACACCTTAAAACATTAGACTACGGCGCAGCGTAGTAATACTTGAAGATAGCAAAACAGCATAGGCAAATATCGCATTCGGTCAAATGGCATTCTAGTATCAGAAAAAGATGACCATATCAGTACATATACAGCATGTAAACGCCGCAGTATGAACTTGATGAACAAAACATTCAGGCACCCATTCATGCAGACACAAAGAACCCTAACAACACAACACACCACTCTTCGCATGGGGTTCGAGCCAGACAAGGGATTCGTTTATGATAGCTACTTATACACCGCAGTGTTAGAATCATGTTCCATCTAGACCAAATAAATTCAAATTTTTGAGGGCTTTTCTGTTATTGTATACAGAGTAATACATAGGGATAACCTTGTTGACCAGCGTAATCCATTTCTGCAGGGAGGGGGTCACGATCCTTCCAGGACATAATCACCACTACGGGCGTAGTACAGAACGAGTCTAAGAAGATCCTGTCATAATGGCCAACAATGACCTCATTTATTACTCCCAAAAGGCAACCTTAGGGTTGGCTATATGAGGAAAGCCAAGTGACTGTTGAGGAAGGTTAGCACTTCTGTCCAAAATGCACTGCCCTGGGACAGGCCCACACACAATGTAAGAAAGAACACACAGGCTACCTGACATCTGAAGCAGTTATATCCTGTTTAGCCCCCATACGATTAAGTTCTTGCCGGGGTGTAATAAATTCTTTGAAGGAATTTGTTTTGTACTAGGAAAATCCTAGCGCTCACCATGAGTCAAAGTATGAGGTGCCTCACACTCGCCCCACCCCATTCCTCTTCTGAGGGGTCCGGGATATCTTCCCTCCAGCGCTCGTGAGCCCGATCAAATGGTCTAATTCCCTGTGCTTGCAGAACAGTGTACACTTGTGTGAGAGTTTTAGATAGATCTGGGGTTCCTAGCAGGGTTTCCAGTTTAGTGAATTCAGTGGACAATTTAGTGGACCCAAATTGGGCCTTAAAGGCGTGCCTCAGTTGGGAGTAGTGGAAGGAAGCCATGGGGGGCAGGGAAAATTTCTCCCTCAGTTCACTAAGGGAGAGTAGCTCAGAGTTTGAGGATAACAATTTGACCGATGAACTTGACACCTGCAGCCCCCCACATCGTCCACCCAGGTAGGGAGAGAAGGTGTGGAAACCAAGGGTTTAACCAAATGGGAGACACAGGAGGGGGAGAGGAGGGGCTGACTAGCAATTGAGCTCTTCGCCAGCATACAGCTACGGTGCGCAAGGGAATTGGGATTGAGGCCGGGGATTTGTACCTATATAGAAGGTTCGTAAGAGCTTCATATGACCCCATCAGAGACCCTGCCAAAGCAGTGGCTGCATTCCCCCTATCTATGTCGATCCACCACTGTGCGTAGACAAGTTGGGATGCCAGATAGTAAAGGTATAGGTCAGGTGCCGCTAATCCACCTCGGGATCTAGGAGCCTGTAGCACGGCCAAACTGAAATGTGGGCTGGTCCCTTGCCAATAAAAAGATCTTAAAATACTGTCTATAACAGACGAGCTTGCTAGGATGTCTCCTCCCATACACTGACAACAACAATCGCCTTGCGTGTGCAGAATTGCTGACTTTCAGTCTTGAGAGTAGCAAGTGCAAGACACGCCCGCTCACACCCACTTTGAGGCGTTTCTCCATACCCGTTGGTGTGGAGGTGTCCTAAAGAGGGAAATAATCACAATACTAATGGTCCACTGTAATTGTGATTATTTCAGGCTTGTATGCCAGAAAAACTGGTTACCAATCTGATAAATATTCCCATATAACTTTTCAGTGTAAATGTTTGTTTAGGGTGGAACGGAAAAGAGCCAGATAAGCGCTGAAAGAACCATAAAAACAATTAAAGTAAGGAAAAACAGACTACAGTTTGTAGGATGATCTAGTTACTATTTAAGGAAATCTACCACCCACAGGATGAAGGATTGGTGATCAAGCACACTTGCATGCTGGTGTGGTCCACCCTTGGTAGAGCCACTCTTATTTAAAGAGGACCTGTCACCAGATTTTGACCACCCTGACTAACAGTGCCTGCTGATAAAGGGTTACAAGTCCTCCCCATATCACCTAAAATAAGCTGCCAGGGGGAACTGTACCTTAATTACAAACGGTTTTCTGATTTGCAATTGGCTTTTGTGACTCATGAATGGTATCTGTGACTCTTCTCTCTCTCAGGCTGGCCCGCTGCTGTGATTTCATGTGGTCACATAGGTGCATGGGGTTAACAGTTTGCTGTAAGTTAATTGTTAAGAGGCTAAAGGACCTGAGATGTCACTCTGGTCACATGACATGAACATTGACCGTAAGGAGACTAAACATGGTGAGGATTAGATGGGGGGGTGACCGAGCAGGATACACCCCCTCTTTGATGCCAGGTATTATAGGTAAAAAAGGTGATTTATGGCAATGTAACGAAACAATTTTAGCTGAAAGAAGGTTAGTATTTAGAGTCACTGGCTGTATATGTGGAAATGTGGTTAAGGTTCCCTTTAAGACTTCTTTTTTTTACAAAAGAAGGCTTATATAATGAAAATGGGTTCAGTTAACAGGTATGGAGCCTGGAGCCCCTCCGGCTCTTTACAAATGTAAAGCAAGTTTTTTTCATAAAAAGCTGAAAGAAGGGCAGATCCTTCCAGGGATCACACCAGCACTTACAGTGGGGGAAAAAGTACTTAGTCAGCCCCCAATTGTGCAAGTTCTCCTACTTGAAAAAGATGAGAAACTTGAAGTAAGATCATGGGTGAACCTCAACTATGAGAGACTAAATTGAAGACAAATCCAGAAAACCACATTGTCTGATTTTTGAAAGAATTATTTGTAAATTATGGTGAAAATAAGTATTTGGTCACCTACAAATATACTCACAGACCTTTAACTTCTTCTGTAAGAGGCTCCTGTGTCCTCCTCTAATTACCCTGTAGTAATGGCTCCTCCTGTTCTCCTCTCATTACCTGTAGTAATGGCTCCTCTGTCCTCCTCTAATTACCTGTAGTAATGAGCTCCTCTGTCCTACCTCTCATTACCGTAACTGGCTCCTCTGCCTCCTCTCATTACCTGTAGTAATGGCTCCTCTGTCCTCCTTCATTACCTTGTAGTAATGGCTCCTGTCCTCCTCTTACCTTTAGTATGGCTCCTCTGTCCTCCCTCATACCTGTAGTAATGACTCCTCTGTCCTCCCCTCATTACCTGTAGTAATGGCTCCGTGTCCTCCCCTCATTACCTGTAGTAATGGTTCTCTGTCCTCCTCTCATTACCTGTAGAATGGCTCCTGTGTCCTCCTCATTACCTGTAGTAATGGCTCCTCTCTCCTCACTCATTACCTGTAGTAATGGCTCCTGGTCTCCCCTCATACTGTAGTAAGGCCCTCTGTACTCCCTATTACCTGTAGTAATGGCTCCTCTGCCCTCCCCTCATTACCTGTCTAATGGCTCCTGGTCCTCCCCCATACCTGTAGTATGGCTCTCTGTCCTCCCCTCATTTACTGTAGTAATGGCTCTCTGTACTCCCCTCATACCTGTAGTAATTCTAGTTTAGTTAGAGTCTGACTATGATGATCTCAATTTTTTTTAAATATGAAAGACCATGCTACGTTGTGAACGGAAGCGATGGAGGCGGCCTGTGTGACGTACAAAGAGCTGAAAAATTATGGAGAAACGGCTTGAAGACATGCATCAGAAGTGTCCCCCCAGAACAGAGCGCAGTGCAGTGAGTAAGGATTCACATGTAGGAAAGCCACATGAAACTGCTTTGCAAATCGAAATACCGAAAATTTTGATCCTATGGACTGAAGATATTTCATATCACTATTGACTAATCATTCCACTCACCACGACAATAGAATGTCACAGTTATCTCCTCCCCCTCCCTGTACCAATGACCATCTATATAGAACAACATGACCCATATTAACATCACTACTGACAAATAGATGATGTCACAGCTTATCTCCTCCCCCCCCTGTTACAATGACCTCTATATAGATAACAATGACCCATCATATACATCCACTACGACACTAGATGATGTCACAGCTTCTCCTCCCCCTCCCGTACAATGACCTCTATATAGATAACAACCCCATCATTACATCACTACTGACAATAGATGATGAACACAGCTTATCTCCTCCCCTCCCTGTACAATGACTCATAAGATAACCTAGACCCATCATTACATCACTACTGACAATAGATGATGTACAGCTTATCTCCTCCCCCCTCCCTGTACAATGACTCTATATAGATAACACTGACCCATCATTACATCACTACTGACAATAGATGAGTGTCACAGCTTATCTCCTCCCTCCTGTACATGACCTCTATATGATAGCTAACATAACCCATCATTACATCACTACTGACAATAATGATGTCACAGCTTATCTCCTCCCCTCCCTGTACATGACTCTATATAAAACACCGAACCATCATTACCACTACTGACAATAGATGATGTCAAGCTTATCTCCTCCCCCCCACTGTACAATGACTCTATATAATAACACCGACCCATCATACTCACTACTGACAATAGATGATGTGCATCCACCCCTGTACTGATCAATAGACATGCCCTACATACTCTGATAGGGTACACACGGAATGAACTTTGATTTTTAACCTGTGGACCAATTTCTTCAGGCAATGATTTTTTGTTCTTATTTGAATTGTAAAACAGGAGGGCATTGTGTACCGACTATTTGTGGATTTTCTATTTGCAGATTAATGTGGAGAGTAACCTGTATTTTGAGGAGGAGTCTCGTATCTGTCGATTTCAAAAAACCTTGGGTTAAGTTGTACTCATTCTGTTTTTGCTGTACAGTATTAGAAAAAAGATGGCTTCTTTCTTCTAAAAACAAAGCACCCCCTTTCCATAGGCTGTGTGTGATATTGCAGCCTATTCACATTATTATCCAGGTCCTTCCTTCTTAAAAAGAACTTTAGCTTGGAAGACTGAAAAAAGACTAATGGGGTGTTACCAGAGCCCCTGTGCTGTATTTTCATAGGCTGTTACACTTTTCCTCACACTTCCCCTTCCGGATGTGATCTTGCATAGCGGTAGTGGGGAAGTGCTTCTGCAGTGTGACAGCTTGTGAATCTACATCAAGGTGACTGGCTTGTAATTATGTCTCCTATACACTGCACACAGAAAGTAGAGGAGATTCTCTCTCATAACTTTACTTTATCCCAAAATTATTTTCGCTAAGTTTCTTGTTTCTGCCCCCCAACAGACTGTCATTTATATGCTCCTTTACTATCTTTTCATGGACTCTTTACGGCTAATAGTATTATTAGATACTATTTCAGTCCAGAGATACTGGGTTACAGGTTATCTAATCCAGCGAATCCGGGTTTCTCCTGCTCAGACTTATATGGCTGTGCACACTGAAGGGTTTGCATCGTGAAGAGTCACCTGTGTAGTGGTGAGAGTGGAGGGACAGCCGCTCGTAGGAGTGCATATACCAAAGGTGTTCAGTTGTGGTAAGTATGTTGGTGAATAGGAGTTGCATCAGATTCATAAGAGAACTTGTCAGCAGATTTGACACATTGACAGCCATTAGGGATTGCCCTGGAGATTTGTTAATCTTGTGTGTTGTGTTAGTAGCCAGCGGACTGTGAAAAACTGTCCCTCCAAGTACAATGGAGATGTTTATCTTAATGCCCTGCAGGTGTGTTTCTGTTTTCTGTAGAAGCCACTCAGAACCCACAGAGTAAAGGGTAATAACTTTTATAAATATCTTCAATTAGACAGGTCTCTGCATGTATATATACCTGTGTCTCCTTTTGAGAGCTTCGGTCTTTCCCTGTTCTCCGCCATGCTGCCTTCTGCATACATACACAAATTCCTTCTTTATTGCTCCAGGCAATTTGTGTGGCATCTCCCACTGTGTCTCTTTTCATTGTCCGTCCTCACTGACAGATACGCAAGAAGGCAGGGGAGGGAGCAGGATGTGTCAATCTCTCATACTACAGCCCCTCCTATTCATCAGAGCCCAGGTGTGTAAACAAAGAATCACAGAGAGTCTGCAACAGCACAAAAGTAAGTGCAGGAGTGCTGAATCACTTATGTACATTCAGGGATTATCCATAAGGCAGTAAAGTTAGTGGGCAATTTATGTAATAGTGACCAAGCCCTGAGGTTTGGTCGTTTTCAGCAGTCAGTCACACCTTGTACCTTGGTAAAGCTTTAGTCCTGCTGCTGCTAACATACAAAAAAATTGGTAAAATCTCTCTCCCAGGCCGATACTGGCTCGCAGTGTTTGTTTGGTCTGAGATGCTGACAGGTTCCTTTCAAATACTGGTGCAGCCAAGTAATCTGATGATAGATAAAGTTAATAATGTTGTATGGGCGTTCTGTTACTGCATATACTATCATCGTCTGAGTGTCCGCTCTTCTCTGAGAGTGGCTACGGATAATGTCTACTTTACACGAGACCGGATAATCTACAGTGCCGTACTGTGTATGCAAGAGAATTCGGTGGAGAAATACAACCAGACTCGTTTATCATGAGAAGGTCCCAGGTAATTGCAGATGATTACTGCTTATAGAAAACTAAATGTAGGAACGCACTAAATAAAGCTGTAAGACAACTGGCTGAGCAGGAACCCCCCCCTACATTTGTTAAATCTCAAGCTGTAGACAAATGGCTGAGCACAGGAAACTCTCCTCATTTTGAAGTCTGCATTGTAATAAATCAAAATTGCCTATAGAAAAACCCACAACTTTATGCTGTTCTAGTACTGCTGTTTGGTCCTCCCCCGTAATTTTTGTTAATATTGTCTTGATATCAAAAGATGGTAAAATTGTCGTTTTGGCCCCGCATCATTGTGTCTATAAACGAAACTTTTTCAGGTTTTGTTGACCTGTATATGACCAGAGACCACCACTTCCTCACCACTCAATTAGTTAATAGTAAATCTTCTTCAGAGGTCTGGTATTGAAGGTAGGACCCCTTACAACCCCACATCCTGGTGCAGACCCGGGTGCCGGGTGTCATATCACGTGGAGCACAACTGGCTGTCTCTATATTCTCACAACGTACGAGAGAGCCTGCAGAGTACAAGGTGAGGTGGTATGCAAGATCTCTGTGTTGATTCCTCTGGGGCTGCTCCTCGTCATCCGTGGCTCGCTCGCCTCCCCTGCCTGACCTCCTCCACCGTGGCCTCGCGTTCCCGGTGGGCCTGACCGCCCCGTCTGACTCGCCTGTCCCCGCGGCCTTGCCGCTCCCTGGCGCCTCTGCTCCCGTTGCGCTGGCCCGCCCCTCTCCCCGGCTCCACACACACTTTTTTCCATTCTATCAAATTATTCTGTTGTGTGTGTGTGTTATAAATTATATGTCTTATAATATTTTGGTTTATCTATATGGGTATACGGTAAAGGTATTTACCTTATGATTATATGTTTTTGGAGTGTCTCTGTCTAACACAGACTTTTGGTGAAGTGATTGAAGGCTTCCCTGAATAGCGGATGTCCATCAGTGGAAGTCGATTTTACCTTGCTGCAAAATCCCAATGCTTGACATGGAGGATGTGGACGGATTGTGTGAGTTCCGGAGACAGAATAATGAGCGTACCGTGGATTGTGATTGACTCTCAAGACTCATGTACTCGCACATGTTGTAAGGTACGATAGTCATCTCCCGTACATTATGGGTGAAAAGATGTATTTCAAGTTTTTTCATTTTTTAATAAATAAATTTGTATTTGTGGACTGGTAATTGTAGTTTTTTTTTTATATGCCTTCATATCTGTGAGAATATCCACTCTGTCTCTAGAAGATATATTGCCACCCATCTTCTCACTGCTTGTAACGAGACTCCTAGTTCTCGGGGGAGCACTACGCCATGTGCGAGAGATGACGGCAAGCCGAGAGTGTCTTCTGATTGAAAGGGCGCGGTGGGCAGTTCATAGGGCAAAAAAACGGTGGAAAGGCCCGAAGGAGGCGGGGTTGCTGACTGCATGGTCAACCACCCCACTCCTGACTCATGATAAATTTCCTATCTTGGTACCTATTACCCTATTAAGGGAAGATTTTTTTTTACTCCAAATTTATAGATCTGATCATTGTAAGTGTAGTTTGGCCATACAATGAAATCCAATCTTGCTACCAAATCTACTGTAAGTGTTATTTCCTATGTATATAAACAGTGTTCTGTAGCCCCTGGCTGTATGAGAGTTCGTATTTAGATCTAGTGTTCATATAATTCATGTGGGGGCAGATTAGTTACCCTCTTTTTATTTTTTTAGTGCTCAGTGTCAGTTTTTTGTTGTTGTACGAATGATCCACATCCCGGACTCGACATTGTTGCCAAAAAAGCAACATGAAACTTGGTTGACTTATTATAATAACTATTAATATTACGTAGTATAGATAAATAGGGGGGGGGGGGTGTGCTGACAAGAATGAGAGAAGAAGTTTTGGGACAACCAGAAAGAGGCACATGCAAGGCATTATGGGTTGTTGGAAATCTGACTCAACATAAATCTGTGAACCCACCCACGTCTCTGGTGTTAGGCTCTAATTCAAGTGAGAGGAAATATAGCAGAGTATGTTGAAAACTAAAAAAATGACAATCTGCCAATAATTTTTGGCCAATTTGTAGATGCATGATAAATTATCAGCTTGCCCAAAGCGGTAAAATACTTACACATGTTACCAACACATCCTTGATCACTTTCCAGAAGATCAAATCAATGCCACATTTTTGTTTCCAAATGATAGGGCCTTTATTATCCGAGTCAAAAGCCGTTTTTTATAGTGTTGTAGGGATGTTGTAGTGTTTTAAGTTGTAATTTTTTTGATCGTCCTTCATGACTCCTGTGGTGAAATAATAAATAATGTCGTGCGCCCATTTGGTCTTTATTTGTGACTCCCCACCTTACATTTTTTTTTTAATTATTTATCATTTTTTTTTATGGTCCAAAGGAATAGAATGCAATCAATAATTATGCTCATTTTTTTTTTACTTTTTCTTTTTTTTCTGTTTTTTTACGTTGTGTTGAATTATGCTTAGGTGAGAGATGAGAATGGAAGTTGCAGCTTGCAGAGAATGAATACTGATTTCTTCCTATTTTTTTCCCTCCCACGCCTTGATTTTTTTTTTTTTTTTGTAATCGAACACATAATGCTACAAACCAACCAGTGTACAGAGTGCCAAAAAAGAGGTTATGGTGTCGCTCATGGTTTTCATTCAGCTCTTCTCGATCCAAGGCAACAATTTCAAGTGACTAAAATGCTAACGGCACAAGATCGCTAGCTGAATCAAAACGGGCTACATTACAAGAGCGCAGCACGGCCAAGGGGTATAATCGGGGGCAGAGGGGGGTAATGGGAGCGCGCAATAGAATTGCTAGAATATAATAATTCTTTAACACGGAATGGAATACTTTTCCAGAAGCCACATTGTTACTTATAAAAGCATCGATGTACTCTAAAAATCATAGTGGTTGACCGTTTAGATTAACGGTTCGTGCGATTCTCATCTCCAAGTGGAACGATCTGATTGAGGAAGCGTCAAGTTTTCTCACACAAGTAAGAGGTCTACAGGTAAAAAACAAAAGTATTAAAGGGCAACTCGGGCAAAGGAAATCCACTATTAAAGCCCATAATGATAAACCAGGGACATAACCACAGTCACGGTGCTGGGATTATGAAGTAATTCTTTTATATTTGTACCATGGCCTCCTTCATTTATAAACAAATTATAAAATATGTCAGTGTGGTTACAAGGTATTGGGAAGGGCACTTCTTCCCATGCTCCCACAGCAATTCTTCAAACAGTGGAGAAGGGAAGTGCTCCAGCACAGTGCAACAGCTGTGAGATCCCAGTGCAGGATCTCTAGAAAGCCCCAGAGCCCTTCTCTCATTAGCATAATATAAAGTGGATTTTGGAAGGAAGGCAGTCATGGGTAACAAATATTGAGACAGATTACTATAGATCCCAGGCACCGTGACTGTGGTAATTGTCACTGGTTGATCATGGATGGATTTTGATGATAAATTTTTGAACAATCGCACATGTGCACATGCAGAAAGGTCTCATTTTATTGCCCATATATTTTCGTGTTAGTTCTTTAATCTGCTAAATAAAATGGCAATGTAGGTACTGGTTTGTGTTAGATCGACCAAAGAGAAGCAAGCTTTTCCACTTCTTGGCTTGAGCTGTTACCAGGTGTACTGCCCCTTGGCTAGTACGAGAGAGAAGTCAATTTAAAGATCTGGTGCGTCATGTGTATATTTGAATGCGGTGCGATTACAAATTACAGTTCTTATTATTGTGCCTCGGCTTTTGAGGAGGGACATGCAAGGATTATGGGGTTGTAGGAAAGCTGCTTTCCAGAATGAATGCCTCTGAACTCCTACCCAGTTTTTGGCTTTACGTCAGTGAGGTGGGGAATGGGGCTCAGCTGAGGATATGTGATGGGGCACTTGAAAGAAGTATTCATGAAAAGCAATGCCTCCTATATAATAACATAATAATAAAATATTTTTTTATTTATATAGCGACCTCATATTACGCCAGCGCCTGTACGCATGGGGTACATTACAAGTCCATGCCATCTGTTTTCGTTTTTGGTGTTTCTTTGGTTGGGACCCCTTGAGGTATTACATAACCCCTCTGAGAACTAATTGGGAAGGCCAAAAAAATTCTATAAAATTATTAACCAAATAGAGACAGAGTAACTTTTTAGGACTTCATACGAAGAAGCCCTGAAATTGCAAAATGGTCAGGTGTTGTAGCACTGTGTATTTTTGTGTCCCCACCCCTTTCTGCCAACTCTACGCTGGGGGCATGGAGGGGGTGAAAGGAGGCGAACAGCTACGGGGGAGGGGAAGCAGCGTTGAGTGTTTCTGACCCTGTACGGTTGCAGCTCTCTGCAGCCGACAACTTTTCATGCAGATGGACGGAGCATCATGGTGTTATCATGCTGTGTCAGGGGGGTGGGGGGGGGGGGAGCGCTATCATATGCCAGAACATGATAAATCCCCCCATAGTGAGAGAAGAGCGCTTCGTGTAACGGGTACACAAGAGGTACTCTATGGGGTGTGACCGGTAGGGAGGAGTCTGTGAGGACCTCTTGGACCACCGCGGGAGATGGCATAGCGCAACAGGGGGTACCGGAGTACTAAGGCACACTGAGTCTTGACCGAGAGCCGCCGCAGGGGGGATATGTGTGATGCACACCATCGTTCCAAGGCGTGCGACTGGCACAGTGGCTGACAGGGATTGTATATGTTAGGGCACAGTCCGAGCCATGGGGTGGGTGACAGCAAGAAAGCAGCTTATAGGATGAGCTGGAACTCGCGTCAGGCGCAGCGTGGCACAGGACCAGGGAGGGCGGGATACGGAGAGGGTCCTTGGCGGAGAGGATGTGGGTCTGGAGGTGCCATGATGAACGCTGGGGACAGGGAGGTCTGAACGATGATGTGGCTTTCTTTTTCAGCAGGACCCGCGAGGTGTGGAAACCTGGAAGTTCATGAAGAATGCTGTTGAAACATGCTGCTAGATACGGCGGGGAGTGAAGGGAGGTGCAGATTATAAGGGCGAGGCCAGGTTCGCAGAACCCCAACTTGGGAGGATGCTCGCCCACTTTAAGTCTGGACGAGTCGAGCGCCTGCGGCCTAGTCAGGACAAGCCTCGGCGGGCGATAGCGACTAGGACCAGAGGGCAAGTCACTGGCTGAGGGACGGGGGACAGGAACACAAACGGAGCAAGGGTGAACACGACATGGATCACTGGGAGCGCCAACCTGTGACCGACTGCTTAAGGACAACTGCCCCGAGTATTAAACGGATATAAGAGATGATCGGTAGCTGATGACCTCGCCATACATTGGGCAGCCTGTTCACTTTCAGCGAGCGAAGACTGTAAACATGTTTTTTCCCATTTATTTCTAAGATGAATGTGTGACTTTACAATATCACTTCTCAGCGCAATTTAATTGACAAGAAAATCACGACCTTGTGTTTCCTAGTTTTTGCTTTTTAATTGAAATGTGATGAATTTCATTATAGTGTTTAAATAAAAGGTTATTTAACAAGTGAGTGCAGTGAACCCATTCCAGCTCCGACTGTCATCAGGCAGTTTTGTTTGCAAGCGTAAGCTTTCTTTTCCTATTGATATCCGATATATTATATATGATTGGAGGTAGACTTTGATATATCGTAGAAGGGTTTGATGGGGGGGAGAACTGTTTTCATCATAAATAATCCATATCTATGTAATTTTTTTAGATTCTCTTCGTTAAGGTGGGGCCTGTGCGACGGAAAACACATGAATTTTCCCCGTAGACGGTCAAAAACGATCCATTTTTGGATTCGGTACATTCCCGTTATTTCCTTCTTTAGCTTACATAGTTGTGCCGTAGAGCCGTTAACAAAGACAGATTTAGTGCAACCCGGCCAGGCAAGTATGGATCTAAAACGTCGTGAAAACGTAAACTGAGGACCCCTATTTACTGTGGTTAAGTAGATATTAGGATATTTCATTAACCCCAGTACGAGCGATAGATGTTTGGTCCCATTCTGAGTTTGATTCTTTGACTGGTTAAACATTAGAATGTACTTTTATATCATTTCGTACAGGACACTATATTGTGCCGTTAAGCTTGTTTATAAGGTCGTACAATGCAGAAGAGACGCGAGACCCTATAGATTTATCGCTGATGGGCCGGCCCAGAGCATGGATCTGCATGGATGCTTAAACATGTGAAAAACGCTAAAACTGTTGAAGGTCTATTCGCGAATGTTGTATTCCTAGTCATGAGTACTGATAATGGTTTCGGCAAATTGAAAGCTCTGTAATAACTCGACAATAAAGATCAATATTCTTAATAGTTCTGTCCAAGGCAGTTGATACTTTATTTTTTTTGAAGCTTTGAAAGCTTTTCAGTTACTTTTAATATACTTCTAGTTCAGATGGAACTCTCAGTCTTTGTTTCTCAAGGGGATGGACTCAAAGCCCATCTATCTACGTTCATCGATATGGGCTTATGGTGAATATGACGCTTAATGCCTAGAAAAACCTGCATCGTCCTGCTTAAGTTCTAGGTGGTATTGGTGTACCTGTCTGCCTATGGTAACCAACAGCAGATGCATGGGGTCCTTGCCACAATATGAAATGCCCATGATGTTTAATTGAACATAGAATAGAGGACCAAATCTTCCGTGGTCTAGAATTCGAGGGTGCCAAATCTTTCGAAGCTGGGTAGCGATGCTTTCATTGACATACTTTTGATGAGGTCTAAAGTACTCAATGGCAGCAATTGCATTGAGGGTTCACGTCCTGTCCGATAATGGCTTCCTGACCCGACCGTGTGGCCACGGATATATCGATTTGGGAATGGTTGCAACGGTCATGGGCCGTTCTCCAGCACTCAGTCTAGTTTTTGAAATTCTATGTTCATCATCCTATAGCTGGGTTGAATATTATGCTTTTTCCATTCATGATTTCCTTTCTTTGACTTTCATCTCATTCGGCCTTGCACGTTGTTCTTCCAAAGATCTGGTGGCGGGGGAGAACTGGGGCAGTGACTGGCATAAACCAGGGTATCCTGGAAGAAGAAGAAGGAAGGCCCGAGAACATGGAAGCTTGTATGTGTTCACATCCATCGCAGGAGGTTTCCCGAATTCGGAAGCTTTGGAAGCCACAGGCCAGGGGGAGTCCTGCAGGAGCCCTCTACAATTGTAGCCCATGGCCATGTTACAAGACGATGGTCACTGGAGTAGGTAATAACAGTTGTATTCAGAAGTTTGATCTATATTTTAAAGTAGTTAACCACAGATGGAAGCTTAAATTTGAAGAGAAATCGCATGATGAATTATGATTGACACCATTTTCTTCACCAGCGCGTCTTCTCTGAGTCATTGAACGCTGAGAGGACAAAGTCTACTACGCATGGACCATTGGGAGCAAGAAGAATGGGCCCAGTCCGACGACTGACTTACAAACATAACAGAGCAATACAGGGATTATTGTACCTGCAGAATATCACTCCACAGGTAGGAGCCAGTGCTGGGACAGGACGGTGATTGACCATCGTCCAACTTCTCAACCATCCCAGACCGGGTCATTGTTAAAGGGAACTGTCAGCAGTGTTGACCTATACAAAGCTGCAGGACAGTGTTGGACTATTGCCCTGGGAGAGTCATGTAACCACCTTTATGTTTTATGTTAAAAGTAGCGAGGACTGTGACAATGATTCATATTCGGGGTTGTGGCTTTTTTAAAATGGCACATGCGGGGGTTTTTTCCTCACACTGCTGTTTCGGCTCTCTGCAGTACACATGCACCACAGCCTTTTCCTTTAAGAGTTACAAGTGTGTACAGGCATCTGCTGAATACTGCAACAGTCAGCAGAAGGGAGGGTGGGTCGTGGAGAGCAATTAATGCATCAACACTGCTGTGCTCTGAGCTCACTGCAAAGTGAAGCTACAATTCTGGATCATATAGTATATAATTAGTGTATACAGGTGTGGCCTGGATACCAAAAAAAGCTCTTTTGTTTAGTGATTTTTATGTGCAAAATATTTGTTTATAGCAAACGACAAAAAACTTTGTTTGCTCCTGTATCCACTCATATTCGCTTTGACCTTACATAGATTGTGACTGGTGTTGTTTTTCTAGCGGCAATGCTATAGCAATTGTGTCAATTAGAAGGGGGCCCTCAGTGGCGTGAAGTGTATTTGCCCTGTATCTACACATCTCGATGCTCCCCAGAGTGTATTCCAAGAAGTGTCCCCTGCGGGGGTTGTTATGTACACATCCCGGGCACAGCGTATTTAGGGTTTTTTTGAAAGTGTGGGTGGGGGGGATATTTCAAACTGAAACGTTTGACGATCCCAAGTACAGGAGGGTCTGTGCAAAATATTTAGTGATTTTAGTTAGCAAAACTTACCAGCCAACAAAATTCAAATAGAAGCTCATAGAACTAACTTTATAATAATTTTGTGTATTATTGCGTTGCATATAGAAGAATTATCTACCTGATTACACAGGGGTGGTGTCTTGTGTCTGCTTTTTGCTCTTCTGTAGGTTATCACTCCGCCACTGATCAGGTTTGAGAACGATCAGCGGGTTCCATTCGTGGAATGTACTGCGGTCGTGAAGAGCGCTCAGGACGGCGGCGCTCGCCATTTCCGGGACATCAGATTTACCGGTGAGGAGAATTTGGCAGGGAACCTGAAGACTTGACTAATTCTGGGTTGTTAAACTTCCATATGTCCCTTGTTACCAATAAAAAAAAAAAAAAGTTCAAATTTCTTAGTTTTGTATCATTTCTTTACTTTCGCTTTTCCTTACGGAAATAATATGAATGACTTTGACAGGTTGGCAAACATTCTCTTGCCAAGGAGTGTCCTTTTACAGGGGATAAATGTCAATAAGCACAACTGGTACAGGACACGCCCTTTTGACCTAAAAGATATAATAAGATTCCTCCAATTCAAAAGTGTATTTATATTTTGACATCTATATGAAGTTCCTTATTGAAATTTTTCGAATTTACATTGGAAACTTGGAAACAAACCTTGAAAAAAATCATTTTATACTGTGTGTTGTTGGTAGTGATTTTACCAAAAATTATTCAATATTTGATAAAATGTAAGCATGTGTGTGTTATTTTCAGATTGGAGGATTCAAATATTGCTGGCCATCCATCTGGGGGGCAGTCAGTGATTCTTTGTCTTGGGGAAGATTCTTGAAGAAGGTAACATGTGTTTGATTTCTTACTACTTTAATATAGGGAGGGGATTCGTAGGTCGATTAGCGTTCTTATGATTATCGCCGTTAATAATTGCCAGATTTTATAGAGTTGAATCAAAAATTCTTCTTTAATATCCTTTAATATCTCCGCTGATTCGGAGCAGTTGAAATTTCTTTCATAGTTGACACCGTCACCAAAGCATCAATGTTGGATAGTTTAGGTTCCAACTTGCATAATGGGTGGAGCCAGGCGATGCATCCTTCTACCCCAAAAGGATCACCCACCTAATTAGAAGTAGGTTCAGCGCCCTTATCGTGTTTAACATGACTGGTTGTCAGATGGGTTGGTCAGGGTGAGCAGAACAGATGCTTGGCCCCCCCAGTTGACCCAGTACAGATCAGAAGAAAATTAAATACATGAACTCTTTAATTGCTGAAGGCTCAGAGATGCTATGCAAGGGTCATTGCCAGTCCACCTATTAGGAGTTGGGATGAGCCTAAGTTGATGAGGGGGGGGTGTTGGTATGGAAAGGTCTCGTTGGCCTTGAAGTAAAATTTAAAGAGGTAGTATCAATTCATAATATTATCCCCCTGTCTACAAAATATGGTGTAATAAATGTGTGATTTTTATTGGGGGTTCAGCGCTCGGAAAAACCCTCAATGCCAGCAGAACAGTGATTGCATTATAAATAATGAACGGCTACAGTTTGGTATACGGTATCGTCCCATAGAAGTTAGAGATCCGTAAACATACCAGGAGCGCTATAGTCTGTAGAACTCACAGACCAAGAAGAGTTCCCATGCCACAGAACAGATCAGGCGATTTTTTTTTTCCCCGTAGATTTTGTGGTGGAGAGGGTAGTCCAATCGAGCGATCTCTACGACTTGAGGAATAGGGGAGCCATATATGATGATAAATTACACATCCCGATTAAAGGAAATGTATTTATTTAAAAAAAAAAAAAAACAACAATACAGATAATCCACTCCGCTCTCTTCAGTTGATCCCGGCGCTGGGTATCTTAATACAGGATACCCATGGAAAAGAACACGTTATAATGGCAAGCTGGAGTACGGGGACAAGAGTCTCGCCCCAGTTGGGGCTAATGATGCACGCTGGGGGGAGTGAGAAGTGAGTTTGAAGGGGGCACTGCATAATTAGCTTAGGTGAGAAGAGGACGGTGCAGGTGAGTATATGTACATGGTTTTTTTTGCTGTTTTGGTATATTCCTTTAAGCATGAGGAACAATTTTTTTTTTTTTTTTTTTTTTTTTAAATCTACTTATCAACGCATCTACAAAGACAGAAAATTTATAAATTGGGGCCGGACGATTTCGCTGACGATCTATCGCTGTTCATCGCATTGTATATGTATGTATATTTTACGTATCTTTTTGTTTTTTTTTCAGGTGGCCTCTCATCTATCTTTCCTACACAAAGAGCTAAAACTTGAGGAGTAAATAAAACTGAAAAATCATGGAAATTGACATATAATAATCATCCATCCAGCCATTCAGGTTGAACTCCTCTAATGCAATAAATGACTCTAATCAGTCATTTGCATTATGACTTGATATATTTACAGTGTACTTAGCTTGAATCAATAATCCAGTGTTTGTATATGACTATTATCTGACTTGTAGTCTGTATTTTTCTAGAAGTTTTTCCCCTGCAGGCTCTGCCTTTCATCCACAGGTGTCTCAGAGCTCCTGGTTGAAGACTAGCTGCTATGATGTCTCCCATACACTGCACACAAAAAGCGCCTTGCGTGGTGCAGAATTGCTGACTTTCAGTCTTGAGAGTAGCAAGTGCACAGACACGCCCGCTCACCCACTTTGCGTTTCTCCAGACCCGCTTGGTGTGGAGGTGTCCTAAAGAGGGAAATAATCACAATTACTAATGGTCCACTAGTAATTGTGATTATTTCAGGACTTGTATGCCAGAAAACTGGTTACCAATCCTGATAAATATTCCCATATAACTTTTCAGTGTAAATGTTTGTTTAGGGTGGAACAGGAAAAGAGCCAGATAAGCGCTGAAAGAACCATAAAAACAATTAAAGTAAGGAAAAACAGACTACAGTTTGTAGGATGATCTAGTTACTATTTAAAGGAAATCTACCACCAGGATGAAGGATTGTAGATCAAGCACACTTGCATGCTGGTGTGGCCACCTCTGGTAGGAGCCACTCTTATTTAAAGAGGACCTGTCACCAGATTTTGACCACCCTGACTAACAGTGCCTGCTGATAAAGGGTTACAAGTCCTCCCCATATCACCTAAAATAAGCTGCCAGTGGGGAACTGTACCTTAATTACAAACGGTTTTCTGATTTGCAAATTGGCTTTTGTGACTCATGAATGGTATCTGTGACTCTTCTCTCTCTCAGGCTGGCCCGCTGCTGTGATTTCATGTGGTCACATAGGTGCATGGGGTACAGTTTGCTGTAAGTTAATTGTTAAGAGGCTAAAGGACCTGAGATGTCACTCTGGTCACATGACATGAACAGTGACCAGTAAGGAGACATAAAACATGGTGAGGATTAGATGGGGGGGGTTGACCGAGCAGGATACACCCCCTCTTTGATGCCAGGTATTATAAGGTAAAAAAGGTGATTTATGGCAATGTAAGCGAAACAAATTTTAGCTGAAAGAAAGGTGTTAGTTATTAGAGCTCTATAGAAACCTGTCACTGGCTGTATATGTGGAAATGTGGTTACAGGTTCCCTTTTTAAGCTTCTTTGTTTTTACAAACGAAGGCTTTAATAATAATGAAAATGGGTTCAGTTAACAGGTATGGAGCCTGGAGCCCCTCCGGCTCATTTGCAAAATGTAAAGCTAATTTTTTTTCATAAAAAGCTGAAAGAAGGGCAGATCCTTCCAGGGGACTCACACCAGCACTTACAGTGGGGAAAAAGTACTTAGTCGGCCCCCAATTGTGCAAGTTCTCCTACTTAAAAAGATGAGAAACTTGTAAGTAACGTCATGGGTAGAACCTCAACTATGAGAGACTAAATGTGAAGACAAATCCAGAAAACCACATTGTCTGATTTTTGTGAAAGAATTTATTTGTAAATTATGGTGGAAAATAAGTATTTGGTCACCTACATATATACTCTCACAGACCTGTAACATCTTCTGTAAGAGGCTCCTGTGTCCTCCTCTCCTTACCTGTAGTAATGGCTCCTGTGTCCTCCTCTCATTACCTGTAGTAATGGCTCCTCTGTCCTCCTCTCATTACCTGTAGAATGGCTCCTCTGTCCTCCTCTCATTACCTGTAGGTCTGGCTCCTCTGTGACTCCTCTCATTACCTGTAGTAATGGCTCCTGTGTCCTCCTCTCTTACCTGTTAGTAATGGCTTCCTCTGTCCTCCCCATTACCTGTAGTAATGCTCCTCTGTCCTCCCTCATTACCTGTAGTAATGGCTCCTGTGTCCTCCCCTCATTACCTGTAGTAATGGCTCCTCTGTCCTCCTCTCATTACCTGTAGTAATGGCTCATGTGTCCTCCTCTCATTACCTGTAGTAATGGCTCCTCTCTCCTCCATCATTACTGTAGTAATGCTCCTGTTCCCCCTCCTTACCTGTAGTAATGGCTCCTCTGTCCCTCCCCTCATTACCTGTAGTAATGGCTCCTCTGTCCTCCCCTCATTACCTGTAGTAATGGCTCCTCTGTCCTCCCCTCATCCCTGTAGTAATGGCTCTCGTCCTCCCCTCATTACCTTGTAGTAATGGCTCCTCTGTCCTCCCCTCATTACCTGTAGTAATTCTAGTTTAGTTTAGAGTCTGACTATGATGATCTCAATTTTTTAAAATATGACAGACCATGCTACATTGTGAACGGAAGCGATGGGAGGCGGCCTGTGTGACGTACAAAGAGCTGAATAAAGTTATGGAGAAACGGCTTGAAGACATGCATCAGAAGTGTCCCCCCAGAACAGAGCGCAGTGCAGTGAGTAAGGATTCACATGTAGGAAAGCCACATGAAACTGCTTTGCAAATCGAAATACCGAAAATTTGATCCTGTGACTGACGCTCATTCATATCCTATGACTAATCATACATCACCACGACAATAGAATGTCACAGCTATCTCCCCCCCTCCTGTACAATGACCTCTATATAGATAACCTGACCCATCATTACATCACTACTGACAATAGATGATGTCACAGCTTATCTCCTCCCCCCCTGTACAATGACCTCTATATAGATAAACTGACCCATCATTACATCACTACTGACAATAGATGATGTCACAGCTTATCTCCTCCCCCTCCCTGTACAATGAACTCATATAGATCACTGACCCATCATTACATCACTACTGACATAGATGATGTCACGCTTATCTCCTCCCCCTCCCGTACAATGACCTCTATATAGATACACTGACCCATCATTACATCACTACTGACAATAGATGATGTCACAGCTATCTCCTCCCCCTCCCTGTACATGACCTCTTATATAACATAGACCCATCATTACATCACTACTGACAATAGATGATGTTCACAGCTTATCTCCTCCCCCTCCCTGTACAATATCCTCTATATAGATAACACTGACCCATCATTACATCACTACTGACAATAGATGATGTCACAGCTTATCTCCTCCCCCTGTACAATGAACCTCTATATAATACCACAACCCATCATTACATCACTACTACAATAGATGATTGTCACAGCTTATCTCCTCCCCCTCCCTGTACAATGACCTCTATATACAATACACCGACCCATCATTACCCACTCCTGACAATAGAATGATGTCACAGCTTATCTCCTCCCCCTCCCTGTACAATGACTTCTATATAGATAACACTGACCCATCATTACATCACTACTGACAATAGATGATGTCACACACTGTACATGTGCACTTTGATTTTAATCTGTTGACCAATTTTCATTCAGGCAATGATCTTTGTTTCTTATTTGAATGTAAAGCAGGAAGGCATTGGTGACCAGACGTATTTGTGGATTTCTCTATTTGCAGATTAAATGTGGAGAGTACCTGTATTTTGAGGAGGATTCTCGTATCTGCCGATTTCACAAAAACCTTGGTAAAGTTGTACTCATTCTGTTTTTGCCTTGTCCAGTATTAGAAAAAGATGGCTTCTTTCTTCTAAAAACAACGCCACCCCTGTCCATAGGCTGTGTGTGATATTGCAGCTCTATTCACATTCATTATCCATGGCTCCTTCCTTCTTAAAAGAACTTTAGCTTGGAAGACTGAAAAGCTAATGGGGTGTTACCAGAGCCCCTCTGTGCTGTATTTTCATAGGCTGTTACACTTTCCTCACCACTTCCCTCTTCCGGATGTGATCTTGCATAGCGGTAGTGGGGAAGTGCTCCTGTACAGTGTGACAGCTTGTGAATCTACAGCAAGGAGACTGGCTGTAATGATGTCTCCTATACACTGCACACAGAAAGTAGAGGAGATTCTGCGTCATAACTTTACGTTTATCCCAAAAATTATTTTCGCTAAGTTCTTCTTTGTTTCTGCCCTCCCAACAGACCTGTCATATTTATATGCTCCTTTACTATTCTGTTTTCATGGACTCTTTACAGGTATAGATAGTATTCAGATACTATTCAGTCCAGAAGATACTGGGTTACAGGATTATCTAATCCAGCGAATCCGGGTTTCTCCTGCTCAGACTTATATGGCTGTGACACTGAAGGGTTTGCATCGTGAAGAGTCCACCTGTGTAGTGGTGAGAGTGGAGGGACAGCCGCTCGTAGTATGCACTATACCAAAGGTGTTCAGTTGTGGTAAGTAATGTCTGGTGACTATGGAGTCTGCATCAGCTTCCTAAGAGAACTTGTCAGCAGATTTGACCATACTGACAGCATTAGGGATTTGCCCTGGAGATTTGTGTAATCTTTGTGTGTTTTGTTAGTAGCAGCAGGACTGTGAAAACTGTCCCCCTCCAAGTACAATGGAGATGTGTTCTCTTAATGCCCTGCAGGGTGTGTTTCCGTTTTTGTAGAAGCCACTCAGAACCCACAGAGTTAAAGGGTTAATAACTTTTTAATAAATATCTTCAATTAGACAGGTCTCTGCATGTATATATACCTGTGTCTCCTTTTGAGAGCTTCGGTCTTTCCCTGTTCTCGCCATGCTGCCCTCTGCATACATACACAACTTCCTCTCTTTTATTGCTCCAGGCAATTTGTGTGGCATCTCCCACTGTGTCTCTTTTCATTGTCCGTCCTCACTGACAGATACTGCAAGAAGGCAGGGGGAGGGAGCAGGATGTGTCATATCTCTCCTACTACAGCCCCTCCTATTCATCAGAGCCCAGGTGTGTAAACAAAGAATCACAGAGAGTCTGCACACAGCACAAAAGTAAGTAGCAGGAGTGCTGAATCACTTTATGTACATTCAGGGATTATCCATAAGGCAGTAAAGTTACGTGGGCAATTTATGTAATAGTGACCAAGCCCTGAGTTGTTGGTCAGTTTTCAGCAGTCAGTCACACCTTGTACACTTGGTAAAGCTTTAGTCCTGCTGCTGCTAACATACAAAAAAATTGGTAAAATCTCTCTCCCAGGCCGATACTGGCTGCAGTTTTGTTTGGTCTGAGCTGCTGACAGGTTCCTTTCAAATACTGGTGCAGCCAATGTAATCTGATGATAGATAAAGTTAATATCTGTTGTATAGGGGCGTCTGTTACTGCATATACTATCATCGTCTGAGTGTCCGCTCTTCTCTGCAGAGTGGACTACGGATAATGTCTTACTTTACACGAGACCGGATAATCTACAGTGCCGTACTGTGTATGCAAGAGAATTCGGTGGAGAAGATACAACCAGACTCGTTTATCATGAGAAGGATCCCAGGTAATTGCAGATGATTACTGCCTTATAGAAAACTAAATGTAGGAAACGCACTAAATAAAGCTGTAAGACAACTGGCTGCAGCAGGAACCTCCCCCCTACATTTGTAAAAATCTACAAGCTGTAAGACAACTGGCTGCAACAGGAAACTCTCCTCATTTGTGAAGTCTGCATTGTAATAAATCAAAATTTGCATAGACAAACCCCCACAACTTTCTGCTGTTCTAGTACTGCTGTTTTGGTCCTCCACCGTAATTTTTGTTAATCTTGTCTTGATATCAATAAGATGGTAAAATTGTCGTTTTGTGCCCCTGCATTCATTGTGTCTATAAACTGAAACTTTTTCAGGTTTTTCGTTGACCTGTATATGACCAGAGACCACCACTTCCTCACCATCAATAGTAATAGTAAATCTTCTTCAGAGGTCTGGCTTATTGACTGTAGGACCCCTTACAACACCCCATCCCTGGTGCAGACCCGGCTGCCTGGTGTCATATATCACGTGGAGCACAAACATGGCTGTCTCTATATTCTCACAACGTACGGAGAGCCTGCAGAGTACAAGGTGAGGTCTGTATGCAAGATGTATCTCTCTGGTGCTTTGCCTCTGCTCCTCCCCGGTGGCTGGCCTCGCCTCTGCTCCTCCCCGGTGGCTGCCTCGCTCGCTCTCCCCGTGGCTGGCCTCGCCTCTGCTCCTCCCCGGTGGCTGGCCTCGCCTCTGCTCCTCCCCGGTGGCTGGCCTCGCCTCTGCTCCTCCCCGGTGGCTGGCCTCGCCTCTGCTCCTCCCCGGTGGCTGGCCTCGCCTCTGCTCCTCCCCGGTGGCTTACCACTACACCACTTTTTTCCTTCTATACAACTTTATTTTTTTGGTGTGTGTGTGTTATAAATAATATGTATTATAATATTCTGGTTATCTATATGGGGTATACTGTATAGGTATCTACCTTATGATTATTATGTTTTTTGGAGTGTCTCTGTCTAACCTGACTTTTTGGTGAAGTTGATGAAGGCTTCCCTGAATAGCGGTGTCCATCAGTGGAAGTCTATTTACCATTTGCCTGCAAAATCCCGAATGCTTGACATGGAGATGTTGGAGGATTATTGTGTGATGTTCCGGAGACAGAATAATGAGCTGTACCTGGATGTGATTGACCTCTCCATAGACTCTGTTACTCGCACTGTAAAGGTACGTTATTAGTCATCTCCCGTACATTATGTGTGAAAAGGATGTATTTCAAGTTTTTTCATTTTTTAATTAAGATAAATTTTTATTTGTGGACTGTAATTGTAGTTTTTTTTTTTATACTGCCTTCACTATCTGTGAGAATATCCACTGTGTCTCTAGAAGATATTATGCCACCCATCTTCCTCCTGCTTGTAAGAGACTCCTAGTTCTCGGGAGCACTGCGCATGTGCGAGAGCTTACGGCAAGCCAGAGTGTCTTCTGATTGAAAGGGCGAGGTGGGCAGTTCATAGGGGAAAAAAACGGGTGGAAATGGCCAGAAGGAGGCGGGGTTGCTTGACTGCATGGTCAACCTACCCCACCTCCCTGACTCCATGATAAATTTCCTATCTTGGTACCATTATTACCCTATTAAAGGGAAGATTTTTTTTTACTCAAATTGATAGATCCGTGATAAATTGTAAGTGTAGTTTGTCCAATACATGAAATCCAATCTTGCCTACAAATCCTACTGTAATGTGTTATTTCCTCTGTATATAAACAGGTTACTGCCCCTTGGCTAGTATGAGAAGTCGTATTTAAAGATCTAGTTTTCATATATATTTCAATGTGTGGGCAGATTAGTTACCGCTTCTTTTTATTGTTTTTAGTGCTCAGTGCTCTGTTTTTTGTTGTTGTACAAATGATCCACATCCTCTGGACTCGTACGATCTGTTTGCAAAAAAGCAACATGAAGCTTGGTTTGACTATTATAATAATACTATAATATTACAGTAGTACTAGTATAATATAGGGGGGGGGGGTGTACACAGCAATGAGACAGAGTTTGTGGGACAAACCAGAAGGAGGCACATGCAAGGCATTATGGGGCTTGTTGGAAACTGCCTTCAACCATAAATCCTGTGAACCAGCCCACGTTCTCTGGTGTTAGGCTCTATTCAGTGAGAGGAAAATAGCGAGTATGTTTGAAAACTAAAAAAATGGACATCTGCCAGATAATTTTTGGCCAATTTGATAGATGCATGATAAATTTATCAGCTTGCCCAAAGCGTAAAATATTTATCCAATGTCACCAACAAATGCTACTATCACTTTCCACGAAGATCCAAATCAATGCCAGTTTTAGCATTTTTTTTTTTTTTTTTTTTTTTCCCATGATAGGCGCCTTATTTATCCGGCAGTCAAAAGCCGTTTTTTTAACTGTTAGATTTTAATTTTAAGTAATTTTTTTGCATCGTCCTTCATGACTCCTGTGGTGAATATATATAAATAATGTCTGTGCCCACTTTGTGTCCTTATTTTGTGACTCCCCCGACCCCTTTTTTTTATATTACAATTTTTTTTTTAATGGTCCAAAAGGAATAGAATGCAATCAATTTTTCTTTTTTTTTTAATTTTTAGAATTTTTTTTTCTTTTTTTTTTTTTACGTTGTGTTGAATTATGCTTTGGTGAAGAATGGGGATTGAAGTTGCAGCTTGGAAAGAAATAATAATTGTTTTCTCCCTTTTTTTTTCCCCTCCCCGCCTTGAGAATCCGACACATAATAGCTACAAACCACCAAGTGTACATGTGCCAAGAAAAGAGGTTATTGTGTCGCTCAATGGTTTTTCTTCAGCTTTCTCCGATCCAAGGCAACAATTTCAAGTGACTAAATGCTAACGAGCACAAGATCGCTAGCTGGAATCAAACTGGCTACATTACAAGAGCGAGCCGGCCAAGGGCGTATAATCGGGGGCAGATAATGGGAGCGAATAGAATTACTTGCCGAATATAATATTCTTTAACCGGAATGGAATATTTTCAGAAGCCACATTTTTACCCCTAAAAGCATCGCTGTACTCTAAAAATCATAGTGGTTGACCGTAGATTAACGTTACGTGCATTTCTCATCCTATATTGGAACGCTCTGATTGAGGAAGCGTCAAGTTTTTCTCACACAAGTCAGATGTTCTACAGGTAAAAACAAAAAGTATTAAAGGGCAACTCTGGGCAAAGGAAATCCACTATTAAAGCCCATCATGATAAACCAGGGACATAACCACAGTCACGGTGCCTGGATCTATGAGTAATCTTCTTATATTTGTTATCCATGGCCTCCTTCCTTCTAAAATCAATTTATAAAATTATGCTCCGTGTGGCGTTACCAGGCTATTGGGAAGGTGCACTTCTTCCCCTGCTCCCACAGCACTTCTCACACAGTGGGAGAAGGGAAGTGCTCCAGCACAGTGCAACAGCCTGTGACGCTCCAGTATGCAGGATCTCTAGTAACGCCCCAGAGCCCTTCTCTCATTAGCATAATTATAAAAGTTGATTTTGGAAGGAAGGCAGTCATGGGTAACAAATATTAGAAGATTACATATAGATCCAGGCACCGTGACTGTGGTAATGTCCCTAGTTGATCATGATGGATTTTGATGATAAATTTTTGACCAATCGCCAGTGCACAATGCAGAACGGTCTACATTTTATTGCCCCATATAATTTTCGTGTTAGTTCTTTTAATCTGCTAAATAAAATGGCCCTGTGAGGTATCTGTTTGTGTTAGACAACCCCAAAGAAAGCAAAGCTTTTCCACCTCTTGGCTATCATGAACTGTTACAGGTTACTGCCCCTTGGCTAGTACGAGAGAAGTCAATTTTAAAGATCTGGTGTTCATATGTATATTTGAATGGGTGTGCCGATTACAATTACAGCTTCTTATTATTGTGCTCTGCTTTTGAAGGGAGGACATGCAAGGCATTATGGGGCTTGTAGGAAAATGCTTTCAAGCATGAATCCTCTGAACCTACCCAGTTTCTTGGCTTTACTCAGTGAGGTGGGAAATGGGGCTCAGTGAGGATATGTGAATGGGGCACTTGAAAGAAGTAGTTCATGAAAAGCAATGCCTCCATATAATAAGAATAATAATAATTTTTTTTATTTATATAGCACCATCATATTCCGCAGCGCTGTACAGATCATGGGGTACATACAAGTCCATGC
The DNA here is from genome assembly GCA_019512145.1 of Engystomops pustulosus. NCBI lineage: Eukaryota > Metazoa > Chordata > Amphibia > Anura > Leptodactylidae > Engystomops > Engystomops pustulosus. The sequence continues at coordinate 212,957,584 of CM033643.1, forward strand.
CATTTCTTTATGGTGTTTCGGTTGGTGACCCCCTTGAGATATTACATAACCCCTCTGAAAGAAATAATGAAGGCCAAACAAATTCTATATAAATATATTAACCAAATAGAGACAGAGTACTTTTTAGGACTTTCATAGCGTAGAAGCCCTGAAATTGCAAATGGTAGTGTGTTGCTAGCACTTGTGATTTTTCCCCTTTCTGCCAACTCTAAGCTGGGGGCATGGAGGGGCGTGAAAGGAGGCGCAGCCTACGGGGGAGTGGAGCAGCGTGCAGTGTTTCTGACCCCCATGCCGGTGCGCTCTCTGCAGCCGACAACTTTTCATGCGAGGACGGAGCCTCATGGTGTATCATGCTGTGTCGGGGGGGGGGGGGGGGGGGGAAGCGCTATCATATGCCAGAACATGATAAATACCCCCCATAATGAGAGAAGAGCGCTTCTGTAACGGTCACACAGAGTCTCTATGGGAAGAGTCCGGAGGGAGGAGTCTGTGGACCCTCTGGACCACCGCGGGAGATGGCACTAGCCGCAACCAGGTACCGGAGTCTAAGTGTCACACTAGTCTTGACCAGAGCCCGCCGCAAAGCGGGATTGTCTTGCTGCCACCAAGTCGTTCCACGGGTGCGACTAGGCCCACAGTGGCTGACAGGGATGTAAGGCACAGTCCGAGCCTGGGGTGACAGCAAGAAAGCAGCTTATAAGGATGAGCTGGAACTCGCGTCAGGCAGCAGCTGGCACAGGACCCAGGAGGGCGGGAACGGAGAGGTCCTTGGAGGAGAGTTGGAGGGGTCTGAGAACGCTGGAAGACCGGGAGCGTCTGGAATCGATGATGGGCTTTCTTTTTCAGCAGGAACCGCTGAGGTGTGGAAACCTTGGAAGTTCCATGAAGAATGCTGAAACAATGCTGAAGATCCGGCGGGGAGTGAAGGGAGGTGCCAGATTATAAGGGCGAGGCCAGGTTAGCAGAACCAATCTGGAGGATGCTCGCACTTTAAGTCTGGACGAGTCGGCGCGCGCCCTAGTCGGACAAGCCTGCATGGGACCGAGGCAAGTCCTGGCTGAGGGACGGGGACAGGCCACACAACGGAGCACGGGTGATCCACGACATGGATCATGGGAGCACCTGTGACCGCTTCTTTAAGGACAACTGCCCCCCGATTACAGGCATTACAGATGATGATCGGTAGCTGACTGACCTCGCCATACATTGGCAGCCTGTTCACTTTCAGCGAGTCGAAGAGTAAACATTTTTTTCCCCCATTTTATTTCCATAGATGAATTGTGACTTTAAATATCACTTCTCAGCGCAAATTTAATTTGACAAGAAAATCACGACTTGTTTCCTAGTTTTTGCTTTTTAATTGAAATAGTGATTGAATTTCATTATAGTGTTTAAATAAAAAGGTTATTAACAAGTTGAGTGCAGTGAACCATTCCAGCTCCGACTCTGTCATCCGGCGTTTTGTTCTGCAAGCGTAAGGCTTTTCTTTTCCTCTGATATCCGTATATATAATTATCATATGAATTGAGGTGAAGCTGCTTTCCAGATTAATCTATCGTAGGTAGACAGGGATTTTGTATGGGGGTGGGGAGAAACAATGAATTTTCCTAATTAAAATATGTCAATTTTTTTTTTAAATTTTCCTACTTCTCCAGCTTCCATGGTGGGCCTGTGCCGTACAAACCGATTTTCACCCGGAGGACGGGTCAAACACGATCGGCTTTTACCTGGAATCTCCGGTACATCCCCCGGTTATGTTTGCCTATTCTGTATTAGACCACATATTGTCCGTAGAAGCCGATTACAACCCAGAGAGAAGCGAGACTTGTCACGTGATGCGAAGCCGTGCCCAGAGCAAGGTCTGCATTGACTCTTTTAAAACATCGTTTTGAAAAACGGTAAAACTGTTGGATGAACTTTCTCTAATTTGCAGCCCGTAATGTTGTTTTATCAAGTATTGTATATGTTACGGATATTTGATGTAAACTCCGTGACCAAGTACAGAGCAGCATATATTCTACTGCTGCCTCCCACTGAGTTGATTTTTCTTTTATGGACTTTTAAAACCTTTTAGAATGTACCTTTTTATATTGTATTTCTGGTGACAGGATGGAACTCTGGTGCCAGTTACTTTGTTTTATAAGGTGGACAATGGACTCAAAGAGAGACCCCTACTAGTTCACGTCTATGGGGCCTATGGCATGGATTTGAATATGACCTTTAAGCCTGAGAAGAAACTGCTCGTTGAAGATGGATGGATATTGGCCTACTGTCATGTAAGGTAACCAAAACAAAAATGGTTTGCGGACAAAATGAAAGCTCTGTAATAAAAATAAAATAAAATTCTAATAGAATTCTGTGGCCAAACATTTTTGAAGCTGGAAGAGTTATTAAATATTAAAAGGTCTTTCTAGTTTCATTGGGAATTCTTGTGTTCTCGGGGTTCCTCCAGCCTTCCATCATACTCTACCTTTCATGATCTGTGGTTTATGGTCCCATTACCGTAAATGTGAAAAAACCCTTGGTCATCGTGGCCACTGCTTAACGTTCCCTTTCTTGGTTGGTTGGTTGTACCGTCTGCCTATTCCAGCAACATGGCAGCAGATGGGCTGGGATCCTGTGACCACCAAGGCTAGTGAAAGGCATCACCCAATGATGTTTGTTTGAAAGCTTGAAGCATAAGGAACATAGAGACCAAAGTATTCCGTTGGTCTAGAACTTCTGAGGGTGCCATGACTGGTCTCGGTGGTCACAGGATGGTGGTGTCACTGCTGAGCATTGACTTTCCTTGCTGAGGTAAAATAAATACTCAACCTGCAGCAAATCCTTGTGCCAATGACGTGGCTTCCGTCCTGTCCGATAATGGGTCCTACCAGACCAGGTGTGGCCAGGATACTTCTGATTTTGGTGAATGGTTGCAACGGTCATGGGCCGTTCTCCAGCACTTCCAGTCTAGTTTTTGTAAATTCTATGTCATCCACCCTATAGCTGGGCTCTGAATATTATGCATTTTTCCATTCCATGATTTCCTTTCTTTGCTTCATCCATTCCCGGCCTTGCCGTGTCTCTTTCCAGAGGTGGCGGAGAACTGGGCAGTGACTGGCATAAACAGGGTATCCTGGAGAAGAAGCAGAAGGGCCTCGAGGACCTGGAAGCTTGTATTGTTCACATCCATGAGCAGGGGTTTTCCCGACCCTCTCGGACAGCTTTGGAAGCCACCAGTGCCGGGGGAGTCCTGGCAGGAGCCCTCTACAATTGTAGGCCATGGCTGTTCCAAGCGATGGTCCTGGAGGTAATAACATGTTGTATTCAGAAGTTTTGATCTATATTAAAGTAGTTAACCAAGATGAAGCTAAATTTGAGAAATCGCATGAAATTATGATTGCACCATTTTCTTCACCAGGCGCCATTCCTTGATGTCCTGAATACGATGATGGACCAGTCTCTACCGCTGACCATTGAGGAGCAAGAAGAATGGGGCAGTCCACAGACTGACTTACAACACTACAGAGCAATACAGGCTTATTGTCCGCTGAAGAATATCACTCCACAGGTAGGAGCAGTGCTGGGAGGGGTATTGCACCATTCACAACTTCTTCACCATCACAGACTGGTCATTGTTAAAGGGAATCTGTCAGCAGTGTTGCCTATACAAAGCTGCAGACAGTGTTGACTATTGCCCTGGAGAGTCATGTAACCATACCTCTTATGTGTTATGTTAAAAGTAGCAGGACTGTGACAAATTGATTCATATTCGGGGATTGTGGCTTTTAAAATGCACTGCGGGGGTTTTTCCTCACACTGCTGTTCTCCTGGCTCTCTGCATTACACTGCACCACAGCCTTTTCCTTTAGAGTACAATGTGTACAGGCTTCTGCTTGAATACTGCAACAGTCAGCAGAAGGGAGTGGGTGTGGAGCAATTTAATGCACTCACACTGCTGTGCTCTGAGCTCACTGCAAGTGAAGCTACAATTCTGGAATCATATAGTATATAATTAGCTGTTATACCAGGTGTTGCCTGGGATACCAAAAAACTTCTTTGGTTAGTGATTTTTATGTGCAAAATATTTTGTTATAGCAAAGACAAAAATCTTGTTCTGCTCCTGTATCCACTCATATTCGCTTTACCTTCCATAGATTGTGACTGGGTTGTTTTTCCTAGCGGCAATGCTATAGCAATTTGTGTCATTAGAAGGGGGCCCTCCAGTGGCGTGAAGTGTATTCTGCCCTGTATCTACACATCAGCTGCTCCCCAGAGTTATTCCAAGAATGTGTCCCCTGCTGGGGGTTGTTACTGTACACATCCCCGGGCACAGCGTATTTAGGGTTTTTTGAAAGTCGTGGGTGGGGGGATTATTTCAACTGAAAACGTTTGACGATCCCCAAGTCACAGGAGAGGTCTGTGCAAAATTTAGTGATTTGTTATTTAGCAAACTTACCAGCCAACAAAATTGCCAAAATGAAGCTCATAGGAACTAACTTTATTAATAAATTTTGTGTATTATTGCGTTGCATATAGAAGAATCTATCCTATTACACAGGGGTCGGTGTCTGTTTCTTTGCTCTTCTGTAGAGTTATCCCTCCGCCCTGATCACGGCTTATGAGAACGATCAGCGGGTTCCATTACGTGGATTACTGCGGTACGTGAAGGCGCTCAGGACGGCGGCGCTCTGCCATTTCCGGACATCAGATTTACCAGGTGAGGAGAATTCTGCCAGGGAACCTGAAGACTTGACTAATTCTGGTTGTTAAACTTCCATTATTACCCTTTTACCAAAAAAAAAAAAAAAAAAGTTTCAAATTTTTAGTTTTGTATCTATTTCTTTACTTTGCATTTTTCCTTACGGAAATAATATGAATGACTTGACATGTGGCAAACATTCTCCTTGCCAAGGAGTGTCCCTTTTAATGGGGATAATGTCCAATAAGCACAGACGGTACGGACACGCCCTTTTGACCTAAAAGAATATAAAGAATTCCTACAATTCCAAGTGTATTTATATTTTGACATCTATAGAAGTCCTTTATTGACATTTTTTGGGAATTTTACATTGGAACTTGGAAACAAACCTTGAAAAAAATCATTTTATACTGTGTGTGGTAGTGATTTTTACCAAAATTATTACAATATTTGATAAAATGTAAGAATTGTGGTGTTATTTTCAGATTGGAGGATTCCAAACATATTGCTGGCCATCCATCCTGGGGGCAGTCACTGTGATTCTTTGTCTTGGGAAGATTCCTTGAAGAAGGTAACATGTTGTATTTCTCTACTTGTACATATAGGGAGGGGATTCGGCTGGTCGGTAGAGTTCTTCTGATTATCGCCGCTTACAATCTGCCAGATTTTATAGAGTTTAATCAAAACTTCTTCTCTTTTAATAGTCCTTTTCCTGCTGATTCTGGAGCAGTTGAAATTTTTTCATAGTCTGCACCGTTCCCAAGCAATCAATGTTGATAGTTTAGGTTCCAACCTGTCAAATGGGTGGAGCCAGGCTGCCTCCTCCTACCAAGGATCACCCACCTAATTAGCATAGTTTCAGCGCCCTTTATCGTGTTTAGACATGACTGTGTCAGATGGGTTGTCCAGGGCTGGAGCAGACAGCCTGCTGGCCCCACCCATTTGACAGTACAGATCAGAAAATTAAATAATGAACTCTTTTAATTGCTGAAGGCTAGAGATCTATGCCAAGGTCATTGCAGCTCCACCTATTTAAGGATTGGATGAGCCTAAGTTGATGAGGGGGGTGGGTTGAAAGGTCCTAGTTGCCTGAAGTAAAAATTTAAAGAGGTTGTATCATCAATAATATTATCCCCCTGTCTACAAAATATGGTATAAATGTGTGATTATGGGGGTCTCAGCTGTAGGAAAAACCCTCAATCAGCAGAACAGTGATTTGCATATAAAATTGAACAGCTACAGTTTTGGTCTATCCGGTAGTCCCATAGAAGTTAGTAGATCACAGGACAGGGCTCTAGTGAAGTCTGTAGAACTCCCAGACCAGAAGTTCCCATGCCACAGAACAGATCAGGCGATTTTCCCCCGTAGATTTTTGGTGGAGGAGGGTAGTCCAATAGCGATCTCCTACCTTGAGGAATAGGGGACCTATATATTATAAATTACACATCCCCTTTAAAGGAAATGTATTATTAAAAAAAAAACACTACAGATAATCCCCTCCGCTCCTCTTCATCTTGATCCCGGCGCTGGTATTCTCTAATACAGGATCACCTGGAAAAGAAACTTATAATTGGCAGCCTGGAGTACGGGGACAAGATGTCCTGCAGTCTGGGCTGCTAATTATGCACGCTGGGAGTGGGAAGTGATGTTATGAAGGGGGGCATGCATAATTAGCTTAGGTGAAGAGGAGTGCAGGTGAGTATCTGTACATGGTTTTTTTTTTTCTTTTTGGTATATTTCCTTTAAGCATGGAACAATTTTTTTTTTTTTTTTTTTAATCTCTTATCAAGCAATCTACAACAGACAGAAACTTTATAATTGTGGGCCGGAATGTTTCGCTGACGATCTATCGCTTTCATCGCCATTTTATTATTATAATTGTATGTATTATTTTTTTTTTTTCAGGTGGCCTCTCATCTATCTTTCCTACACAAAGAGCTAAAACTTGAGTAAATAAAACTGAAAAAATCTGGAAATTGACATAACTACTAATCATCCTCCAGCCTTTCAGTGTGACTCCTCTAAGGCAATAAATGACTCTACTCAGCTCATTTGCATATGACTTGTGAGGAGGATTTTCATAGGTAAATGGGTGAGATTTCAGATGAGAACGAATTCTGGAAAGGACATTTCATCCCCCACCTAAGTGGGCTGGTGATTTACTTTGGTAAATTGTGGCGACCGATAGGCGGCCATATGTGACCCAGGACCGCTGGTGCCAATGCACTTGAATAAAGACCTGGAATGTTATTTAGATGCGAGGCCGGACTCTGTCACATTATCATTTATAGTGTATTTGTCCTAAATGATGGACTCATTCATATACAGTCAGTGTGTGGTAAATGTACGGAGGATGAGAACGCTTGTATCCAGCGCGGCTCGTCCCATTAGACGGCTTCCTGCAGGCGCGGCACTGTATGTTATTATAATACATTAGCGCATTCTGCAGACTTACATTATTCATGTTGTTTTTCTTACTTTGCAGATTTATTAATGCAGTTTTTTTAAGACTCTGCAGAGTTTATCCTCGTCCTCTTTGGAGAGAAATGTAAGCGCTGCCCAAAATGTATTTCACCAAGTATTGGGGCTTAGCCAGCGCACACATGAGTTTACTTCACATCCATATGTGGCAGATATTGTCCGCAAAGCAGGTTATGGCTTTTCATGGCACAACACCTTCTATCTGTAATAGGTTTTCAAATGATAGATGTGTTCTCCCTACACATAATCATCCACATTGTAATGGAGGGCCATGCGGGAAACTGCACATAGACACACATTGTAATGGAGGGCCATGTGGGAAACTGTGCACACACACACCTTGTAATGGAGGGTCATGTGGGAGACCGCACATACACACCTTGTAATGGAGGGCCATGTGGGAGACCGCACATACACACCTTGTAATGGAGGGCATTGCGGGAAACTGCACATACACACCTTTTAATGGAGGGCATTGCGGGAAACTGCACATAGACACATTGGAGTCTGTGGTTGTAGCAAAGCTCTGGTCATACAATACTTGTATTCCGTAGCATTTTTTGTGACCTCAAAGATGAGGTCATTTTGAGTCCCTCTCAAAATAATACATAAGTGATACAAGACTCTGAAGTATGAAACCAAATCTCTTTATATGTCAATCTCTTGTGTTTTATATGAATATTTCCTTTTATATGGCACGAAGGCTATAGGTATTCCATTTTTTGTATCCCATGTGACAGGCACCCAAATAAATTATTTTTTTCTGGGTAAGAATTTTTCTTCCATTGAAAACTGAAATTTTGTAGTCATAAAAACGGAATATTGATGTCGTAAACTTTTGGACATGTCTACACACTATGGTACTATAAATTCACATGTAGGACACAAACATAGAATGCATCATGCTATAGCACCATACAGCAACTTTAGCAGTTTTTATACAGCAAATCAAAGGCGCTGGAATAACAGGCTTTTTCGGAAATGAAGCAGTGGTCTTTGAACTTGTCTTTGTTGTGTAGCGGTTTGTTGGTTTTGTACTCTAGTATAAGCCCCTCGCCGCGCTCTGTGTTGATGTTGTCCATGTCGACAGGCTTTCCATTATTGGCGGATATTGTACTTAATCTGATTTTCGCCTGAGCCGGAAGATCTGGAATTTGTTCTTTGAGATTTACAGATGACTTCGCACCAAAATTGAGCACCATCATGAAAACTTTGTTCAAGCCGTCTATTTCTCGAACATAGGCAAAAACATTGTTATCTTTCCAGGCGTAACACAACCAGCCCCTATGGAGGGGCAACTCGTTCTTTCGTAGCTTCAGTAAATCGCGGTATAAATTCAGTGTTGAATCGGGTTTTGTCTTTTGAACCTAAGAAGAAAATTTCATGGCGTTAATAGAATTCCTCATCCTTATAATGGGTAATGTTTTCTCTAGCCCCCACAATGCTCAAGTAATTGGTGGCAATTTTTTCAGCGCTCTACTGAAGATGGGCAATGCTTGGTGGAAACAGACAGTCTAGCTTCACCCATCTCACATTAGAGAGTCCAATTTGCATAGTTTTGGTACTTAATTTGGGGGGCGGGATTTATCACGTGTTGGGGCAGCATGTAATGTAAACCCCACCCACCATAATTCTATGTCAGGTCCAGACTGGCTCAGAATTGTCCTATAAGCCAGTGTTCAGCCTCTTCAAATGCATTCACGCCCACTTCGCTTGGAGGAGGGATAAGGAGAAGAATAGTCACAATTCCTGGCTGTGCTTCAGGAATTGTGACTATTTCAGACAACTGGCATACAAGATCTGATAGATTGTTGGTCCTGGCCTGAAGCAGACAGCCAGGTCCCCTTTAGGACTGATATGAATTCTATGATTGGCAATGGAAAATATATATAGTACGGTACTTACTTCAACATTAACTACTTCATAGTCCTGGTTGAGTGGCAGCCATGTTTTGTTGGCTTCACTAAACCCAGCATTTGCGCTTGTATCCCACTGCATAGGTGTCTTCTCTGGGTATTCAGCCTATGAAGGGTTTTTAAAGACGTTAGAAATTTCACACTTTAATCAAATACTCCACTAATTATCACTGGCATAAGACATGAATTTCTGATATAGACAGCGCAACCTTTCCATAAAATTTTATGAATGGGTGAAGTTAATGGTGAAGACCCTTGAATCCAATTAATCATAATCATTCTCAAATTGTCCGCACACTTAAAGGGACATTTTCAGTGGGCAGGGTTCATTTACGGAACACAAATCACAGGTCTTGTGGGTAATTTGGTGTTTTAAATGCTATCAGAAGGTTTCCTAAAAGTTATTGGGAAGAGTAATCTGTGTGAAAACTTGGAAGTGATATGTTGTGCTAGACGCATTAATCAAGAAGATCCTCCAAGGATCACGAAGGTCCTATTATTATTTTTTTTTATTATTTTTTTTGCTGCTGATAATTCCATGACGACCCACAATGAAAAAAAAACTACAAATTCCGAAACCCATCGTGAAACTAGAAAATGCTTAGAAGATTCTAGAAGACAATGACAGTGGTGGCGGACATCGGGATCTAGCAAATGCTTTATTTAGGTGATGCGTTTCGACACCGGAACGGTGTCTTCTTCAGGCCAAAATATTTTAAAACCGATCTGGCTGTAAGTAAGATTCTTACTAGAGTTTCAACCTTTCAATAGCCCAACTTAATCATCATCCCAAGGGAAGAGCAAAGCCTACATTGCTATTGACCATATTTGAGTATTACCCATAATACACTAGGTTCTGCACCCTTGTCCTTTTCTCTTGTCTTCCCCTCTTGCAACCCTGCGACCCAAAGGTGCGTTTCTGGTCTGAACCAGTGCAGGCACAGAATCTGAAAGATGGTTATAAATATGTGACTTACCGGATTATGTTCTCCAGATGTGTCTGTGGCATTATTTGCTGTAGGATTGTCTTGCATTCCCAATTCTTCACCATAATAAGTGGTTGGGGTTCCCGGAAGAGTCAGGAGGAGCATATTGATAACGTTCACATAGTCTTCTCCCACCCGAGAAGCAATACGAGGATTGCTGGGGCTCCCAACCTGGACAAAAATTACAAGATCCCATGTGATCCCATCATATTTGTTTTTCTTACTTTATTCTGCAGTGTTTGTCCCCCAATAAGACCTTTTAAGTTGTCTTATTTTCAGAGGAAAAACAATTTCCTTAAATTTTGGCACATTTTTGGTCATGGCGTTGTTAGTCCTGCTACTTGCCACCTTGTAGGACCAATGACTTAAAAATAAACACTTACCCCACATTTGATAACGGTATAATACTAAATCTGCCCCAAAATGTTTTTAATTACCTTATATACTCGAGTATAAGCCTAGTTTTTCAGCACAAATTCGGCTTATACTCGAGTCAACTAAAAACATAAAGACAAAACTCACCTTTCTGACGTCACCCATAGGTCCTCTTCTGTCTGAGACAGTCGAGGACCTATGGGGGACGTCGGAAAGATGAGTACAGTGTTATTTTTTTACCTACTACAGGGGCTGGGCAGGCTGTATGCTACAGGGGCTGGCAGACTATATACTGGGAGGCTGTAACCAATGCATTTCCCACCCTCGGCTTATACTCGAGTCAATAGGTTTTCCCAGTTTTTTGTGTTGAAATTTGGGGTCTCGGCTTATACTCGGGTCGGCTTATACTCGAGTATATACGGTACATTGTGGTAAACAAAAAGAGGTTTGAAGGAAAAACCCGCGACCCAGCACTCGAAATTTTAAAACGTTCAGTATATTTCATCTTGTTTAACATCTCAAGAAGATGAAATAAAATGAACATTTTCAGTGCTGGATCACAATTTTTTTCTTCAGAACTCAGACTGCTCAGATTTTTTTTCTGTTGCTACAGCAAAAAGAGGTCTTAAAATTAAGTTTAATATTTTTTTTTTTACAAATAATGATATATAAAGAAATATATAGTGTGGTCAAACTACGTCTGGCTACGTCTCGATCCTTAATAAGTCGGTCTATGCATGTCGTCTACATCGTACCATCCAGTGAGGCCACTTTCCTTTGGGCATTGCTTTCATCCATCGATTTACAATGTCGTATATCGAATTTCCTGAGAGGTCTCTCCCAAGGTTGAGCAGGTAGAAGTTGAGTGGGAAGTCGGCTTCCTGGATGAAGGAGTTGCCATAATACATCATTGTCTTTGCCACAGTATTCTGATCATTGGACTCGGTGCCCATAAACCTGTAAGAATAGTCCGGTATGAGCAAGCGGGATAGAAGCCATGGGTGTCTACATGTGTACAATGATCTGAATTGTATCACCTGTAACGTCCAGGTTCTCTGCTGTATGTATTCATCGTCTGTCGGAAATCCCGTAGGATGTCGTGCATCCCGACCTGTGTGGTGGTGTAGTCATGATATAGTTCCCCATAAGATGTAATCGTGGTCTGAAAGATATAAAAAAGTGGAGATATCCTGAAGGGGTTTCCAGGATTTGAAACGGTAAATGTTTGGTTCTACAGGACGGTGACGCACTTGGCCACCGGACGGTGCCGCACTTGGCCACCTTATTTCCACTTAGGCCACATTCATCTCCATGGTGGAACCATGTAGAACCAGACACAACCATTTCAAGATATTAAAGTTTTCCTGTTTTCTTAATGTAGACAAAAATGTATTGTGCCCTGAGTTTTAGTTGGAATAATGATTGTAGTGCACTGGCAGATGTATTACAAGGTTTTTCCATAGATATGAAAACCCCTAGGGGACAGGGTTTGGAGAAAAGCACAAACTTATTTACTCTGCACCATTCCCGTTTCATTTGTGGCTTCCTGTTTCAAAAGCAATGGTCAACTGGAAGTGCCAGAGGTCACAGGACCCTCTTCATCCTATGATTGACCTTTTCTGACTAGGAGACAAAAAAGGTAAGTAATGTCTCAAATTTAGGGGGTCCCAATACCTCATTAATCCAATGAGTGGCCATCTTAGACATGGGACGTCACTTCTTTGACCAGGGGGCAAACTGGAAGGTGACATCCCATGATCAAATAGGCCACTCGTTGGATTAATCAAGTCTGGTCTCTGCATGCGAACAGTTTCGGGAGTCACAAGACCTGATTAATCCAATGAGAGGGACTTCACTTCTCTGAGCAAGGGAGGAAAAAGGAAGTGAAGCCACTCATTGGATTAATCAGGTCTCATGACCCACAAAACTTTAATTGTGTGTGGTCTTTTTCTAGCCGGGGCGGAGGGGGGTTGCTTCATAAAGTAAGAAACCACCAGTCACATGTTTTCCATTATCCACAATATATGAGATAACTTTCTGATTGAGGGATCGAGAGCACTGTACTTCGAATGAATGGACCCCTGCTCTTGTGATCTTTTGGGTTACCATCACTACTACCACTACCAAGTAGGAACAAATGTTGTTTTGACCAGAATACCCTGGTCTGCTCCAGCTTTGTACCTCCTATTTGGTGGTTTAGTTCACAACGGGTCCTGCCCCTTTTTCATTAAACACACCCCTTTTTTCAAGACCACACGTGTCTAAAATCTTATAGGGGTACTGGTACTGATCTGCCCCTGGAAACCTTCGAATGATGACCATAGCTCTAAATATCTCCCGAAGTATATCATGACTATTACCATATGATTATTACTGCACTATCCCTTTTACTGCACTTTTACTGCACTATCCATGAAAGTGAACATTAGAACATCTTTCTCTTTCATATGTACAACCTGCAGACACGTACCGGATCTTGTGTTTTGTCGACCTGAGGTTCATCTCGGAGGTGCTCGGCTTCCAGGAGGAACTTAGCAGCATCGACTGTAAAACCATCAACACCTTTCTCCAGCCAGAATTTTATAATATCCTGAGATAACAAACAGATTTATGTAATTGTCATGGAAACAGTATTGATGGAGACATAATCCATCTTATTTCCATCTGATCCGAAACATTGAAAAAGCGTTTAAAAAAAAGATATTAATTGTGAGATGCAAAGATGTGAACCTTCACAATTGATGGGTGTCCTAGTCGCTTAGACCAATACGTAGGAACAAGACCGGACAACATAGGAGTGGACCTTGCAACATACATTGCAGAAACTACTGGTCCAGTGCGTGTATATGAGGAATAACATTGTTTCTGGATGTTATGTGACTTGTAGGGATGGTCAGCCCAGAACCGTAATGTTCTGGTCCGTGCTGAACATTGTGGGTTCAGGTCTCCTAACTGAGACTTCTGCCAGGCGTTTTGGGCAATACTCAGCCGGTAACATCTGTGTTGGGGGTGTTATCCCTTTAAATGTTGGCAACATTTGCCATAGGACTGTCGCTCCCCGATCCTTGGGACATGGTGGCGCAACCATGTCAGCGGCCTTTAAACGGTTAACACCCACTATCGGTGGCAACGCCGATTGTGGTGTTATGTTTTGATGAGCAGATCCGTACCTTTAAATGTCGCCAGCAGCATTTACAGAGTTGGCACCCATGTTCGCTCCAATTGCGGATGTTACCAGTGTCTGTTCAGGTGCCCAAACGAAACTTTTTGTTCGCGCTTCATCCGAACTCGGTGAACTCAATCCTTAACGAGCTCAACCATAAATAGTGACTTATAATCTTCATTACTTGGTAATCTCTAATTTTTGCAGTCCGTATTTATGGTATGAAATCTCTATTCTGGTAGGGGGAGTATTGCTTCTCCCCCCTCCCGTCTCCATAGAGCTTCTATGTAATCTGATAACTCAATGAGTTTTCATCCGGTTCTTGGTAGCAAGATCGAATTCAGCAGAGTATTGAGAGTGAAAAGCTCATTAGAAGGAAGGAGGGAATACGATCAGTCGAAGTTAGAGGAAGGCCTCGTGCTGAAATGGGCCACAAACGGGAGAGTGCGTGGCCCGTTTTGGCCAAGTGGAGATGGGAGGGGTGAGTGCCGGGTGGGTCACCGTGACTGTGCATTATAGAAGTGAATGGCGGCTGTGAGCTAGCCACCTTTCACAGTCGTGAGCATGAAACCTAATTAAGACACAGTATTCTCTGATACTAATTCAATGTGGATGGGTGTGTCCCAATTCTTCACGTAATAGTCCATATCCCAAAAAAATTGGGAATTTGGATTTTGAAAGGACACATCCCTTTATTCTCAAGGGAAAGATGCCTGACAGGTGTCCTATTAACCCATATGAGAACATATGCATTCTTTGCTGAGTGTGCACGTTCATGGAGAGGTCAAAAGGAATAGCTGTCAGATGTATGGGCTGGGGTCTGGTGGCTGCAATGAGGCAACGCATGTACAGATATGTAGAAAGTAGTTACAATAAATCTCTAATTTATGTCACTTGTATAAAAGTTAATCATTATAAATCTGCGATTCTTCTGTTATTGGCTCCGTGGAGCAGTTGTCAGCAGTTTGCGGTAGGTGTAGAGTGACTCATTTTATAATTATGGCTTAATGAGAAAACCGGAGGGTGTAAAGTTCAGCGCTTCCACAAGTTATTGATGCAACTATTAACCGACTGAAGTATAAACTTATTAACCTTTCTCCTCTTAAAGCTGATGCTCCGGCGTGTGACGGAACGCAGGGAGCTGGAAACAAGATGTGACAACGTGTGACACGAGGAAAGGGAAAGTGACATCCATCAAAAGTTTCTTATAGTTTAAGTCTATGGAAAATGTGGAGTAACTTTGAGAATGCTCTGCCTTGTCATCTGTCAGATTTGGATATCCTAAGTTGAAGTGTTGAGGCAGATCTTAAAGGGGTTGTACCAAGTGTATATGGGACTCCCTCCGTTCATGTGAACGGACTCCCAGCATTCAAGTTCTCACTAATGGGTAGAGCAAGCTTCCTTCAACTCCATTCAATGGTATGGGGGTGTCAGAAATTGGCAACCACAGTGCTCAAGTACTTATGGCATTTTAATGGGTGTACCAGAGGTCCCCGAGCGCTATGCTCAGCAATTTCCAAAACAATGGAATGGAGCGGCAGGACTCCTGCTCGTTCTGGCAATCCATCCATTAGTGGAAACGGGATCACCGTTCTTTGGATTGCTACCGGTCCGGTCTCGTGGGGTGTCTCCCCAATCCTCTAGTTATCACCCACCTTGTGGACATACCACCTTGATACAACCCCTTTTAGTGCGTCATTGCTGGCACTTAGCTTTTAGACCCAGTTTAGATTTGTCGAGACCTGTTCTCATGCAATATGTGTCCTTACATGACATTGAATGTTCCCAGATTTCATATTTCCACTTACCAAGATCTCATTTTGAACATCAGGATTATAAAAATTTAGGTCCGGCTGCTCCTTGCGGAACTGGTGCAGATAGCATTGCCGCCGAACATCGTCATATTCCCAAGCGGAGTTTCCGTACATGCTGACCTGCAAATTACAGAATCTATTGATGTACAGTTAAAAATCTTGTATACCGAGGCGTCTATTCTGACATCAGATCCAGTACAAATGTATCCAAATCATTACAAATTGCAATAACTTTATCAAACACCATCTTTACTAAGTGATTTATCTAATTCTGTGCTGTAATCAATCCCAAGATGACTCAGCACAGCATTCAGTGTGTAGATAGAGACTGCACCATCTCTGCACCTTGGCTATTCTACTGTTCACTGTAGTAATCAGACACCATCTTTACTGTTTTATGTCTCTTAATTCTGTGCTGTAATCAATCCCATGATACCTCAGCACAGCATCCCGTGTGCTGATAAAGACGGTATCATCTCTGCCCACTGGCTATTCTACCTTTCACTGCAATGATCAGACACCAACTTTATTATTTGAATTCTTTTATTCTGTGCTGTAATCAATCCCATGATACCTCAGGTCAACATCCCGTGTGCTGATAAATACGGTATCATCTCTGCCCACTGGCTATTCTACCGTTCTCTGCAGTGATCAGACACCATCATTACAATTTGATTTCTCTAGCTCTGTGCTATCAATCCCATGATGCTTCAGTACAGCATCACATAGACAGAGATTGTAGCCTTTGGTAGGGCTTACAGATTCCCTTAGGCAGTTAGTCACCAGTGCCTAATGGATTCTACTTTGTGTAATCGAATATCCAAGTATCTACACGCAAAAACATGACTGTATCTAAACGGAACATAGATGGATAAATGGTGTCTGTAAATTCCTAATGAAACTTACCCAGTTATTGGGAGGGGTGACTTTGCCCTCGTTGTCTGTACAGTTCCGCCAAATATAGTAGTCCGTATATTTATCGGTGCTATTTCTGCTTAACTGGAACCAGTTGTGTTTATTGCTGGTGTGATTTGGGATTAGGTCAATGATGACTTTTATACCTAAGTGGATGAAAAGACGGGTTAGACTCAGCTACGGGGAGTGGACTACGCTTCACTCCATAGATCGCCTTCCATTACCTTTGTCATGAAGAGCAGCAAGAAGGTTATCGAAATCGATCATGCTCCCAAAACTGGGGTCAACATCCCGGAAGTCATCAACGGCATAACGGTAGTCCTTCAACGTAGACTTGTAAAAAGGAGCGATCCAGACAGTGCTGACGTCCAGGTACACAAAGTGATCGATCTTTTCTTGGACTCCTGAAAGGTTTTATAGACAACGGGGTGATATCAATGTTCTAGAGATACAAGTCAATATATAAGCAGAAGGGCTGAATATCTTGGGCCAAAAGCCTCTTGACCTTGCAGCTATCCCTACCAATTAACCCATGGATAAGCATGTCCGGCCGGGCCTATCATGTATGTGATCTAAGGAGGAGAGGGTTGGCCATGTTAATATCTATTAGACATGAGTGAATCTACTGTATCTGTAGGTTTGTAGATTTGGTACCAATCTGCCACTTTTACAGGCACCAAATCCAAATCTTTTCTGCTTCGTTCGGACAAATCTTTTAAATGGAGGCTAGATGCTGCTGTCATTCATAAAAACTAACAACAATTCATAAGCGTTGACCCCCCAAAAAAACAAAAATATACAATCTTTATTGAGCAATCAAATATACATTTTGACATCCAAATTACTTTTTGACATCCAAGTGATGTTAAAAGAAATCTACCTTCAAAAACATCATGATAAACCAGGGACACTTGCTCATCTTCTTATATTTGTTATCCATGGTCCCTTCCTTCTACCATCAACTTTTAAAATTATACAATTGAGCTATCTCAGCATTTCCCCCTTCCGCCACCTGCTGTAAACCCACAGTGGAATGGGGGGGAAGTGTTGGGGAAGAGGATGAGAGGTGCTCCTGCACAGTTTTTCATTAGCATAATTTTAAAAGTTGATTTTAGAAGGAAGGAGGCCATGGATACAAATACAAGAAGATTACCGCAGTCTCGGTGTCTGGATCCATGAGTAAGTGTCCCCTGGTTTATCAGGATGGATTTTGATGGGAGATTTCCATGAACATGTACTTAGCCCTCTCTGGGTCTTCGGCCGCTCTGGTATTTCTTGTATTAGGCCTTTCCCCCTACTGGAAATAACGGGGGTCACAGGACTCCCTTCATCCATTGAGTGGCCTCCTCTTACATAAGACTTTAGTTCCTTTGTTGTCCCCTTGCTTGAGGTGGCCAGTCATAGGATAAAAGGAGCCATGTGATCCCCTGAAACAGGACCCAAAGCAGGAAGTAGTGGAGTAACATGAGAATCATGAAAACCAATGGAAATCCCTGTAATACATGTGCCAGTGGTCATCCTGCACCAATGGTTGGGATGAGAGAATACTCTCAACCCTTGCAGCACGGCCATATTATTTCAGCGAAATATCAGGACATAATATATTTTTTCGGCATTTAGAAAACAAATGGCAATGAATAGTGTCTGCTATGGCGTGGTAACCCCCATGGAACTGAATCGGGCCAAATCGGAATACTATACACAACGAGTGCGATACACATCTATTTCCAAGACAATTCAAGCAACATCGTTTGGGACCGAATAGATTTGGACCTGGACAAAATCTTTTTAGATTTGCTGAAGCTTCACCAAATCTTGGATGATTCTCTCATCCTTGTTATCCATCATGCCCAACAATTCTCTAAAACATCTGCAGTCAGAGAAGAGGTCGGACATCTCCATACACATTAGATGGTCAGCAAGCCTCGACTAGTGGCATTGGATGCCGTTTCTTTATGTGAATGGATAATTCCATGAGGGGAGATTGTAAATTGCATTATGAGCTGTGTTGCCTGTACATATGGGATAAATCCTCATTAAAGGGAACCTGTCAGCAGAAATTGACCTAATAACCCAATATCAGTATGTTGTCAAGGAGCTGAACACCTTCCAGATCATGTTTCTTTCATGATCCAGTGTGGTGGCATCATCCAGAAAGTCTATTTTTAAGTGAGATGTAAATTAGCTGTATAAAGTCAAGGAGGCGGAGATTTTAACACTGAAGTCAAGCTCTCTCTTCCTCAGAAAGACCCCTTCACTGTAAATGATGGTCTTGCAGCCAGAGACATCACTTCTATGACAGAGGAGAAGGTGTTCAGAGCTCTGCATGTCGACTTCAGTGTTGAGCTCTCCTCCTCCTTGACTTTATACATCCAATTAATTTACAGCTCACTTCAAAGTTGATTTTCTGGATGACGTTGCCATAATGGATCGTGAAAGAAACAAAACCTAGATGGCGTTACGCTGCTTGACAACCCAGTAGTGGTTTATTAGGACAATTGCTGATGACAAGTTAACATTAAGGTCTAAGACAGTGGTGGCGAACCTATGGCACGGGTGCCGGATGTGGCACTCAGAGCCCTTTCTGTGGGCACCCAGACTTTCAACCCAGCACAGAGCTTGCCAGAGAGAACTTAAGACTTCCTCCTGTGGTCCAAGACAGCGAGGACGTGCAATGCTCAGGGCTATTTTAAAGCGACACATCCTTGGCTGCCAGGATGACAGAAGGAGCAAGAAGGTGTGATCATCGATGATTTATCGTTGGAGCTCCTGCTCCGGGTGCCCTGATTCTTCCTCTTCAGGGGACCCTGGATTGAAGATACAATCCAAATTTCTCCATCTTCTTTCCATTGTTTTGATGTCCCCAGGACACCAATACAATTGAAACTTGTGATACAGCAGGGATCAATAAGTTACTGCTTAAATTGTCATGTTGGAACTTTGAGAAATATAAGTGGGTTTTGGTTGTAGCTTGGGCACTCTGTCTCTAAAAGGTTTGCCATCACTGGTCTAAGTGATTACAAATCATCCAATGAAAAACAGATGGTATCATTACAACATCACCTTCCAAGTTCTTTGTCTTCTACTGGACTCTTGTGGTCCTTGATGTTGGAGTATAGGTCCAATCTTACCCTATTGTCACCTCTTACATGTATCCTCATTACAGTCACATAGAAAAAGTTTTTACTGCATTCCAAAAACTTCTTCGAGCAATGGATTGTTTTCTTGAGTTCATCCCCACCAATCATCCCCAAGGATTATCTCCTTAAGCTATTAAATGATCATTAGCAAGAAAGGGACATATTTTCAGCTTATAAATCTCGTCGCTATCTTAAATTTTTATTGTGAATTGCTTTTTCAAGGGCAAAGCGTAAGAAAAAAACATCCATCGTTATCAAGTCTTCGAGGAGATAATCCTCGTAAAAGTCTTGAAGGAGGTCATTATCAGCCATAAAACTAGCAAAAACCTGGCATCATCATCGTGCTCACTGTATGGTCACTCGCTCCACCTATGTAATCCAATGACTGTGATCTCTACAGGACAAAGTTACCGTACAGCTAAAGCCTGGTAATACATAAACTGGTGTAGAACACTGCAAATGTACAAAGTTCTTGCAAAATTCTAAGAATTGTCTTCAGGTTACATTTTCTGGTTTAAAACTCTTAAAGGAATTCTCCTATTAAAAAGTATTTAGCTTCTATCCATGACATAAGGGGGATCTCTGTGGTCCCATCACTGGGACCCCCTAACATAGCCACCAGAACTGTGATCTGAGCCCAAAGATCTGGAGAGATTGTGATCCATACATGCCCCACCACCGCCAGTCCGGACCGGTGCCAGCACTGGGCATAACCGGGCAAGTGCCGGGGCCCACATAAGGCTGTACATAAGGAATCCATAAGGGTGATGGGGGCTGCTGGGAAATTAAGGTAATACATAGATTGAAATTAGAGTGTTGCCTATGTAATACAAGACAGGTCCTCTAGAACAAACAGTCTGATCTGACCAAGAAATTAGGTTCCTAATCCAAGGAGCTTCCTCAGAAGACTTTGTGAGACTTAACAAACTAGACAAGCCCTTTAATCTGACCCACTTGCACATGAAATACGTTCAGTTTGTTTTTCCATACCCACTTTAGAGTTTATTCGGATTTTATATACTAATTTGTGTTATACTATGTACATGTATGTTTGTATGTGTGTGTATATATATATTGCTTGATGAAGGTGTCACACACCGAAACGTCGCCACTTGTTTTATAAAGTTCACCTTTTATTTTGAAATTTGAACCACGGAGTGCTGCCCACTTTTTACTATATACATATACTGTATATAGAGGGAGGATGACTATAAAACTCCTTACAAGGCATTTGAGTACTATGGGTCCTGTTTTGTCCGCTACTTTTATTGTCCTGTATTTCCAGAACTATATTGTCAAATATATGGTTAAATTTAGTGGGAACCTAGCCAAAATGACCCAATCTTAGCAGATATTGTGACAGAGCTTATCAGCTACCTCATTCTGCTATGCAGCGCTGTTCAAGATGAATCTGATCCCAAACTCAGACCCAAGAACATATAATGGGAGGTCCTGTGCCCAGTGGTGTCCAACAGAGGGTATCCTCAGGAGCAGAAATTTTTTAGAATCTTCTCCCTGGTACGACCTCTGCCGAAGCCTGACAGAGTGTCATAAACTTTAAAAGTTGGGTTTACAGTCTATAGGAGTCAAGGAATTATGTTTCTAGTATAAAAAGGGAAACAATGTTTACTAGTCTATAGAAGAGGAAGACGGAATTGTATGAGAGATGCATGTGGGCACCTGACCTGCGGGACTATTATGGTTGGCCCTGTACATTTGCATTGATTACCAAACACCCTTTAAACTCTACTTTTTTTCCAATTTTGAGAAGCACAGAACTAAATAAAACAAAAAAAAACAATTAATATAAATCTAGATGATTGCACATACCCTTAAGATCACCAGAACCATCGTTGTCACTGTCTCGGAAGGATTTTGGATAGACTTGATAGATGGGACTTCTCTGCCACCAGTCCAGACACTTGGGAGAGAGGGCAATGATGGTGATGGTGGCGGCTATGATGGCCAGCGTTGCTATGATGATAAGCCAGAAGAGAATTTCTCGAGTAATTTTATAGCACGGTTTATTTGAAAAATGTAGTAGAACTTCTTTAGGCATCCCGGCATATGGCTTCAGGGGGATGGAGTCTTCAAAAGAATCCAGTTTAACTGCGTAGACATTGGCTTCGGTCTGGCTAGGTCTCCTGGTTTCCGATATTGCACTTTCATCGGTTCCCTGATCTGCAACGAAGCCATTGTTCTCCACTCCGGTCTTCCTCAGCTCCACTGAATTCGCCTCTTCATCCATGGTCTCAGCTAGGACAACCTCAGATCCACAGACCTACAGCAGTGACGATGTTCAAATAGCAAAGTTTACCTGAGGTCTGCAAGCAAATCCCAGCGAATGCCCTTTAAGTACCTCAGGCTTAGGTCAAGGTACAGAGAGGCAGAACAATACAAAGTTCTGGTAATCATTGATGGTCCACAGCTCCATCATGACCTGGATTATAAAATGTCTGTAATCCCTCTGTAGTGTAAGAGTGATAAGAGTACTAGGAGTTTGCTCACTGAAGCTCGTGTATGTACAGTGAAGTACAAGTCAGTGTTGGCAGTTTGATCTCCGAGCAAGAACAATGGTTGTTTGATACACATACATTCCTGGTGATGGTCACACAATGGATCCATTGATGAGATGGATTTGAATTTCAAATATTTTGATTGTGAAAGTTACTGAGTCTTAAATACTTGTTCTGCATGAAGTCACAAAGGTACGAGGAGCCTGTATTCAACTACAGGGGGAAGGGCTGATGGCACCTTCCATGACTACTAAAGCTTCTTCTTCACTACTCTTCTTATAGTGAGCCTTTCTTCATGGTATTCTGGGTCCTTCACGTTACTGCCATGGGTGTACTTCATACAATTTTTTGAGGGAATTAAAAGTTACCCAAAGCCAGGTATTGTGATAAAATAAAGGCTTCCATACACATAAGAACATGTTGACTTGTACATGGATTTTGTGACCATTTCTGACTTCCAGCCAGAGCCCTGACCCAAGTGAGCATTTCTGGAGAGACTTGAAAATGGCTTCCACAAACGTGCACCATCTTACCTGGTGGAACTTGAGGGGATCTGCAAGGAAGGGGGTCCTCAAATCCAGGTGTGAAAGACTTTTAGCATCTTCCCAAGAAGACTCCTGGCTGCACCAGCTCCAAAGCTGCTTCTATACTGGGTAAAGGGGCCGAACCAAGTCTTAAATACTTGTTCTGCATGAAGGAAGAGCATGGGTTGGGTGTCAGAAAGGGGTTTAAAATCAGCTGCATAAATTGATGTGTTGTGGATCTACAATCTTCATTTTGCACAAGTTTTTCTTTTTTCTACTGAAGAGATTTGCATGTATGAACTCCTTGTCTTGATTGCACCACCGTTTGACTGAGTTAATCTTTCCTGGGACTTGTGGTGCTCCAGAAGTAAAAGTCAGTTTTTTTCATCTCCGGCAGTGCCAGTTTGATATACATTTTTTGTGTTGTTGATCCAGCTCAAATTAGGTTGTAGCTGTGTCCTTCTCCCTCTGTGCCGGCCTTGTCTATCCTAATCCTCTTCATAGAGGACTCCTCACAAGTAACATTTTCCATCAAGTACAGAATGTAATTGCAACTTTTCCTGACTATGTGTTATCAGTGCAGAATTTGACACTTTTGCGATTTCAGCCTCTGGAGCCCAACTCCACACTGTGTCCCTAAAAACATCATAGTCAGTATGTCCTCTTGACAACAGTACATCTCCAGTACCTCTTGATCCCACAGTACACCTCAATAATATTTACCCCTCAAAACTGACTACAATGTACCACCCAACATACATTTAATACTTTTAGCCTTGAATATATTATAACATTTCCTAAAGTCTAGTTTCCCCCCACATTGATTTAATTTAGCTTGCTCAACAGCCCCCTTCGCCTAGTCATATAGCAAAATGACCAGTAAAAGAAAAAAAAAAAAAGCACACTCCTCGGCACTGAGCTTGATGACACAGGTTCTGGTGTCCTCGGCGCCCGAGTCATGCAGAGGCTGGAGGCAGCGGTACCATTATTCTGCCTCCGTCCAGTAATCAGCGGTATGTGCATCTTAGAGAAGACTATACCTATGATTATTATTGAGTGCCCGGGTGGGTGGCACCTATAAACGCTCGCCTACCAAAGTCTACTCCTCATACTCAGGCTTCTAGAACCATTTTTCTGGTGTCATTTTAAAGATGAAACACTCTTAGCTTTCAAATTGCATCAGGATATTTCCTATCCTACCTGACAGCACTGAAAGTTTTTTGATGTAAAAGCTGAGGACAAGTTCGTTTAAGATTGATGTGAGAGTCTTAAGAAATCCCCCCCCCCTACCCCATGTTCATAAGGACTATTATCAGCTACTATAATATTTATGACAGGTCTTTATCATATCATGCACCTGAGCTGTGACCCTCATTCAAGTGATTAACATTCTTGTAGGAGTCACAGGGTTCATTTACTTTATGGTAATTATATGTTATACTGCTCTAGTGTTGATTGTTATTGCCTTTTATTATTGCTTTGTCAAATATTTAGCACAAATGCTTTATAGCTTCACGGTTTATAGCTTCAGGTTTGATACCCTGGATGTGGTAGGATTAAATATATTTTAGTAGGTTGAACATTCATTCTATTTGGGGCCGGATTATAGGGGGGGGGGGGGGCTCCTGGGGCCCCCACCATCTAGCTTCCCCCCCAGGGGGACCCACCAGATAGGACCCCCCTCGATTCCCCACCCTGTGATTGCCCCCAGCCATGGGACTGCATAGCTGGTGTGGCAGAGGTGTATGTTACATGGGACTGCTTAGCTGTGCGGGATGAGGTGTATGTTACATGGGACTGCATGGCTGGTGTGGCTGAGGTGTATGTTACATGGGACTGCATGGCTGTGCGGACAGAGGTGTATGTTACATGGGACTGCATGGCTGTGGCGGCTGAGGTGTATGTTACAAGGGACTGCATGGCTGTGGGGGCTGAGGTGTATGTTACATGGGACTGCATATCTGGTAGGGGTGTTACTGGGGGCGAGGCGGCTGTATGTAATTAAACTGATTGGACTTCATTAGAAAGGCACGCATTTGTCTATATAAGACCTCAGAGCTCACCGTACATGTCAAAGCACATGAGAATCATGAGGTCTATGGAAATGCCCAAGGAGCCCGGAGACAGAATTGGGGCAAGGCATATAAATTGGCCAAGCTTACAAAAAAAAAAATTCTGTAGCACTCAAGTTTCCTAAAAGCACAGAGCCTCCATAATCAGTAAACTAAAGAAATTTGGATGACACTGCCCTGGAGGCATGCCCTCCTGTAGTGAGCTGTGGTGGTTCAAAGAAACAGTATTTATAGCTTTATATTTATCCTTGTTCCTTTTTGCTCTTTATTTAATAAGCACTTAATCTGATCTATTGGGTATGGATCTGTGGAATCGATGGCTGTAACCAAGTGCAAGTTTTGATTACTAGGCACACAACCTGAAGTGCAGTAGGTACTATAAGTGCGACACTGTCCACTTTGCCCGTCATCCTCCTTTGAAGAGGGATGTTCCAACCTGAAATTGGGCATATACTGCTAGGCAATCAGCTAGCAATCTAGCAATCTATGCTAGCGAGTTCAGTTCACTTCTTTATGTCTTATTTGAGTGTAGTTGCATTTTAAAACCCAGAATTGTTCTGTGCCCACTATTTCTTCTTTTTCTTTTCTTTTTTTTTTTAAAGTCATTCAAATTTATAGTTTCCATAATGGAAATTGTCCAAAGAGGACAAATGTGAAGCTGTAGGACATTTTTACTTGCCCAGCAGGTGGCACTACAAGTCCCTGGAATTTTTTTCTCTTCACTACTTTTTCTCCTCACTTCTATGTGAGATCCTGGTTCTGCTCATCTGGGTTGTGTAGGAAGGTTCTCAGTTTAGCTTCCAAGTCGAAGTTAAACTGAGCAAATCACCTTGTAGGCAATGTGTCCTTAAATGGTACACTGTCACCACATTTTTCACAAATACATGTAGTGGCAGGTTTCTATAGAGCCCTAGTAAACTTCTGACCCGCTTCTTTTAGCTAATAATTGTTTCCCTTAGATCCCCAAAAATCTGAGTTATAAACTTGCCTGGAACTAAGGATTTACAGAAAGAGACAAGGGGCTGGCCAAATGTCATGTGACCAGCGTGACATCATCACAGGTCCTTTAGCCTCTTCAACATTAGCAAACTGTAAACCATGCACATGGACTTCTTACCCTCTCCATGCAGGCTGCTGTGATTTCATGTGATTTGATGAGATCAGGCCTGGGCAGAGGGGTAGGCTAGGGTAGGTGATCGTCTAGGATGCTACCCTTGCCTTACATTGTAGGGTACTGTCCAGGGCCCCAGTAGCGATCAATGATGCATGTATCTTAAGGTAGAAACCCGCTGGTTGCTGGACGCTGCCGGCGCCTTATGACCAAGGCGCACAGCTGGCGACGTCATGCTTAAGTGCTGATGCCGGCACCGGCGCCGCCTGGGTAAACTGAGTTAGATAACAATGATGTCACACTGGTCACATGACAGTACTGCTGCATGAGGAGACGCTGCTGGATTCAGCCACGCCACATCACCTCGCTATAGAATCCTTGGAAACCAGTTAAAATTAGGCTACATTCACACTAACGTGTGCAGTCAGAACACGGGAGAGGAGAAGACAGTGAGCGCTGTTTGCCGCGCCCCACTCCATGAAAAAAACGGCTACTGAACCTGCGCACCATAGCTGTCTATGGGGTCATATGTACGGCCGCAAGCTTACCCCGACAGCGTGTGATTGAGCCCTTAGAAAAGTTGAATATACGGAAATCTGAGGAGAACAATTTTCGCTAAAACAAGGGCTTCAGATAGTTACTAGGGCTCTATGGGACCCTGCCACTAGCTGTATTTGTGAAAAATGTGGTGACCGGTTCCCTTTAAGAGTCCTTGCGCCGTAGACATAGAATAGTGGTCCACAGTGTGGTTTGAGGTGAGAGAAGCCATTGCATGGATGTCGGCCAATGCTGGTCCATGGCAAGACCTTATGTTTAACATTAAGAGGATGGGTTTTTATTGGTAGACTCAGGGCCGGATTAAGGATGGTAGGGGCCCCTGGGCGCAAAATCTGGTGAAGGCCCCCACGAGTGGTAGCGTACATACATATCCTCCTGCTCACTATCCACTATCTCAGCAGTCACAGCCGCCTCACCCCCAGTAACACAGATACATACAGCCCCTCGCCCCCAAGTAACACCGTTACATACAGCCGCCTCGCCCCCAGTAACACCGCTACATACAGCCGCCCGCCCCAGTAACACCGCTACATACAGCCGCCTTCGCCCCCAGTAACACCGCTACATACAGCCGCCTCGCCCCCAGTAACACAGTTACATGGCTGTATGTAGCTGTGTTACTGGGGGCGAGGCGGCTGTATGTAGCTGTGTTACTGGGGGTGAGGCGGCTGTGTGTAGCTGTGTTACTGGGGGTGAGGCGGCTGTATGTAGCTGTGTTATTGGGGACGAGGCGGCTGTATGTAGCGGTGTTACTGGGGGCGAGGCGGCTGTATGTAGCGGTGTTACTGGGGGCGAGGCGGCTGTATGTAGCGGTGTTACTGGGGGCGAGGCGGCTGTATGTAGCGGTGTTACTGGGGGCGAGGCGGCTTTATGTCGGCGTGTAACTACTGGGGGCGAGGCGGCTGTATGTAACGGTGTTACTGGGGGCGAGGCGGCTGTATGTAGCTGTGTTACTGGGGGTGAGGCGGCTGTGACTGCTGAGATAGTGGATAGTGAGCAGGAGGATATGTATGTACGCTACACTCAGTGGGGGCCTTCACCAGATTTTGCGCCCAGGGGCCCCTACCATCCTTAATCCGGCCCTGAGTCTACCAATAAAAACCCATCCTCTTAATGTTAAACATAAGGTCTTGCCATGGACCAGCATTGGCCGACATCCATGCAATGGCTTCTCTCACCTCAGAACCCAAACTGTGGACCACTATTCTATGTCTACGGCGCAAGGACTCTTAAAGGGAACCGGTCACCACATTTTTCACAAATACAGCTAGTGGCAGGGTCCCATAGAGCCCTAGTAACTATCTGAAGCCCTTGTTTTAGCGAAAATTGTTCTCCTCAGATTTCCGTATATTCAACTTTCTAAGGGCTCAATCACACGACTGTCGGGGTAAGCTTGCGGCCGTACATATGACCCCATAGACAGCTATGGTGCGCAGGTTCAGTAGCCGTTTTTTTCATGGAGTGGGGCGGGGCAAACAGCGCTCACTGTCTTCTCCTCTCCCGTGTTCTGACTGCACACGTTAGTGTGAATGTAGCCTAATTTTAACTGGTTTCCAAGGATTCTATAGCGAGGTGATGTGGGCGTGGCTGAATCCAGCAGCGTCTCCTCATGCAGCAGTACTGTCATGTGACCAGTGTGACATCATTGTTATCTAACTCAGTTACCCAGGCGGCGCCGGTGCCGGCATCAGCACTTAAGCAATGACGTCGCCAGCTGTGCGCCTTGGTCATAAAGGGCGCCGGCAGCGTCCAGCAACCAGCGGGTTTCTACCTTAAAGATACATGCATCATTGATCGCTACTGGGGCCCTGGACAGTACCCTACGATGTGAGGCAAGGGTAGCATCCTAGACGATCACCTACCCTAGCCTACCCCTCGTGCCAGGCCTGATCTCATCAAATCACATGAAATCACAGCAGCCTGCATGGAGAGGAGTAGAAGTCCATGTGCATGGTTTACAGTTTGCTAATGTTGAAGAGGCTAAAGGACCTGTGATGATGTCACGCTGGTCACATGACATTTGGCCATGCCCCTTGTCTCTTTCTGTAAATCCTTAGTTACCAGGCAAGTTTATAACTCAGATTTTTGGGGATCTAAGGGAAACAATTATTAGCTAAAAGAAGCGGGTCAGATAGTTACTAGGGCTCTATAGGAACCTGCCACTACATGTATTTGTGAAAAATGTGGTGACAGGTACCATTTAAGGACACATTGCCTACAAGGTGATTTGCTCAGTTTAACTTCGACTTGGAAGCTAAACTGAGAACC
Organism: Engystomops pustulosus; assembly: GCA_019512145.1. Classification (NCBI taxonomy): domain Eukaryota; kingdom Metazoa; phylum Chordata; class Amphibia; order Anura; family Leptodactylidae; genus Engystomops; species Engystomops pustulosus. Next base: position 212,986,107 of record CM033643.1, read on the forward strand.
TTCTACACAAACCAGATGAGCAGAACCAGGATCTCACATAGAAGTGAGGAGAAAAAGTAGTGAAGAGAAAAAAATTCCAGGGACTTGTAGTGCCACCTGCTGGGCAAGTAAAAATGTCCTACAGCTTCACATTTGTCCTCTTTGGACAATTTCCATTATGGAAACTATAAATTTGAATGACTTTAAAAAAAAAGAAAAAGAAAAAGAAAGAAATAGTGGGCACAGAACAAATTCTGGGTTTTAAAAATGCAACTACAACTCAAATAAGACATAAAGAAGTGAACTGAACTCGCTAGCATAGATTGCTAGATTGCTAGCTGATTGCCTAGCAGTTAATATGCCCAATTTCAGGTTGGAACATCCCTCTTCAAAGGAGGATGACGGGGCAAAGTGGACAGTGTCGCACTTATAGTACCTACTGCACTTCAGGTTGTGTGCCTAGTAATCAAAACTTGCACATTGGTTACAGCCATCGATTCCACAGATCCAATACCCAATAGATCAGATTAAGTGCTTATTAAATAAAGAGCAAAAAGGAACAAGGATAAATATAAAGCTATAAATACTGTTTCTTTGAACCACCACAGCTCACTACAGGAGGGCATGCCTCCAGGGACAGGTCATCCAAATTTCTTTAGTTTACTGATTATGGAGGCTCTGTGCTTTTAGGAAACTTGAGTGCTACAGAATTTTTTTTTTGTAAGCTTGGCCAATTATATATGCCTTGCCCCAATTCTGTCTCCGGGCTCCTTGGGCAGTTCCATAGACCTCATGATTCTCATGTGCTTTGACATGTACGGTGAGCTCTGAGGTCTTATATAGACAAATGCGTGCCTTTTCTAATGAAGTCCAATCAGTTTAATTATATACTTATTACCATGGCCAGTTATTCTTGCTTAATAAATTAGAAAAAAAAATTCTGTCGAGGTAGGGTGCAGAGTGTACATAAATGAGCAAAAATAAAAGAACTTTATTGATCTTACCATTTGGCTGCAATGAAACAAACTGTGAACAATTTAAATAATTTGAATAGTTTCTGTACCCCCTGTAGGTTATTAAACTTTCTCCAGATATTAGATGATAGATCTCCATAACGTCCAGCTTGTAAAATTTTTATCTTTGCTGTTGGATTGAGAACTGTAAAAAGAAATTAAGACAATTTCTTGTGTTCAATGAAATCTTGTAGCCACTTTTGAATGAAAAGTTGGGTCACTTCTTTGTTCTACTCTGTCACATAGAATTCTGGTGAAAGGGGGCGTACTAGTTACATAAGAAAGATCACCGACACATCTTCCAGAGGTGATTGCTACGGGGAAAACCTCTTTTCAATGTGAGCAGCCTTTCCGAGATGGAGGACAAGGGTTCAAAGGGTTTGCCTGACAAAACCTCAAGGACCAGAGACAGATCACATGGAGGAATCTGGGATTTCTGTACCAGAGTAAGTCTATCTACTCTATTATGCCCTGATAATTTGAATTATCCAATGGTAGACTAGATCACAAAAGAGCGCTGAGGGCTTAGACCTCAACCTTTAAGGTTGCAGGTTTAAAGGAAACCTACCACTTGAAGTGGCAGGTATAAGGGGGAACTACCGAGCACCAGCTCAGGGTAAGCTGGTGCCGGAGCTTAGTTTTGTTAGTGTTTTAAACCGCAGTATCACGGTTTAACCCCTTAGCGCTCCGCGCCGTAGCTGTACTGCGCAGCTTCCGACGATTAGCGCTCAGCGCAGTACAGCTACGGCGCGAGCGCATAGGATTTTAGAATTGTCACCACGTCTCGCGACGTGGTGACATCGGGACGAGATTTGGGTGACAGAGGCAGGAAGAGTTCCTGTCTCCGTCACCCGACCAATCAAATCGGTCCCACCCGCCGATCGCCGTGATTGGCCAGTCAAACCTGACTGGCCAATTACAGCGATTTTGGGCTAAAAAACGTGGTTTTAGCCCCTTCCTCTTCCTCCAGCGGCACCATTTTGGTTTGGTATCGCTGGAGAGAGGAGAGAGCGTTACTGTGTGCACCAAAATACACTTTTACACTATAAATAGTGTTCTGATCCTTATCTGATCCCTATTGTTCCCTACAAATTCCCATCCCTATCTGTTTTTTCCTGTGTCCTGTGTGTTCCCTGTGTGATCGCCTTGTGTGATCCCACGTGTCTTCCGTTTTTCCCTGTCTGTCCCTTCTGAACCCAAACGCACTTTTCAGTGCGCTGTGTTAGCGTTGTTCTGCACTGGACGCACTTTTCAGTGCGCCGTGTGAATAGCGCTGCACAGAATCTTTAGCAGTCTTAGCGGTAGTTAGTTTGTCTTAGGGCAAGCTAGGTGCATTTGTAGCGCCTTTTTGCGCGGTGCACATAGGTTTTTTTTCGGTGCCTGGTAATATTTTTTTCCAGAGCGCCGTAGGTGTACCCGTACGTAGCTACTTTTTGTGTGTGCCATCTGTGCGGCTGGTCCGTGTGGTTTGGTGTGCATTATCTTTTTTTTTTTGTGTGCTATCTGTGCGGCTTGTCCGTGTAGTTTAGAGCGCATTATTTTTTGTGTGCCATCTGTGCGGCTGGTCCGTGTGGTTTGGTGTGCATTATCTTTTTTTTTTTGTGTGCTATCTGTGCGGCTTGTCCGTGTAGTTTAGTGCGCATTATTTTTTTTGTGTGCTATCTGTGCGGCTTGTCCGTGTAGTTTAGTGCGCATTATTTTTGGTGTGTGCCATCTGTGCGGCTTGTCCGTGTAGTTTGGTGCGCATTATCTTTTTTTTTTTTGTGTACTATCTGTGCGGCTTGTCCGTATAGTTTAGTGCACATTATTTTTTGTGTGTGCCATCTGTGCGGCTTGTCCGTGTAGTTTGGTGTACATTATATATTTTTTTTTGTGTGCCTGCTAGACGTTTTATCCGTGTAGTTTGGTGCACATTATCTAATTTTTCTAGTTCTCTATTTTTTTTGTGTGCAATGAAGACATACACCGTGTTGGAGGCATATAACATGCTTGCCTCTGACACCGAGTCAGCTAGTGGGGATGATGGTCCCTTTTACCTATCATCATCCTCCTGCTCATCTTCCAGTGACCTGGAAGGACCCCCAAGAAGGCGCCGTAGGGTTCCAGGGACTTCTGCAGGAGAAGTGCCTGGGACTTCTGCAGGAGAAGTGCCCATAATGCGCTCTAAACTACACGGACAAGCGCCACAGATAGCACACAAAAAAAAAGATAATGCACACCAAACACACGGACCAGCCGCACAGATGGCACACAAAAAATAATGCGCTCTAAACTACACGGACAAGCCGACAGATAGCACACAAAAAAAAAAAATAATGCACACAAACCACACGGAACAGCCGCACAGATGGCACACAAAAAATAATGCGCAATAAACTACACGGACCAGCCGCACAGATGGCACACAAAAAATAATGGCACTAAACTACACGACAAGCCGCACAGATAGCACACAAAAAAAAAAAGATAATGCACACCAAACCACACGGACCAGCCGACCAGATGGCACACAAAAATAATGCGCCCTAAAACTACACGGACAAGCCGCACAGATAGCCACACAAAAAAAAAAAAGATAATGCACACCAAACCACACGGACCAGCCGCACAGATGGCACACAAAAAAATAATGCGACACTAAAATACACGGACCAGCCGCCAGATGCACACAAAAAAATAATGCGCACCAACTACACGGACCAGCCGCACAGATGGCACACAAAAAATAATGCGCACTAAACTACACGGACCAGCCGCCACGATGGCACACAAAAAATAATGGCGCACTAAACTACACGGACAAGCCGCACAGATAGCACACAAAAAAATAATGTGCACTAAACTACACGGACAAGCCGCACAGATAGCACACAAAAAAAAAAAGATAATGCACACCAAACCACACGGACCAGCCGCACAGATGGCACACACAAAAAGTAGCTACGTACGGGTACACTACGGCGCTCTGGAAAAAAATATACCAGGCACCGAAAAAAAACCTATGTGCACCGCGCAAAAAAGCGCTACAAATGCACCTAGCTTGCCCTAAGACAAACTAACTACCGCTAAGACTGCTAAAGATTCTGTGCAGCGCTATTCACACGGCGCACTGAAAAGTGCGTCCAGTGCAGAACAACGCTAACCAGCGCACTGAAAAGTGCGTTTGGGTTCAGAAGGGACAGACAGGGAAAACGGAAGACACGTGGGATCACACAAGGCGATCACACAGGGAACACAAAGGACACAGGAAAGAAAAAACAGATAGGGATGGGAATTTTAGGGAACAATAGGGATCAGATAAGGATCAGAACACTATTTATAGTGTAAAAGTGTATTTTGGTGCACACAGTAACGCTCTCTCCTCTCTCCAGCGATACCAAACCAAAATGGTGCCGCTGGAGGAAGAGGAAGGGGCTAAAACCACGGTTTTTAGCCCAAAATCGCTGTAATTGGCCAGTCAGGTTTGACTGGCCAATCACGGCGATCGGCGGGTGGGACCGATTTGATTGGTCGGGTGACGGAGACAGGAACTCTTCGCCTCTGTCACCCAAATCTCGTCCCGATGTCACCACGTCGGCGAGACGTGGTGACAATTCTAAAATCCTATGCGCTCGCGCCGTAGCTGTACTGCGCTGAGCGCTAATCGTCGGAAGCTGCGCAGTACAGCTACGGCGCGGAGCGCTAAGGGGTTAAACCGTGATACTGCGGTTTAAAAAAACTAACAAAACTAAGCTCCGGCACCAGCTTACCCTGAGCTGGTGCTCGGTAGTTCCCCTTATACCTGCCACTTCAAGTGGTAGGTTTCCTTTAAACCTGCAACCTTAAAGGTTGAGGTCTAAGCCTCAGCGCTCTTTTGTGATTAGTCTACCATTGGATAATTCAAATTATCAGGGCATATAGAGTAGATAGACTTACTTGGTACAGAAATCCCAGATTCCTCCATGTGATCTGTCTCTGGTCCTTGAGTTTTGTCAGGCAAACCCTTTGAACCCTTGTCCTCCATCTCGGAAAGGTGCTCACATTGAAAAGAGGTTTTCCCGTAGCAATCACCTCTGGAAGATGTGTCGGTGATCTTTCTTATGTAACTAGTACGCCCCCTTTCACCAGAATTCTATTTGACAGAGGTAGAACAAAGAAGTGACCCAACTTTTCATTCAAAAGTGGCTACAAGATTTCATTGAACACAAGAAATGTCTAATTTCTTTTTACAGTTCTCAATCCAACAGCAAAGATAAAAATTTTACAAGCTGGACGTTATGGAGATCTATCCTAATATCTGGAGAAAGTTTAAAACCTACAGGGGGTACAGAAACTATTCAAATTATTTAAATTGTCACAGTTTGTTCTCTTGCAGCCAAATGGTAAGATCAATAAAGTTCTTTTATTTTTGCTCATTTAGTACACTCTGCACCCTACCTCGACAGAATTTTTTTTTCTAATTTATTAAGCAAGAATAACTGGCCATGGTAATAAGTATATAATTAAACTGATTGGACTTCATTAGAAAGGCACGCATTTGTCTATATAAGACTCAGAGCTCACACGTACATGTCAAAGCACATGAGAATCATGAGGTCTATGGAACTGCCCAAGGAGCCCGGAGACAGAATTGGGGCAAGGCATATATAATTGGCCAAGCTACAAAAAAAAAATTCTGTAGCTCAAGTTTCCTAAAAAGCACAGAGCCTCCATAATCAGTAAACTAAAGAAATTTGGATGACACTGTCCCTGGAGGCATCCCTCCTGTAGTGAGCTGTGGTGGTTCAAAGAAACAGTATTTATAGCTTATATTTATCCTTGTTCCTTTTTGCTCTTTATTAATAAGCACTTAATCTGATCTATTGGGTATTGGATCTGTGGAATCGATGGCTGTAACCAATGTGCAAGTTTTGATTACTAGGCACACAACCTGAAGTGCAGTAGGTACTATAAGTGCGACAATGTCCACTTTGCCCCGTCATCCTCCTTTGAAGAGGGATGCAACCTGAATTGGGCATATTAACTGCTAGGCAATCAGCTAGCAATCTAGCAATCTATGCTAGCGAGTTCAGTTCACTTCTTTATGTCTTATTTGAGTTGTAGTTGCTTTTTAAAACCCAGAATTTGTTCTGTGGCCCACTATTCTTTCTTTTTCTTTTTCTTTTTTTTAAAGTCATTCAAATTTAAGTTTCCATAATGGAAATTGTCCAAAGAGGACAAATGTGAAGCTGTAGGACATTTTACTGCCCAGCAGGGCACTACAAGTCCCTGGAATTTTTTTCTCTTCACTACTTTTTCTCCTCACTCTATGTGAGATCCTGGTTCTGCTCATCTGGTTTGTGTAGAAGGTTCTCAGTTTAGCTTCCAAGTCGAAGTTAAACTGAGCAAATCACCTTGTAGGCAATGTGTCCTTAAATGGTACCTGTCACCACATTTTTCACAAATACATGTAGTGGCAGGTTCCTATAGAGCCCTAGTAACTATCTGACCCGCTTCTTTTAGCTAATAATTGTTTCCTTAGATCCCCAAAAATCGAGTATAAAACTTGCCTGGTAACTAAGGATTACAGAAAGAGACAAGGGGATGGCCAAATGTCATGTGACCAGCGTGACATCATCACAGGTCCTTTAGCCTCTTAACATTAGCAAACTGTAAACCATGCACATGGACTTCTACTCCTCTCCATGCAGGCTGCTGTGATTTCATGTGATTTGATGAGATCAGGCCTGGCACGAGGGGTAGGCTAGGGTAGGTGACAGTCTAGGATGCACCTTGCCTTACATTGTAGGGTACTGTCCAGGGGCCCCAGTAGCGATCAATGAGCATGGTATCTTTAAGGTAGAAACCCGCTGGTTGCTGGACGCTGCCGGCGCCCTTTTGACCAAGGCGCACAGCTGGCGACGTCATTGCTTAAGGGCTGATGCCGGCACGGCGCCCCTGGGGTAAATGAGTAGATAACAATGATGTCACACTGGTCACATGACAGTACTGCTGCATGAGGAGACGCTGCTGGATTCAGCCACGCCACATCACCTCGCTATAGAATCCTTGGAAACCAGTTAAAAATAGGCTACATCACACTAACGTGTGCAGTCAGAAACGGGAGAGGAGAAGACAGTGAGCGCTGTTTGCCGCGCCCCACTCCATGAAAAAAACGGCTACTGAACCTGCGCACCATAGGTGCTATGGGGTCATATGTACGGCCGCAAGCTTACCCCGACAGTCGTGTGATTGAGCGCCTTAGAAAGTTGAATATACGGAAATTGAGGAGAACAATTTTCGCTAAAAACAGGGCTTCAGATAGTTACTAGGGCTCTATGGGACCTGCCACTAGCTGATTTGTGAAAATGTGGTGACCGGTTCCCTTTAGAGTGCCTTGCGCCGTAGTAGACATAGAATAGTGGTCCACAAGTTGGGTTTGAGGTGAGAGAAGCCATTGCATGGATGTCGGCCAATGCGGTCCATGGCAAGACCTTATGTTTAACATTAAGAGGATGGGTTTTTATTGGTAGACTCAGGGCCGGATTAAGGATGGTAGGGGCCCCTGGGCGCAAAATCTGGTGAAGGCCCCCCACTGAGTGTAGCGTACATACATATCCTCCTGCTCACTTCCACTACTCAGCAGTCACAGCCGCCTCACCCCAGTAACACAGTAAACAGCCGCCTCGCCCCCAGTAACACCGTTACATACAGCCGCCTCGCCCCAGTTAACCGCTACAACCGCCGCCTCGCCCCAGTAACACCGCTACATACAGCCGCCTCGCCCCCAGTAACACCGCTACATACAGCCGCCTCGCCCCCAGTAACACAGTTACATACAGCCGCCTCGCCCCCAGTAACACCCCTACCAGATATGCAGTCCCATGTAACATACACCTCAGCCCCCACAGCCATGCAAGTCCTTGTAACACACCTCAGCCCACAGCCATGCAGTCCCATGTGACATACACCTCTGTCCGCACAGCCATGCAGTCCATGTAACATACACCTCAGCCACACACAGCCATGCAGTCCCATGTAACATAACCTCATCCCGCACAGCTAAGCAGTCCCATGTAAATACACCTCTGCCACACCAGCTATGCAGTCCCATGGCTGGGGGCAATCACAGGGTGGGGAATCGAGGGGGGTCGATCTGGTGGGTCCCCCTGGGGGGGAAGCTAGATGGTGGGGGCCCCGGAGCCCCCCCCCCCCTATAATCCGGCCCCAAATAGAATGAATGTTCAACCCTAATAAAATATATTAATCCTACCACATCCAGGGTATCAAACCTGAAGCTATAAACCGGATGAAGCTATAAAGCATTTGTGCTAAATATTTGACAAAGCAATAATAAAAGGCAATAACAATCAACACTAGACAGTATAACATATAATACCATAAGTAAATGAACCTGTGACTCCTAAAGAATGTTATCACTTGAATGAGGGTCACAGCTAGGTGCATGATATGATAAAGACCTGTCATAAATATTATAGTAGCTGATAATAGTCCTATGAACAGGGGTGGAGGGGGGGGGGATTTCTTAAGACTCTCACATCAATCTTAAACGAACTTGTCCTAGCTTTTAATCAAAAAAACTTTCAGTGCTGTCAGGGAGGATAGGAAATATCCTGATGCAATTTGAAAGCTAAGAGTGTTTCATCTTTAAAATGACACCAGAAAAAGGTTCTAGAATCCTGAGTATGAGGAGTAGACTTTGGTAGGAGAGCGTTTATAGGTGCCACCCACCCGGGCACTCAATAATAATCATAGGTATAGTCTTTCTCTAAGATGCACATACCGCTGATTACTGGACGGAGGCAGAAAATGGTACCGCTGCCTCCAGCCTCTGCATGACTCAGGGCGCCGAGGGACACCAGAACCTGTGTCATCAAGCTCAGGCCGAGGAGTGTGCTTTTTTTTTTTTCTTTTACTGGTCATTTTGCTATATGACTAGGCGAAGGGGGGTGTTGAGCAAGTATAAATTAAATCAATGGGGGGGGGAAAACTGACTTTAGGAAATGTTATATATATTCAAGGCTATAAGTATTAAATGTATGTGGGTGGTACATTGTAGTCAGTTTTGAGGGGTAAATATTATTGAGGTGTACTGTGGGGATCAAGACGGTACTGGAGATGTACTGTTGTCAAGAGGACATACTGACTATGATGTTTTAGGGACACAGTGTGGAGTTGGGCTCCAGAGGCTGAAATCGCAAAAGTGTCAAATTCTGCACTGATAACACATAGTCAGGAAAAGTTGCAATTACATCTGTACTTGATGGAAAATTGTAACTTGTGAGGAGTCCTCGTATGAAGAGGATTAGGATAGACAAGGCCGCACAGAGGGAGAAGGGACACAGCTACAACCTAATTTGAGCGGGGAGTCAAAAACACAAAAAAAATGTATTCAAAATGGCACGCCGGAGATGAAAAAAACTGACTTTTACTTCTGGAGCACCACAAGTCCAGGAAAGATTAACTCAGTCAAACGGGTGGTGCATCAAGACAAGAGAGTTCATACATGCAAATCTCTTCAGTAGAAAAAAGAAAAAAATTGTGCAAAATGAAGATTGTAGATCAACAACAATCAATTTATGCAGTGATTTAAACCCTTCTGACACCCAACCCATGCTCTTCTTCATGCAGAACAAGTATTTAAGACTTGGTTCGGCCCCTTTACCCAGTATAGAAGCAGCTTTGGAGCTGGTGCAGCCAGGAGTCTTCTTGGGAAGATGCTAAAAGTCTTTCACACCTGGATTTGAGGACCCCCTTCCTTGCAGATCCCCTCAAGTTCACCAGGTAAGATGGTGGCACGTTGTGTGGAAGCCATTTTCAAGTCTCTCCGAAATGCTCACTTGGGTCAGGGCTCTGGCTGGAAGTCAGAAATGGTCACAAAACCATGTACAAGTCAACATGTTCTTATGTGTATGGAAGCCTTTATTTATCACAATACCTGGCTTGGGTAACTTTAATTCCCTCAAAAAATTGTATGAAAGTACACCCATAGCAGTAACGTAAAGGTCCCAGCTACCATGAAAAAGGCTCACTATTCGAAGAGTGTTGATGCGAAGAAGAAGCTTTAGTAGTCATGGAAGGTGCCATCAGCCCTTCCCCTGTAGTTGAATACAGGCTCCTCGTACCTTTGGACTTCATGCAGAACAAGTATTTAAGACTCAGTAACTTTCACAATCAAAATATTTGAAATTCAAATCCATCTCATCAATGGATCCATTGTGTGACCATCACCAGGAATGTATGTGTATCAAACAAAACCATTGTTCTTGCTCGGAGATCAAACTGCCAACACTGACTTGTACTTCACTGTACATACACGAGCTTCAGTGAGCAAAACTCCTAGTATCTTATCACTCTTACTACAGAGGGATACAGACATTTTATAATCCAGGTCATGATGGAGCTGTGGACCATCAATGATTACCAGAACTTGTATTGTTCTGCCTCTCTGTACCTTGACCTAAGCCTGAGGTACTTAAAGGGCATTCGCTGGGATTGCTTGCAGACCTCAGGTAAACTTGCTATTTGAACATCGTCACTGCTGTAGGTCTGTGGATCTGAGGTGTCCTAGCTGAGACCATGGAATGAAGAGGCGAATTCAGTGGAGCTGAGGAAGACCGGAGTGGGAGACAATGGCTTGTTGCCAGATCAGGGAACCGATGAAAGTGCAATATCGGAAACCAGGAGACCTAGCCAGACCGAAGCCAATGTCTACGCAGTTAAACTGGATTCTTTTGAAGACTCCATCCCCTGAAGCCATATGCCGGGATGCCTAAAGAAGTTCTACTACATTTTTCAAATAAACCGTGCTATAAAATTACTCGAGAAAATTCTCTTCTGGCTTATCATAGCAAAGCTGGCCATCATAGCCGCACCATCACCATCATTGCCCTCTCTCCCAAGTGTCTGGACTGGTGGCAGAGAAGTCCCATCTATCAAGTCTATCCAAAATCCTTCCGAGACAGTGACAACGATGGTTCTGGTGATCTAAGGTATGTGCAATATCTAGATTTATATTAATGTTTTTTTGTTTATTTAGTTCTGTGCTTCTCAAAAATTGGAAAAAAAAGTAAGGTAAAAGGGGTTTGTGGTAATCAATGCAAATGTACAGGGCCAACCATAATAGTCCGCAGGTCAGGTGCCCACATGCATCTCTCATACAATCGTCTTCTCTTCTATAGACTAGTAAACATTTTCCCTTTTTATACTAGAAACATAGTCCTTGACTCCTAAGATGTAAACCCAACTTTAAAGTTTATGACACTCTGTCAGGCTTCGGCAGAGGTCGTACCAGGGAGAAGATTTATAAAAAATTCTGCCCTGAGGATACCCTCTCTGTTGGACACCACTGGGCACAGGGACCTCCCATATATGTTATGGGTCTGAGGTTGGGATCAGATTTCTTGAACAGCGCTGCATAGCAGAATGAGGTAGCTGATAAGATCGTCACAATATCTGCTAAGATTGGGTCATTTTGGCTAGGTTCCCACTAAATTTAACCATATATTTGACAATATAGTTCTGGAAATACAGGACAATAAAAGTAGCGGACACAAAACAGGACCCATAGTACTCAAATGCCTTGTAAGGAGTTTTATAGTAATCCTCCCTCATATACAGTATATATATATAGATATATATATATATATAGTAAAAAAGCGGGGCAGCACTCCGTGGTTCAAATTTCAAAATAAAGGTTGAATTTATAAACAAGTGGCGACGTTCGGTGTGTGACACCTTCATCAAGCAATATATATATACACACACATACAAACATACATGTACATAGATAAACAAATTAGTATATAAAATCTGATAAAATCTAAGTGGGTATGGAAAAACAAACTGAACGTATTTCATGTGCAAGTGGGTCAGATTAAAGGGCTTGTCTAGTTTGTTAAGTCTCACAAAGTCTTCTGAGGAAGTCCTTGGATTAGGAACCTTATTCTGGTCGAATCAGACGTTTTGTTCTAGAGGACGTCTTGTATTAAATAGGCAACACTCTAATTCAATCTATGTATTACCTTAATTCCCAGCACGCCCCCATCACCCTAGGATTCCTTATGTACAGCCTTATGTGGGCCCGGCACTTGCCCCGTTATGCCCAGGTGCTGGCACCGGTCGGACTGGCGTTGGGGTGGGGCCGGTATGGACACAATCTCTCCAGATCTTTGGGCTCAGATTCACAGTTCATGGTGGCTAGGTTAGGGGACGGGTCACAGATGATGGGACCACGAGAGATCCCCCGTTTATGTATGGATAGAAGCTAAATACTTGTTAATAGGAAGAATTCATTAAGAGTTAAACCAGAAGAAAATGAAACCGAAGACAATTCTTAGAATTGTCAGAGAACTTGTACATTGCAGTGTTCTACACCGTTTATGTTATTAACCAGGCTTTAGATGTACGGATACTTTGTATGTAGAGATCACTAGTCATTGGATTACATTAGGTGGAGCAGAGTGCACATACAGTGAGCACGATGTATGATGCCAGGTTTTGCTAGTTTTATGGTCTGAAATGACTCTTCAAGAATTTACGAGGATATCTCTCGAAGACTTATAACGATGGATGTGTTTTTTCTTACGCTTTGCCCTGAAAAGCAAATTCACAATAAAAATTTTTTACAGGATAGCGACGAGATATTAGATGAATGCTGATGAAATATGTCCCCTTCTTGCTAATGATCATTTTAATAGCTTTTAGGAGATCACTCCGTGGGTTTTGTGTGCCATCTGTGTGGCTGGTCCGTGTGGTTTGGTGTGCATTCTCTTTTTTTTATGTGTGCTATCTGTGCGGCTTGTCTGTGTAGTTTAGTGCGCATTATTTTTTTTGTGTGGTATCTGTGCGGCTTGTCCGTGTAGTTTGGTGTGCATTCTCTTTTTTTTTGTGTGCTATCTGTGCGGCTGGTCCGTGTAGTTTAGTGCGCATTATTTTTTGAGTGCTATCTGTGCGGCTTGTCCGTGTAGTTTAGTGCACATTATTTTTTGTGTGCTATCTGTGCGGCTTGTCCGTGTAGTTTAGTGCGCATTATATTTTTTGTGTGCCATCTGTGCGGCTTGTCCGTGTAGTTTAGTGCGCATTATATTTTTTGTGTGCTATCTGTGCAGCTTGTCCGTGTGGTTTCGGTGTGGCATTAATCTTTTTTTTTTTTTGTGTGGCTATCTGTGCGGCTTGTCCGTGTAGTTTTAGAGCGCATTATTTTTGTGTGCCATCTGTGCGGCTGGTCCGTGTGGTTTGGTGTGGCATTATCTTTTTTTTTTTGTGTGCTATCTGTGCGCTTGTCCGTGTATTTAGAGGCGCATTATTTTTTTTGTGTGCTATCTGTGCGGCTTGTCCGTGTAGTTTAGTGCGCATTATTTTTGTGTGCCATCTGTGCGGCTGTGTCCGTGTATTTTTAGTGCGCATTATATTTTGTGTGCCACCTGTGCGGCTTGTCCGTGTAGTTTAGTGCGCATTATTTTTTTGTTTCTATCGTCGGCTTGTCCGTGTAGTTTAGTGCGCATTATTTTTTGTGTGTGCCATCTGTGCGGCTTGTCCGTGTAGTTTGGGTGCGCTTTATCTTTTTTTTTTTTTTGTGTACTATCTGTGCGGCTTGTCCGTGTAGTTTAGTGCACATTATTTTTTTGTGTGTGCCATCTGTGCGGCTTGTCCGTGTAGTTTGGTGTGCCATTATTATTTTTTTTGTGTGTGCCTGCTAGACGTTTTATCCGTGTAGTTTTGGTGCACATTATCTAATTTTCTAGTTCTCTATTTTTTTTGTGCAATGAAGACATACAACCGTGTTGGAGGCATATAACATGCTTGCCTCTGACACACGAGTCAGCTAGTGGGGATGATGGTCCCTTTTACCTATCTCATCCCTCCTGCTCATCTTCCAGTGACCTGGAAGGACCCCAAGAAGGCGCCGTAGGGTTCCAGGACTTCTGCAGAGAAGTGCCTGGGACTTCTGCAGGAAAGTGTCCTGGGACTTCTGCAGGAGAAGTGCCTGGGACTTCTGCAGGAGAAGTGCCTGGGACTTCTGCAGGAAAGTGCCTGGGACTATCTGCGAGAAGTGCCTGGGACTGCTGCGGGAGAAGTGCCTGGGGCTTCCACTGACCCCACATGGGTAGCCCCAGATAATTATACCCCTCAGGTCCCTGACTTTTTGGGCCATCCTGGAATTAACTTTAAGCTGTGGACTTTTTTAAGTTTTTTTTTTTGATGAGGCGCTGCTGAATATTATTATATTTCAGACAAATCTCTACGCTGCACAACATATTGCCCAAAACCCCACGTCCTTTTATGCACAACCCTACAGGTGGACCCCTGTCACTGCAGCAGAGATGCACAAGTATTGGGGCATAATACTCCTTATGGGGATAGTAAAGAAGCCTTCAATCAGGGACTACTGGAGCACAGACATACTGTACCACACCCCCATGTTCCGCATGGCAATGAGCAGGATGCGCTTTGAAGCCATCCATAAGTTTTTGCACTACACTGACAACACACAGTGCCCACCCAGAGGTGACCCCAGTTATGATCGGTTATTTAAGGTCAGGCCCATATTAGATCATTTTAGTGCCAGGTTTGCCCAGGCATATACCCCCGCCAAACATGTGAGCATAGACGAGTCCCTGGTACAATTCAAAGGGAGACTTCACTTCCGCCAGTACCTGCCCAATAAGAGGGCAAGGTATGGTGTGAAGATGTATAAGCTGTGCGAAAGTTCATCAGGGTACACATACAAGTTCAGGGTATATGAAGGGAAGGACTCCACTATAGTGCCCCCAGAATGCCCCCCCTTCCTGGGTGTTACAGGGAAGATAGTGTGGGATTTAGTGCACCCACTGCTGGACCAGGGCTACCACCTCTACCTGGACAATTTCTACACCAGCACCACCCTGTTCAAGTGCCTCACTTCCAGAAATACTGCGGCATGCGGCACTGTACGCAGAAATCAGAGAGGTCTCCCTAAGTCGCTGCTTGGGCAAAAACTTAAAAGGCACGAAAGCAGGGCACTATGCAGCGACTCTGTATTGTGTGTTAAGTACAAGGACAAGAGAGAGGTCCTTGTATTAACCACGATACATGAGCACACCACCACCCCTGTCCCAGTACGAGGTGCCAGTACAGAAACCCCCAAGCCAGACTGTATTTTAGATTATAACAAATACATGGGAGGGGTGGCTTGTCTGACCAGGTGCTTCAGCCGTACAATGCCATACGGAAGTCGAGGGTGTGGTACAAGAAGCTGGCCGTGCACATCATGCAGATGGCATTGTATAATGCTTATGTGCTGCATCGATATGCCGGCCAGACGGGAACTTTGCTGGAATTTCAAGAGGTGGTAATAAAGTACTTTCTTTTTGGAGACCAGGAAGGGGGGAGTGCTAGCACATCTGGAAGTGAGGCCACATCACGTATTGTACCAGGGCAGCACTTTCCAGGAGTAGTTCCCCAAACAGCCAGCAAGGGAAGGTCACAAAAGAGGTGCAGGGTGTGCTTTAAAAATGGCATTCGGAAGGACACCATTCATCACTGTGAGACATGCCCAGAAAAACCAGGGTTATGCATGAAAGATTGCTTCCGAATTTATCATACATCCCTGGATTTTTAGAGTACCCTGTTGTTACCCTGACGCACAGCTTATACATCATGCCGCACCTTCCCTTCTAAGCCCTGCCATGTGCCCAGCCTCTAGATTACTGTCCCGTATGCTTTACCCGGGAAAACATGCATCATGATTTTTAGGGTGTTTGTCTCCCATGGCAGCAGCTGGGCACAAAATGACATAATGGATATTTTTTACTATGCACTATCCATTATGCACTTTTTCAGGGGTCCACCTGTGGGGTTAAAATGCTAACTATACCCTAGATTAATTCATGGAGGGGTGTAGTTTCCAAAATAGGGTCAGTTCTTAGGGGTTTCTACTGTACTGGCCCCTATTGGCATCTACAAATCTTTCATGATGCCAAAAAGAAAAAAAAAATGTACAATGTCTGTGCTCCAACATGTTATTCCCTTTTGAGCCCTGCCGTGTCTCCATCCTACAGATTATTGCCTCCTATGGGGTATTGCCCTAACCGGGGTAACCCGCAGAATGATCTTTGATGTGTTTTTCCCCAGTGGCATGAGTTGGGCAAAATACTTTTGTCACTTCAATGGCATATTTGATAAATTGCAATACAACTGTTTCTCTGCACTACTCACTTTGTATAACATTTGAGCCAGCACCTTAGGGGTTAAAATGCTCATACAAGCCTACATACATTCTTTGAGGGGTGCCCTTTCCAAAATGGGTTCACTACTTGGGGGTTTCTATTGTACTGGTACCTCGGGGGTACCCCCCATTACCAATCTAGTGAAAACGAAGCTTGAAAACCTAAATTGTGCTTCTTTCTTCCTGACCCCTGCCGTGTGCCCAGTCTGTAAATTATTGGCACATGTGTGGTATTGCCATACTCGGGACAACCCGCAGAATGATTTTTGGGGTGTTTGTCTAAAGTGGCACGGGTTGGGCACAGTATATGAGGCACTAAAATGACATTTTTGAGATAAAAACGCAATTTTTACTCTGCACCATTTACTCTGCATTCAATTTTGACCAGCGTGTCGGGGGTTAAAATGCTCACCACAACCACCGATAAATTCTTTGATGGGTCTAGTTTCCGAAATGGTGACATTTTGGGGGGTTTTCTATTGTACTTGTACTTCAGGGGCTCTTCAATTACACTGTGGCACCACAAAATATTTGCAGCCAAATTGGCCTTCCAAATTCCCAGTATCGCTAACTCTGTTCTGGACATCGCTGTGCGGGGAAACAGCAGCTGACATCCACATGTCTGGTATTGCCGTACTCGGAAGAAGCAGGGCAAGAAATTAGGAATATATATTTACCTCAAATTCCTTCTGAATGTATCCGTTTTAGGGCTAAATTGGAAAGATTGAAATCAAAAATTGAAATTTCAAAATTTCCACTCCATTTTCATATGCTTCCGGAAAAATAATTAAAGGGTTAACAGACTTCTTAAATGCTGATTTGAATAGGTTGAGATGTTAGGTTCATAAAATGGTGTTACTTGTGGGGGTATATAGTACAGAAGCCTTTATAGGGCACTTCCAAACTGAATTGATCACCAAAAAGTTCGCATTTTTCAAATTTCAAGAAAATCTGAGAAGTTGCTACTAAAACTTCAAACCTTCTCACATCCATAAAAATAATGGAAACGTAAAACAAATTATGGATATAAAAAGAAGACCAATGGCAAAAGGTTTCTATCAAAAAAAATTTGTGGTATCACTTTTTGTCTAAAAATTATAACATTTGAAACTTTGAAAATAGTCATTTTTTTCAAATTTTTCCTAAATTTTTGAATTTTTACCCCCCAAAAAAGGAACGGATAACCGAAATGACACTACTAACATAAACTACAATGTCTCACGAGAAAACAATCTCAAAATCACAGAGATATCTTAAAGCGTTGAAAAGTTATTACCACAGGAAGAGACACTGGTCAAATTTCAAAAAAAAGTTGCGAGCCTTAACCTGCAAACAGGCTGCGTCCTTAAGGGGTTAAAACACTTTTTAAACTTTATGGACGAAGCTGCTTCGGCGCAGGGAGGTACGCGCTCGGTGCACAATGGGGCAGATTTACTTACCCGGCCCATTCGCGATCCAGCGGCGCGTTCTCTGCACAGGATTCGGGTCCGGCTGGGATTTAAGAAGGTAGTTCCTCCGCCGTCCACCAGGTGGCGCTGCTGCGCCGAAAATAATCTTAACGCCCCGGAATGCACCATCCCATAGCAGGTGAAGGTGAGCGCTTCCCAAGCGACACATTTCGGCTTTTAAATGCGGCGGTTTTTCCGAATACGTCGGGTTTTCGTTCGGCCACGCCCCCCCGATTTCTGTCGCGCGCATGCCGGCCCCGATGCGCCACAATCCGATCGCGTGCGCCAAAATCCCGGGGCAATTCATGTACAAGCGGCGCAAATCGGAAATATTCGGGTAACACGTCGGGAAAACGCGAATCGGGCCGTTAGTAAATGACCCCCAATGTGCTCTCCACTTCCTATGTAGCCGCGTGCATGGTGCACCGAGCGCGTACCTCCCTGCGCCGAAGCAGCTTCGGCCATAAAGTTTAAAAAGTGTTTTAAACCGCGATACTGCGGTTTAAAATACTAACAAAAATAAGCTCCGGCACCAGCTCACCCTGAGCTGGTGCTCGGTAGTTCCCCCTTATACCTGCCACTACAAGTGGTAGGTTTCCTTTAAGATCCCTCTCTAAACCAGATTGCGAAAAATGAAGGATCCTGGCAATGTCCAAGTGAGCAAAATCAACCTTCGAGCCCTTACAGAGCTTAGAGATGACCTTCTGTAGTTTGAAGTCATCTCGAGAAGTAACCACTTTGATACTGTTCTGTGTCAATAACAGCCTTAGAGAGTCATTCCCTGGCAAGGATTAACCTTTCAAGAACAGGCCATTTGGTGGAAACTTTTTATTATGGCTCTGACCCTACATCCATCTCCTCTGGGAGGATCAATGGATCTGCGATGGATAGTTCTCACAAGGTAGAAAACCAGGCCTTTTGGCCAAACCAGGGCAATTTGGATGATCATGACGTGGTCTGGAAAATCTTTTTGCAGAGTATCCACTGAGAGGGAGTTTCTTTCTGCTTGCCTTAATATCTAAAAAGGCAAGGTTGTGTATATCCCTGCCTGTTAAAGTAGGCTCGTAGCATGTTGAGACAAGATTTTGTTTTAGGGGAGGGAGCACTGCTAAAATAACTTTCAAAATGGCCCATAGCTTTCTGAAATTGGAAGAATTTCCAACCATTTCTGGTGCCCACCTTTCTCGAAAGGATGTACATTCTAGATGTGCTCTCCAACCCCAGGAACTCACATCGGTAGTCAGTATTTTTGGGTTTGCCTTTCTCCATGAAAGACCCCTTTCTAAGTTCTCCCTGACAAGCCCCTGAAACAGAATAGCTTTAGGAAGAAAAATCTGATGATCGAGGTCCTGCTAGAACCATCCAAGACTTTTAGAATATGGGCTTGAAGACCCTGAGTGCACCTATCAAAAGGAACCATCTGAATAATGGCAGTGAATAGACCAAGTACAGAAAAGGCCTTTGTGATGGAAATGTTGTGAACAATCAGTCTTGAATTTCTTGTTGGATCTTTCCTATCTTCCCTAGTGGAAAGATTGATTAAAAAAAAATGATTGTTCTAGACATACAACTACAACTGTCAACAATCAAAGGGGCCTGCCTCAATCTTTTCCTAAGAAAAAGATCTTTCAGCATTCCCTAACCATCTGTAACGCGACAGATTCTTTTGAGGGAAACAGTACAAATGGCGGAGAACTGTGTAAAAAGTAACTTTTATTCGAATCAATAAAATCCAAGAAAATGTGAGATCATCAAGGAATGAATATGAAATCGACAAAAGAAAAAGGACCCTGAGGTAGTGTGTCCAGTGGGGTATGCAGGGCGGGACGTCCCTATCGAGCCCTGACGGGACGATGTCGGGGACCTGGTATACCCTATGGAAAAAGCCTCAACTCGGGGCCGCAGCCCTAGGCGACTGCCATCTTACCCTGGACTCGGTCTCTTGACCCTAAGATAAACAGGAAGGGATGTCGAGGGTAGGAGGTGTGCCAGAGCACACAGGAGAATAGTGTCTCGCGTCTCAGCACACAAGGTTAGATCCACTGACTCCTCGCACCCCGGTGCCCTCAGCTTTGGCGCATCGGTCCGGCACCATTGTGCCACTGCGGCGCAGAACCGGCGCCTCATCACCTTGGCTTTTTCCTGGCCTGCATCCTCTTATTAAGTTGCACGGTCTTTTGTGCACATATGCACACTTTGGATACCCACAGCCCTGACAAGCACCTTTAACTTTGGTCGCATTTCCCCTGAAGAGCCTATGTTACATAGGCGAAACATGGCATGTAGGGAACTTTGACCTCCAAGAATACCTCATGTCTTTTTGGAGACTATATAATCCAAATACTTTACTCTCCACATTTGGGTCCTTGTGTACGGACTCGTATGACCTCTCTGAGTCTCTAATACCGTCCCTTGACCACTCAAGACTTGACTTACTGTCATCTGACTGCTCGGGACTTGACCATCTGTGCATAGCACATTTGTACTACCTTAATATTTCTGGCGCGAGACACTATTCTCCTGTGTGCTCTGGCACACCTCCTACCCTCGACATCCCTTCCTGTTTATCTTAGGGTTAAGAGACCGAGTCCAGGGTAAGGTTCCAGTCGGGGTGGCAGTTGCCTAGGGCTGCGGCCCCGAGTTGAGGCTTTTTCCATAGGGTATACCAGGTCCCCGACATTGTCCCGTCAGGGCTCGATAGGGACGTCCCGCCCTGCATACCCCACTGGACACACTACCTCAGCGTCCTCTTTCTTTTGTCGGTTTCATATTCATTCCTTGATGATCTCACATTTTCTTGGATTTTATTTGTACTGTTTCTGCGTTTCACTAGGTGGAAGAGGTCGGGAACATACTTTCACCTACCTATTGTACTCTTCAGATTCTTTTGAGGGACCCAACCTCATGAAGTCTTCAAGGTAGGGAATAATTCCTAAACCTGTTGATTAATGAAGCCATTTATGCTACTAATTTTGTGAAGACATTAGGAGCTTTAGTTATGCCAAAGGGAAGCGCCAGAAACTAAACATGTATTATGGATCTCTTCCATTGTACAGTGCCTTTTTGAAGTCAACGAAATTTTTTTTTTATATGATAGCAGATTTTGGATAAATCCATAGGCACCATAAAACAATCTGGATAAAAGGAAGTTAATGGTGGATTTTAGAGATTCCATTTCGATTTTTTCGATACTCAGGAAACTGTTTAGAGGTTTCAGATTTAGGATTATGCATAGCGATCAGTTTGGTTTTCTGACCCAAGAGAGTGGAACAGAAACCTGTTCCTACCAACTGGGAAGGAACCATCATTAAAACCTTTTCCAACACAAACTCTCCATCCACATAGCAAACATGGTCTCCTGACTTCCTAGTCTTGTGAACTTAAAAAATTTTTGCCCTCCAAACCCTTTTCTGATTTAACTTTAGGCCGTCTTGTAATTTTCTTTTTGGCGGGGTCAGCAGGTTGGTTAAAAAAAAAAGTGTATTCCTGTCTTTTTCTTGCTGACCCAGGTCTGACCTGTGTGAGAGGGAAAAGGAACTAAACCGAGAGGATGGAACATTAAAACGGGAACCCTTTTTTTTTTGTCCGATGATGTAGAATATCATCTACAGCAGTCTCTGTTATATCTGAATATCATCCAAGAAGTCTCTCACATGGGTTTCCACACCACTTATTTTTTTGAGATGACATCTATTTTTCGGTTTTAAGCCAAAATGGAGCTCCTGGTCCCAAGGACACCCAAAGGTATCAACTGTGACACCAATCAAAAGCAGCCACTTAAGACATACAGGAGACTG
This sequence comes from Engystomops pustulosus, assembly GCA_019512145.1. Taxonomy (NCBI): domain Eukaryota; kingdom Metazoa; phylum Chordata; class Amphibia; order Anura; family Leptodactylidae; genus Engystomops; species Engystomops pustulosus. The sequence goes on from CM033643.1 coordinate 213,007,531, forward strand.
GTGCCACAATAGAGCTCTCAGTACCATAGAAAAATTATGCATTGCCTGGAGAATAGCTCAGGCTATGGCCACACTGCTCCAAAATCAGCAGAAACCCTCAATGTCCTGAGAGCTGCTACTTTCTGTTTAAAAAGGTAGTGGGCAACATAGAAAGAGGTGGGGCATAGAGAAAAATACTAAATAAGATAGGGGCACAGAGAATACTTGGGATGCAACAGAGAACTAAGAATGACGGAAAAAAAAAAAATAGGAGAAACAAAAATAGGAGCTGAGAGATGAGAGCGGGGGAAAACATAGAAATATGAGATGTAATAGAAATTAAGGGGTGTATTGAGGAGACACAAAAAGCTGGCAACATGATGAGGGGCATAGCGAGAAGATTTTTACTACACAAAATCGTGTATGATATTCATATTAAAAGAAAAAAAATAATTTATATGATCGTAAACTCCATTAAGGGTGCACAGAGAGGAGGCAATAGGGGCCCCACATCAGACTAATAGCCGCATGTAACGGTTCGCAACGGATAGCATTTGTCCGCAAGTGCCAAGAAATTTGGGGGTGTAGTGTGAAAAAGAGACAAAAATAGGACAAGCGAGCGAAGGCATAACGAGATAAAATGCAAAAGAAAACTAAAGGGGGGGGGGGGGTGCCCCATATACTAGCAGGGAGCACTGGAGAAATAAGAAAAGTTCAATTTAATGAAGCAGCTTAAAACTACAACCCCCCCCCCCCCAAAAAAAAAAAAAAAAAAAAAAAAAAAAAAACAAAACCAAAACAAAACACAGACTAAACAATTTTACCAATGCTTTATTTAAGGTAACAAGTTGGTTATGTTCACTGCATTGTATGAAACATCACAATATGGTACTAGGAAGTTACAGGTTCGGACCAGAGTGGACACTTTGATCAAGCCTTTATTTTATTTGTTTTGCATTTTCCCCTCCCCACAAAACAAAAAAAACAACCTGTAAGAAAAGGAACAAAGAGGGAAGGAAGAAAAGAGGGGAAAAAATCCCAGCCAATGAACTCTGCATCATCATGGAGAAAAACTAGTGAATAAATAAAATACGGCAGCAGTGAATTCCAAGACAACAAAAAAAATTAACAAAAAAAACCCCACAGGAAGAACAGGACAGAGATTATAGTAGTGGCGCAGCTGATTGGTGTGTACCCAGATAGATTTTTTTTTTTTTAGAATTCAACAAAAAAAAAAAAATTAAAGGAATTTCCATCTCATGTAAAAAAAAAAAAAAAAAAAAAAACCCTAAATGTAAAATTCTTGCAGAAAAACAAAAGTGTAAATCACAAGGCTTCCACAACATGTAAATCAATTTATACATTCCTGGTTTCTTCTGCGAATCATTTTTTTGCAAGATTTTATTTTTTTTTAGATAAATACTTTCTTCCTTCCACATTCAACTTGAAACAATATTTCTGACCTGCCCCACTTACACGAAATTTTAAACAAAAACACAAAAAAAAAAATCTAATTTTCGCAAAATAGAATTAGACAAATCTTCAAGTACGCACAACAGCCACTCCTGTACCATACCCGTTGCTTAGGAAGTGGGAGGGGAAGTGGCGATCCACCAAAAAAAAAAGAAAATGAAAAACAAAAAGAAACCCAGGTACATAAAATTTCGCCGTTCCTTCGCTTTTGCTGTCACTATTCGTAGAGTCTCCTTTCAAATTGCTAGGTTGAGCTCTGAATAATGAATACACAATGCTACCATCAAGGAAAAAAAAAAATAAAATAAATCACAACGGACCTAAAAGAGGCTTTAGGGGTTTGTAGCTTAATTCACAATAATAAAAATAAAAAAAAACAGGCACCAGTAATAGGGCAGAGGAGACCCTGTGTAATGTTAAGCCAGCGTGTGGGATTCCAAAAGCTGCGAAAAGTGCCAAAAAGTGAGGACTCGGCCTCGCCCAAAGGAGAAAGGGCATGGGTTTTTCCCCCCAATTTCTAGTTCATTAAACCTGTACGGCAGAGAGACGATTATCGGATACTCACCCTGTTCCGTCTCCCGGTCACTGCTCCTCGCCGCTTTATTAAACCGTGACCAATCAGTGAGACCCTAGTGACATCAGTAATCCACTCCCCTGCAGTCACTTCCAGCCTACCAAAGAGCAACAACGAACTGACCAGGAGCCACAATACAGGATAAAGAATATATTTTATACTACTTTTCTTACCCGTACAAATTTTTTTTTTTTTTTTTTTAAACTTGCTTTAGGGGAGGAGCCATAGTTTGAATGAATCGGCAGTCACGCACGTCCACTGCTGCTCCGTTCATCTCTTCGGGAATCTTCAGCAGAGCACGTAGCCGCTGTTTAGTTCTAGTGATCGGATTTAGACGCGCACCTGTAGGTAAGTGTTACGGTACAACCTCAGCTTAGGAACATATTCAGTATATTTAATATTTGATTTTATTTGTGGAATCGGTAGTGGTAATCTTACATCCCCCCCCACCCCCCTTAGAATAACCAAGAAAATCAAAATTTCAGGAAATATTTAAAATAAAAACAAGAACAAATAGTAATGTCTCATACAATGAAGTGTTTTACATGCGTGTGGAGTTTAGTTTGGAAGTGCTGCACCCCTCAGTATAACTGCATGCACCTCCATACATCTTATACACTGCATGAGGCCCCAGATTTCTTCCCAAGCTCTTTAGCACCAAAGGCGCCCAAACCAGACAACGCACCCACAGGGCCCTCTAGGGGTTGTTTTTTTTTACATGTTAAAAGGAGTTGAGTTTGCAGAGACGTGACCAGAAAAAAAAAAACCTGAGGCTGGCATAAACAAAAAAAAAAAATACTGCTAAAGTGTGACAAAATGTTATTAAACGAAACTGAAAAATGGTGCAAAATACTAATCATCTCTCATTTTGCCCATTTGTGTTTTTTTTTTCTCCTTTTTTTTTATTATTATTTTTTTTATACATAGCCGACGCTCCACCAGAAATCCTTGTTGGTTTGAAGAGAAACGAGATTTTTTAAGTTTTTCCCCCTTTTATTCCAGACCAAAAACAAAGGAGTTGTGCAAAATACTAATCATCTCTCATTTTGCCCATTTGTGTTTTTTTTCTCCTTTTTTTATTATTATTTTTTTTTTTTATACATAGCCGACGCTCCACCAGAAATCCTTGTTGGTTTGAAGAGAAACGAGATTTTTTAAGTTTTTCCCCCTTTTATTCCAGACCAAAAACAAAGGAGTTTTGAAAGGCTACCATGGGTCTTCTAGATCGCCAGCACCCTACAGGAAAAAACACAAAAAACAAAAAAAAGTGACTCATTTTTCTGCCATTTGTAAGAAATGTTATTCTACACCAAAGTGACTCATTTTTCTGCCATTTGTAAGAAATGTTATTCTACACCTCTAGGTCCCAGTTCAGTCACATCACCCCATTAGTCAGGATAGACCTCCCAGCCCCCCAGACATGTCAGTCACCATCAGGACAGTTTGTCAATATGTTGGCTGTATTTGCTTAAGGAAATATGGTCAAGAAATAATAACGATTCCTTTATTTATACAGCGCTGCACAGAGTCTGCCAAATCAGTCCCTGTCCCCAATGGGGCTCACAATCTAATCAACCTACTAGTATGTTTTGGAGTGTGGGAGGAAACCAGAGGATCCGGAGGAAAGACTAGTATTAGTGTCTCGCGTCTACAGCCAACCAAAAGGTTAGATTCAACGTACTCTCGCACCCAGTGACCATAAGCTTGTGGAGCAGCGGTCCGGCACCATTTTTGTGCAACTGCGGAGCAGAAACCGGAGCACTCACTCACATTGGCTTTTCCTGGCTGTCACAATCTATTAAGTTGCACGGTTTGTTGTGCACATATGGCACACTTTGGATACCCACAGCCCTGCACGCACTTTAAACTTTGGTCGCATTCCCCTGAAGAGCCTACAGTACATAGGCGAAACTGGCATTGTAGGGAACTTGACATCCAAGAATACCTAAAGTCTTTTGGAGACTATAGAACAACATACTTTATCTAACCTGTGGGTACTTGTGTAAGGACTAGTAGACTCTCTGAGTCTCAATACCGTCCCTTGACCACTCAAGGACTTGCCTTAATGTCATCTGACTGATCGGGAATGTTGACATCTGGGCATAGCACATTTGTAATACCTTAATATTTTGGCGCTGAGACACATTTCTACCTGTGTGCTTTGGCACACCTCCTACGCTCGAATCCTTTCGGATGTTATCTTTGAGGGTTAGGTTAAGCGAGACCGAGTCCAGTTGTTTGGTAAGGTTCCAGTCGGGTGGGGCCAGGTTTGCCTAGGCTGATGGCCCGATTTGTTGAGGGTTTTTTTTCCATTAGGGTATACCAGGTCACCCGACATTCTGTCCCGTCAGGGCTCTTTGGATAAGGGACGTTCCCGCCCTGCAGACCCCACTGGACAACACTCAACCTCGCGCTCCCTCTTTATTTGTCGGTTTCCTATTTCATTCGATGATCTCACATTTTTTGGATTTGATTTGTAATGTTTCTGCGTTTCGACTAGGTGGAAGAGGCGTCTGGGAAAATTACTTTCACCTACCTATTGTAATCTTCAGATTCTGGAGGCGACCAACTCATGAAGTCTTCTAATTGGTTTAGGGAATAATTCCTAAATCCTGTTGATTAAATGAAGCCATTAATTTATGATTACTAATTTGTGAAGACATTAGGAGCTTTAGTCGTATGCCAAAGGAAGGCGCCGAAACTAAACATTGTATTATGGATCTCTCCATTGTACAGTGCCTTTTTGAACTTGTCAACGAAATTTTTTTTTATAATGGATAGCAGATTTTGGATAAATCCATAGGCAACATAAAACAAGTCGGGAGATTATACAGGAAGTTAATGGTGGATTTTAGAGATTCAATTTAGATTTTTTTTAGATACTCAGGAAACTGTGGAGAGGTTTCCGATTTTAGGATTATGCATAGCGATCAGTTTGCGTTTTTGACAAATGAGATGTGAACAGAAACCTGCGTTTCCTACCATAAGGGGGGAGCAGGAGGAGAACCAGCCGAAGGAGAAAAACCGGGGCCAAGCACAAACGCGCAAGCACAGAGACAAACAGTTGGGTCTCGCTGACTTCAACTATAGTCTTGTGAACTTAAAAAATTTTGCCCTGCCAAACCCTTTTTTTGCCTTGTAGAGTTTTGTCAGGCAGGAAAGGCGAGCGAACAGCCTCGATAGGGGGAAGGGGAGTGGGGGGAGTAGTAGGCTCGTTGCCGGCCGTGATCTGCACCCGATGGTTTGGGCCTATTAATTCCGGCTCTTCCTGGAACGAGTCTTAACGGGCCGTCGCACTGTTGGGGTCTTCTGGCCAAATGTGAGTGAGGGGGCAATGGAAGCAGGGCTGGGGGGAAAAAAAAATAGTTCGCGGGAGGACGGGAGCGGTGGGTGTAGGGGGATTGCAACCGAAGGGGGTCTATGTAGGAACTGTGGTTGTCTGGGCGGTATCGGAGGAGTGGAACAAAAAAAGGAAACGAAATTCATAGTGAGTCTGGACTGAGGAGGAAGGATGGTATGAACATTTGTTTGGGGAACATTTTTTTAAAACGGGAACTCCTTTTGTTTTCCCTTCTGTGGAAACGTTTGGGCCAAATAAGCAGCGATCCTGGCTCGTCCGGAGCAATCAGACGCAATGAAAGATTTCGAGGTGAGGCCTCAGAGTTATGTGTCGAGCACAGGCAAGCGAAGAAACAAGAAGTGTCGAAAAAAGGTGGGGTACACAGAAACAAACATCTCCAGGGAGCGGGCGGGCCCGATACCCATCACCGTCCTAGTTGGTGGATAGGATGATAAATAAAGAGGGTTAGGGGTTGGGCAGTTCTTGTTGGTTTTTGTGTTTGGGTGTTAAGCAACAAAATGGAGGGTCGCGCTTTTTGGGTCCAAAGGTTACACCAAAAGGTATAATAACTGTGCACCAATCAAAAGAAAGCACTTCCTTCTTTAAGAAATACAGGAGACTGTTGCCACAATAGAGCTCTCCAGTACCATAGAAAAATTATGCATTGCCTGGAGAATAGCTCAGGCTATGGCCACACTGCTGCCAAAAATCAGAGAGAAATAGAATAGAAAGAAAACCTCAATGTCTTCTAGGAGCTGCTATCTTTATGTTTTATAAAGTAGTGGGGCCAACGCAACATAGAAGCGGTGGTGGCACATAGAGAAAAATACTTTAAATAAGGATTACTAAGATAGGGGGCACAGAGAAATACTTGGGATGCAAACAGAGAAATAAGAAGGACGGGAAAAAAAAAGAATATAGGAGAAGAAACAACTGGAGCTGAAGAGATGAGAGCGGGTGAATAAACGAATGAGGGTGAAAAGAAAGGGTTGAAAAAGGGAAGGGAAGAGGGAAAAGATAAAAAGAAAAGGAAAACATAGGAAATCTGAGATTTGTAATTAGAAATTAAGGGGTTGTTTTGTATTGAGGGCGACACAAAAAAAGCTTCGGCAACACATGGATGACCGGGGCATTGCGGAGAAGGAGGGACGAGGGGAGATTTTTACTACACAAAATGTTTTGGGTGTATTTTGTTATCGTATGATTTTTAATTCATATTAAAAGAAAAAAATAATGTAGATGATCGTAAAAACTCTCATTTAAGGGTGCACAGAGGATGCAAAGATCGAGGGATTTAGGCAAATAGGTGGAGCCTCCCCACATAGACTAATAGCTCGCCATGTAAATGTAACGGGTTCGAAAAAGTGAAAGAGAAGGAGGGTCTAAGCAAACAGCCGCGATAATTTCACTAGTCTGCATGCGTGTAGCAAGCAACTATCTGGTCCCTAAGCGCACCTCTAAGAAAAGAGGAGAAGAAGAAAAAACGAAAAGGGAGGCCAGGGCGCCGGCGCCCGGGCCCGGGCCTAGGGCCGGGGAGGGTGTGAAAACCCCATGGCCCCCTCGAAAGTTTGTCGCTACCAGGAGCGCACCTTAGCTCCTCGGCCAGCCCGTTGGGGGGGGGAGGAGGGCCACCGCGGAGGGGTGGGGCGTGTCTTAACCTGAATTCGGCGGGGGTGCGCGTTTTGCTATGGGAGGGGTGAAAAAAGTAGAGCAGAAAACAAAGAGGACAAAAAAAGAGATTACCTGGGGGGAGGAGATAGCTCCCAGCTCGGGGAATAACGATCGAGGAAAGAACGAGGCGATATAATAATGTGCAATAGCAAAACTAGTAAAAGGGGGGGGGGGGTGGGGGGTGAGGTGGGGGGGGCCCATATTTTTTAATATCATACTAGCAGGGAAGCCATGGAGAAATAAGAAAAGTTTCAATTTAATGAAGCAGCGTTAAAACTAACAAACCAACCCCCCCCCCCACCAAAAAAAAAAAACAAAACAAAAAAAAAAAAACAAAACAAAACAAAAAACAGCTAAACAATTTTACCAATGCTTTATTTAAGGTAACAAGTTGGTTATGTTCACTGCATGTATGAAACATCACAATATGGTACTAGGAAGTTACAGGTTCGGACCAGAGTGGACATTTGATCAAGCCTTATTTTATTGTTTTGCATTTTCCCCTCCCAACAAAACAAAAAAAACAACCTGTAAGAAAGGAACAAAGAGGGAAGGAAGAAAAAGAGGGGAAAAAATCCCAGCCAATGAACTCTGCATCATCTGGAGAAAAAACTAGTGAATAAATAAAATAACGGCAGCAGTGAATTCCAAGACAACAAAAAAAATTAACAAAAAAAACCCCACAGGAAGAACAGGACAGAGATTATAGTAGTGGCGCAGCTGATTGGTGTGTACCCAGATAGATTTTTTTTTTTTCAGATTTCAGCAAGAAAATAACAGTTACAGGAATTTCCATCTCATGTAAAAAAAAAAAAAAAAAAAAAAAAAAACCCTAAATGTAAAATTCTTGCAGAAAAACAAAAGTGTAAATCACAAGGCTTCACAACATGTAAATCAATTTATACATTCCTGGTTTCTTCTGCGAATCATTTTTTGCAAAGATTTTTTTTTTTTTTAGATAAATACTTTCTTCCTTCCACATTCAACTTGAAACAATATTTCTGACATGCACAACTTAAAGAAATTAAAAAAAAAAAAAAAAAATCTAATTTTTCGCAAAAATAGAATTAGACAAATCTTCAAGTACCGCACAACAGCCACTCCTGTACCATACCCGTTGCTTAGGAAGTGGGAAGGTGGAAGTGGCGATCCAAAAAAAAAAAAAATTAAAAAAAAAAACCCATGAAAATATTCTGCATTCTAGATTTGCTGTAAATATCGTAGAGTCTCCTTTCAAATTGCTAGGTTGAGCTCTGAATAATGAATACACAATGCTACCATCAAGGAAAAAAAAAAATAAAATAAATCACAACGGACCTAAAAGAGGCTTTAGGGGTTTGTAGCTTAATTCACCTAATAAAAATAAAAAAAACAGGCACCAGTAATAGGGCAGAGGAGACCCTGTGTAATGTTAAGCCAGCGTGTGGGATTCCAAAAGCTGCGAAAAGTGCCAAAAAGTGAGGACGTCTGCTCCCGCCACAAGCGAAAGGGGCAGGGTTTATTTTTTCCAATTTCTAGTTCATTAAACCTGTACGGCAGAGAGATTATCGGATACTCACCCTGTTCGTCTCCCAGGTCATTGCTCTGGGCTGCTTATTAAACCGTGACAATCAGTGAGACCCTAGTGACATCAGTAATCCACTCCCCTGCAGTCACTTCCAGCCTACCAAAGAGCAACAACGAACTGACCAGGAGCCACAATACGGATAAAGAATTATTTTATACTACTTTTCTTACCCGTACAAATTTTTTTTTTTTTTTTTTAAACTTGCTTTAGGGGAGGAGCCATAGTTTGAATGAATCGGCAGTCACGCACGTCCACTGCTGCTCCGTTCATCTCTTCGGGAATCTTCAGCAGAGCAGTAGCCGCTGTTTAGTTCTAGTGATCGGATTTAGACGCGCACCTGTAGGTAAGTGTACGGTTACAACTCAGCTTGGAACTATTCATTAATTTAATATTTGATTTTATTTGTGGAATCGGTAGTGGTAATCTTACATCCCCCCCACACCCCTTAGAATAACCAAGAAATCAAAAATTTCAGGAAATTTAAAATAAAAACAGAACAAAATAGTAATGTCTCATACAATGAAGTGTTTACATGGTGTGGTAGTTTAGTTTGGAAGTGCTGCACACCTCAGTATAACTGCATGCACCTCCCTACATCTTATACACGCTATGAGGCCCCAGATTTCTTCCCAAGCTCTTTTAGCACCAAAGGCGCCCAAACCAGACAACGCACCCACAGGGCCCTCTAGGGTTGTTTTTTTTTACATGGTAAAAGGAGTTGAGTTTGCAGAGACGTGACCAGAAAAAAACCTGAGGCTGGCTAAACAAAAAAAAAAAAATACTGCTAAAGTGTGACAAATGTTATTAGAAACGAAACTGAAAAATGGTGCAAAATACTATAATTCTCTCATTTTGCCCATTTGTGTTTTTTTTTTTCCTTTTTTATTATTATTTTTTTTTTTTTATACATAGCCGACGCTCCACCAGAAATCCTTGTTGGTGTTGAAGAGAAACGAGATTTTTTAAGTTTTTCCCCCTTTTATTCCAGACCAAAAACAAAGGAGTTGTGAAAGGCTACCATGGGTCTTCTAGATCGCCAGCACCCTACAGGAAAAAAAACAAAAACAATAAAGTGACTCATTTTTCTGCCATTTGTAAGAAAGTTATTCTACACCTCTAGGTCCCAGTTCAGTCACATCACCCCATCAGTCAGGACAGACCTCCCAGTCCCCCCAGACATGTCAGTTACCATCAGGACAGTTTGTCAATATGATGGCTGTATTTGCTTAAGGAAATATGGTCAAGAAATAATAACGATTCCTTTATTATACAGCGCTTGCACAGAGTCTGCCAATCAGTCCCTGTCCCCAATGGGGCTCACAATTAATCAACTTACTAGTATGTTTTGGAGTGTGGGAGGAAACCAGAGGATCCGGAGGAAAGCCACACAAACAGAGAGACCATACAAACTTTTTGCAGATGTTGACCCTGGGACATGGTCAGAGTTTCTAGAAGTGATTTGAAACAACCTATAGTAAATACTTTTATCCTCCACGAAATAAGCATTTGCTTATGTAGAGCATAGGGACTTCCTAAAAACATATCAGGAAACTTGAAGGTAATATTGCCAAAACCTGTCAATTGGTGAGGAGTCTGATTAATTTCTTTTGCTGTAGGCCCTTTGGGGCACTAAACCACAGGTCTGCAACAATATGTAGTTTAAGTGTCCTAAATCACCCAATATGAAAGCCCTTTCAAGCGATTCTTCAACGAAGCCGACATAACACCACAGCTTCACTGCACATGTTCTGCACTACGTTGGCTTCACTTGCCACATAGGTCTGAAGCTTTTGGCGCCTGCCCAAATGGGATTACAAACAATTTTTTTTTATTTTATTATATTGGGCATAAGGGGCAATTTGGGAGACTACACCATCTGTCCACTAGTAGCCAAGGGTTACCCGACAGGTTCCCTTTAAGAAGGGGCAATCGTTGCCAAGTGCAGTGCACAAACTCAATCTCAGCAAGTTTCCAACAAGCCATTTATATTGAAATAAAGGCCTGTTTTGTTGGAAATTTTTTTTTTTTTTTTAAACGAAACTACATTTTTCACTTCGTTTGGCCTCTTTGTGAGATCTACCCCCAAGGGAGTCGTGTCTCCTACTGCATCAAACATGCACAATGCTTGTCCCAGAAAAATCTACAGTTATGGGCAATACCACATATGACAGCAACCAGAGATCTAGAAAACAGGGGAACTGATACAGAAAGTATATAGGAAATTGTATAAACTTTTCATAACACAAACAATATTAAAATCTACTAAAAAGTGTTCCACCAGGATTCTACCTGTAGATCGAGTGGTAGGCGCATGTATGGGACGAGAGGATAGCCCTTTTTAGGGCTCATTCACACTGCCGTCTGCGGGGCCGTACATGCCGCCGCAAATTTGCGGCCGCATGTACGTCCCCATAGACGGCAATATCGGCACGGCGGGGATCTGGTGCCACAGATGTGTGGCACCGATCCGGGCCGCACACCGCAAAAAGATAAAGCAAGCTCTATCTTTTGGCGGATGTGCGGCCGTGTGCCGCTATTTCCTATGGAGGGTGGAGGGCTCACCTCCTCCTCACCTCCAGCGCACGGCGGGCATACCGCGCGTGAATGTACCCTTAGATCTAATCCTCACGTCCCCGCCATCTTTTAGAAAACTTTATTGCCTTAAAATGTAAATTTTGTTACGTGGCTACTGGGGTGTGGAGTAGCCGGAGCCGAGGCTACACGTCACAGCTACTCCACACCCCAGTAGCCTCTTTACTCCTCCTACCCTGAGACCTTTGGCACGCAGCTCCTTGTAGCCGTCCGCCCTCGTCTGAGTAGCCAGGTTCTGCGTGGCCACTAGCACAGAACTCTGGCTTCTCGGACGAGGGCGGACGGCTACAAGGAGAGCGTGCACCAAAGGCTCAGGGTAGGAGGAGTAAAGAGGCTACTGGGGTATGTATGATCTGCAAACACTTTTTTTTTTTACTTCTGCTGTTCAACCTCTGGCTGTCCTATGATCTATTCAAGGCAATATTAACTTATTACGCAGCAATGGGCTTTCCACCAGAAGACTAGAAGAAGCAGCGGTGTTAACCAAAAAAATAAAAGAAACTGTCTCCAACATTACACCACTGGTGCATTTATTTTATTGAAAGCAGATTGTATAACAGAGTCATCTACAAGAGATACAAAAGTACATTCATACCAATAATCAGGTTTCATTCTTAACACAAATCCAATAGATTATAAGAAGTGCAACATTTCCTACAAATACCTTCATCTACCAAGATGGACGGATACCAATACTCATCCCAAAACAATATGCACCACGTGAACTACCAGTTACATCATCATTACCCCCTCCCCACTTAAAAAGTAGCTTTAGGACTGGCACATGTAAAACAGAGGAACTGAAGGCAAAAAAAAAAAAAACAAAAAAAAAGAAAGCAACCAAGGAAACTTACATTTTATGTCTGTGCAAGATGAACTAAACAGAAACATGGGAAGGATTGCTAGAGGTGGTAGGTGGGTGCTACAGGAGATTCAATGCCATCCGATGCCTACAAGACTACACTGCAGTGATGCTGCTATTAAAGTTGGCCATATTACAGCAGCATAAAAAAAATAAAATCTACGCCAGGGATTGGATGCGGGAGGGAGGTTTATTAAAAAAAAAAGGTTCAGTCAGGTGATCAAGCCGGACCACACATCTCCCTGCTCTGGGTTGGACACAACTTTGTGGGCAGTGATAACCTCAACATTGCTGAAAAGAAATGAACTTGAGCTTAGGACAACCCCTTTAAAGTTCTCTCAGAGGATACCCAGAGGATAGTGGGCATCAATCTGATCAGTAGGGGGTTTACTGGTGGAATTCTGCACAGGGATCAAAGAATTCTGGTTGAGCCTGCGTCCTGCATCTCGATTCAATATTATGGGAGAGTCAGAAATCGCAGAGCGCTCAGGTATCTCCGACGCCCTCATTCACCGTCTAAATGGTAGAGGTACCAAAGCTCTGGGCTTGTCAACCTCCAATATTCCCATAGAACTGAATGGAGAGGCAGGATGCATGCTTGACCCGAGGCTTCATTCCATTACAGAGAATGGGAATCTCCCATTCTCAAATTGTGAAGGTCTGCTTTAAACAAATGACCTGTCAAGGGTCACAATCCTTTACAAGTACAAAGTACACAGCCTCTCACTGGTGTCCATAAGCCAAAATGGGTCCAGTGAAAAATCAATGATGTAAAAAGAAAAACCATGCGAGTATGAAACCACCCTAAATTTGAGAGAAAATTTAGGAGCACCCTCATTTCACCGTTTATATGGATGGGGTGTTGAAGTTCACTTTCTCAGCAATGACTGTGCCATGAAAGGCCACCAAGGGTATTGGTTTATAAGTTTCCCTGATGCCAGCCATGCAGAGAGTTGTATAGTAGGGTTAATTCACACTGACCCTTTAAATGCCCTATGGAGTTCAACTGTACATAACCTCACATGCAGATCTATGTGAGAAGGTGGTAAAGGTTTCGTGCCAGGCACCCTTCATTCGGTCTCAGTCACTGGGTCGCTGGACGCACCATCGGGAGCAGGAGGTTCTGTGGATCCGGCAGACGACTCTTCGCCCTGCATCTTAACTAGCCTGTAACTACACAGCATTTCCTCCAGAAGTTGACGGTAATTTCCCCTATGATTAATCCTCAGCTCCCTGAGAGCTTCCACCAACTTCCCATGCGCTGCATTTTCCTCTGTTCCAGTGGGGTCCTTTATTTTAGAGTCAAGACCCCAGTAAGTACAGCAAAAACAAACAAAAAAACAGAACAAAAAAAAAAAAAAATAGTAACTCTACAACATTCTGTATACATAGAAGACCTAATATTGGGTTACTACTTAGTTACTATTTATCAGCAAGATTCACATCATCCGGCCAACCAATGAAGAAAACACTATGAATACTCACTATCCGCTCAGATCTATTATACATGGACATGAGAGGGCATGCAACCATCAAAGTTGACCTCCTCCCCTCAACACGCATTTCAGGGACTGCTAATATTTCAAGTGTAAAAGGTACATGCATGTACTTCCTGCACCAATCTAGAGGTTAGTGGAGATTTGGCTGAACACAGGGTTTACCTTAAGAATGGGGGTCTGCAAGTTGCCCATGTAAATTGAGGATACATGCCCAAGGAGCAATGCAGACAATGGACATGCAGGTGCACCAATGCTCCATTCATATAAAAGGATTAGAGAAACCCCCTGTTCTTGAAGTTTCTGGTGGTCCTTTTAGTCAAAAACTGTTATGAAGCTAAAAGCAGAGGGCTCCTTTGACTACTTAGTGGCCGTGCAGCACGACGAGAGCCTAGTTCCCATTCACAAATCAGCAAGATAAAAAGAATTCCTGGAAAATCCCAGAATTCATTCTATCCTTGCTGTAAGCAAAAGTCCTAGTATGCAGATGCCCCGAGAAACCAAACAGATCCTTTAAGACTTACCCCATCATTCTCTCTGTGTGGGTTCAACCTATTATAAACATCTTCGATAACACTGCGTCTGGAAGAAAAACCATCAGTGAGAACAAAACAGCAGCAGAAAACCGCTTGGCGGTGGAAGATCACTGCAAAATAATTCTGACATGGCGGGAAGTTTTAGGGTACATTCAGAGGAACGTATTCTCCACTAGCCATAGTCTGGGCAACCATACAGCCGCACACAAGAAAGAAGTTGCTGGCACCGTAAAACAGCGACATATAGGACATGTCATATTATATACATATCCATCTGTGAACGGCCACAGTGCAGACAACGTGTGCACACAGTGACCAGGAGCCATGAGCATCAATGGGGACCACTGATGGGGCTGCCGGATAGCTGTCCCGATTACGTTCATCTGATTGAGTGCGTACAAGGACAAGGAACACTGGTGTCCTCAGAATATAGCCCTCCATCACCTTGTACTGCATCAACGACAAACCACCTCTTAAGAGACAGATAATTCATAAATACCCTTTTCCTCAATACAGTAGATAATATTTAAAGGGGTATTCCGGGAATATGAACGTCTGACACAAAAACCCTTGATGATATAAATAAATGAATACAACAATACTCAATGTCATTAGTCACAAAACGGAGCTAAAATAATATGATTTTAGGATTTACAAAATTTATGGCCTCTCTAAAGTAGGTGGAGTTATCACTAAGATGGCCGCCACTGGAAACTACAAGTTCCATGATCCTTTAGTTCTCAGTAACTCCTCCTCCCTCTTATGCTCTGCTAACAGTGATGATGTAACAGGTTTTCTTACTCTGTTACCATAGTAATGATGTGTAACTGCCATTACCACACACTGGTCATACTGGATGCTCTGCAACCAACCGACTACAGCCAAACGTAGTGATGATCACATGACCTGCTCAGGCAGGTACACGACATGTGATGTGGACATGTGACCAGCCACCATCTTCTTTTCTGCGACGGACCGTGCGGAGGAAATTAACGGACTGATTAAAGGGCCAGTAGCATTTTAATTCTTCATTACAGTCTATGTCATCAGCATTTTCTGCTAAGGGGAGCAAAATTTTAAATAACAACTAATTACACATTAGCTTATATTTTGAGTGCCCACTTGTATATGAATTATGCTGATTCCTGGAATACCCCTTTAATGGGAGCTAAAGAAACATCTGCAAACACCAGAATGCCCTTTGTCCACTATGGACCCACCCCCGTTGTATGCAAAGTTTATGAACTTCATATCAGACAAGTCACTGGGCCGCTGTTGCCTTTGACCTCCTATAAAATGTTGGATCCTAAAAAAAAAGCACCATAACAGCATGCTGGCAGCTTCTGTCTGCCGCTCCTGTGAGAGGTCATTGGAACTATTGATTTGATGATGTATACTCACTTTCCTGCTAAACCACCTCCAGGGGGTAAATGTGGGATGTTCTCCGCTGATAAAATGCGCATGACATGAGGCAGATCTGGCATTCCTTCCTCCCCAGCGGTTGTCATGATTTCTAAGAGAAGAGGACGGTAAATTTTTTAAAAGTTTAAGAAACACACACACACGGTATTGAGGATGGAAAGTAGCCAAGCTTGCCAATTTCTGCCTTTGACCTCTATTATGTGCATGGCTGCAGTGAGGCGCGGTGCAGGAGTGTAGGCTAATTCCTCATGTCCACCTGTCCGATAGGACCTGCAGATAGGCCCCGTTTGCTGCCGGTGTGCATGAGGCCTTACCTTACTACCTACATCACTCACTGGTGTATTTAAATGACAGGAAATGTAACTTAGCAATATGAAAAAAAATAATATTTGAGATATCGGGATATAAATAATTTTAAAAGAAGGAGCTGTTCCATTTTATACAGATTCTAGGATCACGTAAGGACATCCCCTGTGGTAAGCACTCTCTAACCCCTTCCTGAAATATCAGCATACTATTGATGAACTGTGTTGGGAAGGGGCTCAAGGTACTGGCACTGACAGAAGAGGTTAACCATTTAAATGCTGCAGGCCATTAGTGATGGACCAACACAGATCTACTGAAAAATTATTTTAGATTAAGAATAGACAGTGTATAGGCAGCTGCATCAATTATGGAATTGTTCCAATTCACAATGAAGTTTACTCAGTGCCGTTAACATGAACATTCACCAAATAATGTTATTAATTATGGGCACAATTCCTTAATTGATGCGGCCACACCATAAATGTATGAAGGCCGCACAGTTCTCATGCAATAAAGCAATATTGGTATTAGCAAATCAGAGCCCTTAGGGTTCGAGTAGACTGGGGAGGTCTAAGACCCACACACTAAGTAATGGCCAAAGACTGCTGTTGGGTGCTGAGAGGAGGGGGTAGGGCAGTACCTTCAATCCTGGACTCTAAGTATTTATCCAGCTCTGCATCTTTCTTGATCGCTTCTTCAGAAACTTTAGGGGCATTTGGAAAACAAACAAGAACGATGCTCATGTTATCACGACTTCCCTGATGAAAAAAAAGAAGAAGAAATGTTCATGCACCTCTGCATCACACAACCTTCCATAACCAAATATTTTGCCACCAATTATACAAATAGATACCACAAGAAAAATAAGGAGTCAAACAATTCTCCAATAAAATTACATATAGTTTTTTATTTCAATGATTAAAATTACAATTACAATGGATGTTAAATGGAGGATATCCAAAAAATGGTCTGAGTATGCTGCCCACCTCACTAACAAGAGGGTATGTTCACCATATATCTATCATAGTTATTGCTTATTTCCCCAGTAATAAAAATAAAGTGCATATATGCCTAAACATCACCTACTTAGGTATAATATTTTCGCCTTGGTTTTCAATTATACAAATAGTCTAAAGATGATTAACCGTCCAGCAAGAAAAAAAAGGCGATTATGTCAGGGGATGCAAATAATGTGTAGGAATGTGGTGATCAATTTTTCACAGTCCTGCTGCTACTACTAGCCAACTCAAAAGGTATGAATACACAGATCTCCAGGGTCAAGTATCCAACACTGGCAAAATAGTATAGTGAACAGCTAGGTGGTTTAATCCAGGACTTTGCTATAAAATGTATTTTTTTCTCAAACAGAAAAACTACAGTATCTGAACAAGTCTCTGCAGGTCGTGGATATCATTTAAAGAGAACCCGTCATGCAAAATAACCCCCCTAAACTAAATATATTTTCATAAACTGCCATTAGAGAGCATTGCCTCTATCCCTTCATTGTCCCTCTACATGCCTGTAAACCTAAGCAATGAGGTCCTAAAGCTGTATGCAAATGACCTGTGAAATGTCCAAAGCAGCATTAGCATATTCAAGCTGTCCACTCTATTCATGAGTGGGAGGCACAGCCACACCCCCAGTGCATGACTGACAGCCTGTATAATGATGTGCTTCCTGGTGCTGGTGCTGCAGCCTGTGTGTGTGTATAGCTCCACACAGCTCCAGGAAGCCATGTTACAGCAGAACATGTCAGATTCATGTGTAGCTGATGTCTGTGTCTCTCACCTGTGTATTAGGAGGATGCAGCATGTCAGCAGATACACTAACTATGCTTTACTATACATTACACACAGACATGAGCAGGGGGAGAAGAGGGGAGGGGTAACAGGGGTGACATCACTGCCTCTGACCAGCCTCATTTACATAATAAAGAATAGATGATTTTACAATGAATAATGTATGAAATAACTAGATAAAGGCTGGGATGGGATCCTTGTGAGCTGCTCCAACAGGTAGTAGTGACAGGACAAGTGACAGACCTGATGACAGGTGTCCTTTAAGATGTATCGTTTGTACAGATCCGCAATTCACCATATATAGCAATGTAAGATTAATTGTGAATAAGTGACCAGTAGAGACATAATAATGGGTATTGAAAGAGAACCACATAATTAGGGAGGAGGCCGGGGGTGGGAGGATAAGGAAGACACAGAAGGGAATTGGGAAACATATGGGATTAATGAGCAAACAGATCCTAAAATCCCGGGAAGCCCTTGAAAGTTTCCCATGGGAACCACACGGTCATGGTCTTGCCTGGATCTACAGTCATCGGCCACCATCTGCTCCATTCTACAGATAGAAGGAGCCACCACCATGCAAGCCACGAAGGGAGTTATGATGTATTCGGCTCTACCTGGGTAGCTTTCAGGGCTCCAGTGGATTTAAGAGTTGGGCGTTTTCAAGGGCCCTTGATACTAACCAGTCCTGAGCAGTGGCGCGACTACCTCTCCTTTTTTCCTTCTGCTGCCTTTCCCCTATGTTTTGTCCTGTGTCTGGATACATTTGCTTTCTGCGCATTACATTTCCTTATCCATTGCCCCAATACTATTTGGGTTCCCCTAGTCAGAGGCTCCTATGCTGAGTGGTACAAGTGCTCTATTTGGGTGGTTATGATACTATATTAATTTATTGATCTGGAACGGAAATGATATGTAGTTCCAGAAATAATGTTACAGGTTACATTGAAGTGTTACACAGGAGAGGAAAAGTCTATATAATAGAATATGTACGAGGTAGGACCTATACAAATTGTTGCTTTAAATGTACTTTTCTTATTCAAGATAAACTTTTACCCAAAGAACCAAAAATCCTCATTACCTATAAAAAGGTTATGGTAATCTTCACCATTCATTCACCAGAATCTTCACATGCTGCAAAAAACATTTCACAAAGAACACACACTTAAGTAATACGTGGCCTCCTTAAACCATGAACTACACAACTAGTAAAAGTTCCCTTTAAAGCCGAGAAGTACTGAGACAGAGGAGGCCACACATAGGATGAAGCCAATCCTGACAGAATATCTGCCTACGATGTAAACAAGACTGTTTCTGCTCAGGGATGTCAGGCAGGCATCCTGGAAATGCTAATGTTATAACTATATCAGAAACCTGTGTAAACTAAATACACAAGGATAAAGCTGTGGTTATATAAAAGCAGAGAACTTTAAAAAGGGTTCTTGAGGGTAGACAGAGGCTACGGCAGTGAGGTCACACAGATATCATGGGACTGTTGTGGCAGCCGAGCAATGACGAGACCTGCTACAGCCCTCAGCAGCCACATCGCAGTGACGTCACCTCTGCAGCTTCTGAATACAGGAGACTGAGAAGAGGGGAGAAGTGAGGCAGGAGCCGTATTATACACCCTCCGCTAGGGGCATTAAGTTTGGCCATATAGGACAACTCCTTTAAAAAGGCAGGACCGGGCATTATCCAGCCCACTAAGGATTTTTGAAAGGCCTGCGTGACCGACCGCGGGCCGAAGCAGTGCACAAGCAAGATGCAGGAGACTTGGCAGGTCAGGGAGTAATACACTGCCACCATGACAGCAGCACAATGACATCTTTAGTGCAGGAAAGAAGACCGAGAACAGAAGGAAGTGGATTATTATTATTTTTTTTAAAAACTTCAAACAGTCTTAAAAAGAGAGTATGGAATATGGGGCTCAATGAGAGGGGGCATAATGGACGGAGCATTATAAAAGGAGAGCACTATAAATAGGGGCATTAGGTATTGAGTAGAACCAAGTATATTAGCCTGGCCCTCCAAAACCATTTCAATTTCATATGTGGCCCCATGGGAAAATTAATTGCCCGCCCCTGTTTCAAGGGTTTTCAAAAGGACAATAAAAAAAAAAAAAATAAAATAAAAAAAATAACCACCATCCACTGTGTACATTATATTTTTATAAGATTCTTTATACCTTGTCTCCGTGTTCTCACCAAAACCCAAACAGCATTTACATTAATTCTTTCAGAAGATTTTGTTAAATCACATGCTCTGTTCAGCCCGTCATTAGACAGGAGAAGCAGCACCCCGAGGTGGAGCATTGATCACAGGGGACCCGGGGCACTGATCACGAAGCAGTGACCTTTGCACTTTTGCATATCCAACTCAAAAGATAATACAAATGTTTTGTAGTCATGCAACCTGCAAATACACCAGCTATAGGCATGTTTACACTACAGTCATAGCACAGTCAGCAGTTTTGAGGGGTATAAAATGCTGACAGACTGTTTTCTAACCAAACACATTGAGAACAGTGAAAAAGTAAACATAAAACTTCTATTTGTTTAGATACTTTACCCGGAGATATGACACTATATACACTTACCTTATGTAAACAGGTGTCCACTACAGAATTGCACACTTTTTCAAGGTCATCTGTTAGCTGAAGCCTAGACTTGACAAATTCACAAAGCTCTTCATTGCTCATGACATCCCAAATGCCGTCGCAAGCTAGTATTATAAATTCATCATCTTCTGCCCGTACAACCTCATACACCTCCGGCTCAGGAGAAACCAGCTGCTCAGTAGGGCCTTTGCCATCCACGCACTTGTAGTCATAGTCCCCGAGGGCACGGGAAACCGCTAGGGACCCATTGACACGCTGGATCATGACACTGCCTCCAGCATTCTGAATCCTTTCCTTCTCCCTCGGATTGCAAGGCTTGTGATCCTGTGTGGAAAAGCAAACTTGTCCGCTCCTATACAATACAGACCTAGAATCCCCGCAGTTGATGAAATACACGTGGCTTGGAGAAATGAGCACTGCCACAGCAGTAGAGCCGCTTCTGTCCATGCCATTCCTCAAGTCGGCAAAGTTGCGCATGTATTCGTCAATTTTTAAAAATCCAGTTCGAATGCCACTTTTAACATTTTCTACTGAAGGCTCCACATTGGATCCCGACATCTCAGCTGCCCTGAAGTCTTCATTGTCTGTTATATGCTCTAACAAGTGCGACGAGCAGTAATTCGCAACGCGGGATCCAGCATGGCCATCGTATACAGCAAAAAAGGACCAGTCCTCCAGGCCGGGAGGGATACCCACTACGGCGGTGTGAGCGTCTTCCATCTCCACGCGCCAGCCCTGCATGCTGCTGAGTCCATATCGCAAACCATTTCCGGCTCCATGGGCGTTGTGTTTCTCCGTTTTAGGCTTGTCCAAAAAAGCCCCCATGATCGCTAATTAGCCTGCAGAAAGAAATAGGAGAGATATTGAAACACAATATACAATAATTAAATTTATGAAATAATAAATTATTTAAATTTATTTTACAGTGGTTTATTGTAAATCCTTCTGCATGCCATCCCCAACACGAGAACACTGATCCCAAGAGTACACGACGGAGGCGCAAGACCTGTACATTTTACATTACGCAAGAGTAAATTCTACAGAAGCGGTTGGGAAGCTCCGGGTCTGGCAGAGGTCGCTCTTGATGAATATGTTAATAAATAAGATCTAATACACTGATCACTGGACATACTGTTACTGATCTAGGAATCTGGCGTCCGCTCCTATAACCCAGGCACTGTTGCTCAAGTCAGAGACGAGCGCTTGGGGCTACGAGGAGCAGGGTGCCGGTAGCGCAAGTAGGTGTGCATTTGTTTAATTTTTTTGCTTTGGCTACCCATCTACTGGGGGACATTCATGGCTCTCAGCCGAAATTGCTCCCCAAACTTGATCTACACTGAAGACTGATAAGTGATCCGAGCTAGTGGATGAAATCCTAGCTGCTATGAATCACTTCCACCACTTCCAGGTAATGTGAAAAATCAGAAAGATTCTGTCCACCTTGGTAGGAAGTAGAGGAGCAACAAACACTTTCCTCCAAAGGGATATATTACAAAGCATCTAATAGTCACTTGTACCACTGATATATACAAAGTTGAGTTGACCATAGTAGTTATTGAAATGGACTGAAAGAGGATAGAATGTGACTTGCTAGTATAATGTTCTCTGAGCCACATACGTCGTCACCCGAATGTTAAGCTTTGGACAGCTCTCGGACCCCTTGTTCTAGTGAACTGTGGGGGTCCCATCACCGATATCCCCACTGATCAGTAACAGACTATACAGCCAAACCAAGGGCTAGAGTATCCCCTCAAGCTCATAATTTAAAAGTTGATTTTACAAGGAAGGAGGCCATGGATAACAAAGAGGATTACCAGTGTCATGGATCTGGATTTTGATGGTAGAATTCCTTTAACCACTTATCTCTAGTTCTGTATTTCAGAGCCACAAGCCTGGTTCTTTTTAAAGTTAAGAATCTCATTTTTCATATCACAAGTTTCTAGTTACTATATGAGGAGCAGCATAAGTGACACTCCACCTCCTGCTCCTTAACTCATCTTCGGCAAAATATAACTCTTCTCTGCTCTTTTTCACATGACTTGGTAGGATTTTTTTTTTTGTCATAGGCGATTCTATAAAAGACATTGCACATGTTTTCACTGAGAGTCCTACTATAAAGGGATAACATAACTAATAGCATTGCACTAAAACAAGGTTAATCTGTGGTATAAAATACAACACACACAGACTTTGGCTAGAACAATTGTTGTGGGTTCGGCACACTAAAGGATTCTGGGAGTTACCAATTCTTCCTAAACCTACCCCTCTCTGTCCAGCAGAGGGAGTACTTTGGATTCCCGTTACAATATACTCACAGTTCAAGTGATTGCCCCTGTAAGGGGTCACAGCAAATGGGAATCCTACAAAGGCTCTGCCTAACACGAGGTATATATTAGAACTAGGTCCCCCAAAACACTTCAGTAGTTTGACAAGTTTCCCCACACAAAAAAAAAAAAAAAAAAAAAAAAAAAAAAACAATTTATGTATTCAACAGGAGTGTAACTGTCTACTGAAAAAACTACAATGTAAACCACCACACGGGCGTCCTGATGGTGGGATAATGCTCAGACCATGCACAGACGTCATGGCCTTAATGAAAGACACCAGGGGGTGTCAGAAACGCATCGCTTAGTTGTAACTCATGTGATGTCCCTGATGCAACACGAATAAAGACTAATAACTTTTGAAGCAAGAGCTGGATCTTTTTGTTCATTTGGGATCGTTATGCCTATGCCGATTTGTCCGGTGACCAGTCTGAGCTGGATCTACATCTTTTGAAGTTATTCATTTTAAAATTTCCTCCAAGATGCACACGATTCACAAGGGGGAAATCACCACCTCATCTTTTTACCAACAAGGTCCAAAATTCTCCTCCTGAACTCCCAAGGGAATCAAGCGGACAAGGGCCTGGGCCACATATGCCACACCGGTGGTACAACCGCTAATACAGTCACAATTGGCAAGTGGCACCTGTGGTAACACTCCCAAAAGTTCTGCTCTGGTGGATATAGTAAGGCTTTGCAGTCCCTACATCTGCATGTCCCTTTCACATTGCATACCTATCTGAGGGGGCTAGCAGTTTTAGAGGGAAAAAAAATATATACAAGCTAAACTGACTCTTGAAAAAGTTGAATGGACTCATTACAAATTGTTAACCAACAAAACAGGTTGCGCTCACTACAGCCCGTATAAAGGTTACGCTGAATTTCTACTACTAAGGAATGCAAAATGTGATTATTCTAAACATAATGCGAAACGCGTTGCAATACAACCGGACACATAAGACGAGCCGGGCTGTTTGTAGTATAGACTGCATTCCTTACCATAAGGAGCTGCACTGTCACCACATGATATTAACAAGTCAATGTCTGTTTGTACAATACTCCGCGCCTCGATTAAAAAGGCATGTACACTCCTCAGCTGAAGCTTTGCAGGGTTGTTACACCAAAAGCTATGCTACAGTCTGTAGTCTGGCACTGCCATTGATATATTACTGATAGTACGGCCTCACTGCAATTTACAGAGGTCCTGATCACACAACAGCACCACTGTTGTTCAGAGGTTCTCTGTGGTACTACATACACTACAGAAAAAACAATCACAAGTACAGAGTCAACATGGAGACAATCACCTTCCTGCTGAGCGGCATCTAGGAACTTACAAATGTCATATCTGAGATCAGGAAACCTTCACATGGAGGAGCAGAGAAAAAAAACAATGATAACCAAGTTCAGCCCATAGATAAGACTTCTGTACAGTGATGACGTTCTACGGCCAGTTATGTGGTTCTGACAGACAGTTATTGGGACACCTGGCGTGTTATAAAAGACTGTAAAGTTTCATCCAAATTATTTCTACTACAGGCAGTCCCCTAAAGATAGACCCCTGTGACCTCTGGTGAAGTCTCTGGATGTTACTATAGTCCCAGACTGCAATAATCAGTTGTAAGGCGTCTAATGAAGCTTTATTGATAATCCTTGGTCCAATTATAGAAAAAAAATAAAAAATTTGAACCACTAATTGTCACTGGAGCAAAAATAAATTAAAAAAAAAAAAAAAAACATTTTGCCTGGATCTACAATTACAAAATATACAGTTTCGACTCGCATACAAATTCAACTTAAGAACAAACCTCCAGGCCCCATCTTGTACGCAACCTGGGGATTACCCTGAATCCAAGTTATCCAGTGCAGAGGGGAGGCTGCTGTGAGACTACAACTACCAGCATGCTCCAATCCTTCCTACAGTAGCTCAGCTTGACAAGCCTACACAAGGCCGTGCCGGAGGTGGTTGACCCCTGCCCTCGGGATGTGAGTGTCAGAGTACAGGCTCCACATATGGAGCTTTGCATAAGCCTTTAGACGTTACTAATAAAGCGACACACCTTATATCCACTATAACACACTGCTGTTTGATTCCTATAGAGGTGATCCGCTAACACAAATGTCTGGGATCTGTCTTGAAAAACCAAAGCTCGATCTTACATAATAATGATCTTTATTTATATAGTGCCATCAAATTCCATAACACTTTACAGATTCACATATTTAGAAAACATGAAGGCCTCTACCTACAAAGCGTCACCCATACATTAATACTATGACCCCTTGTCATGTTACTGCCCTGTACTGCTCGCAGACAGGACTGTGTAGTAGAAGACTATGATGCTGGATGTTGATTGCGTTTTGTCTGAACTACACAGTAGAAGTAAATGATACGTCTGATGCAACCGGAGCAGAGTATGTGCATAATGCAATGTTTGCCAGCATGGAATCCATACAGCTGTCCCATACTAGGTACACTAGTGCAGACATGTCCACATAGCAGCCACAACAGCTTACACATGGGAACATACATTCTCTGAGCTCCCAGATCCATCTAAGGCTAAAATCACACTACCATTAAAACCTCAGGGAGGGGGGAAAAAAAAAAAAAAAAAAAAGTGGTGGAGAATGTATGAAAAAAAATTTTTACTTGTTGGATACTTTGAAACTCAGAACAGTTCAATACTAGGTTTGTCATTCAGTACACTCCTAGAAGCCGTCTGCAGGGGAATCCTCAGAGCAAAGGTCAGGGAATCCTTTAAATAGAGATGTCAACCATTGGCAGGGCAAGAACCACATCTCCAGGGGAAATATGAACAGTCCTAATACGTACGTTTATACATCTCCCAGGGCTTCCCGACACAAGTTCTCTAAATTATTTAAAGAGGACCTGTCACCCATAAATTCCAGTTTTAAGGGATAAAATGTCTGACAGACTGTTTCTAACCAAACACATTGAGAACACGTGAAAAAGTAAAATAAAACTTCTATTTGTTTAGATACTTTACCCGGAGATAGCACTATATACACCTACCTTATGTAAACAGGTGTCCACTACAGAATTGCAACACTTTTTCAAGGTCATCTGTTAGCTGAAGCCTAGACTTGACAAATTCACAAAGCTCTTCATGGCATGACATCCCAAATGCCGTCGCAAGCTAGTATTAAAATTCTCATCTTCTGCCGTACAACCTCATACACCTCCTGGCTCAGGAGAAACCAGCTGCTCAGTAGGGCTTGCCATTCCCACGCACTTGTAGTCAAGTCCACGAGGGCACGGGAAACCGCTAGGGACCCATTGACACGCTGGATCATGACACTGCCTCCAGCATTCGAATCCTCTTCTCCCTCGGTTGCAAGGCTTGTGACCTGTGTGGAAAAGCAAACTTGTCCACTCCCATACAATACAGACCTAGAATCCCGCAGTGATGAAATACACGTGGCTTGGAGAAATGAGCAACTGCCACGCAGTAGAGCCGCTTCTGTCCATGCCATTCTCAAGTCGGCAAAGTTGCGCATGTATTCGTCAATTTTTAAATCCAGTTCGAATGCACTTTAACATTTTCTACTGAGGCTCCACATTGGATCCCGACATCTCAGGCCCTGAAGTCCCCTTGTTGTTATATGCTCTAACAAGTGCGACGAGCAGTAATTCGCAAGCGCGGATCCAGCATGGCCATGTATACAGCAAAAAAGGACAGTCCTCCAGGCCGGGAGGGATACCACTACGGCGGTGTGAGCGTCTTCCATCTCACCGCAGCCCTGCAGGCTGAGTCCATATCGCAAACATTTCGGCTCCATGGGCGTTGTGTTTCTCCGTTTTAGGCTTGTCAAAAAAAGCCCCCATGATCTAATTAGCCTGCAGAAAAAGAAAGGAGAGATATGAAACACAATATACAATAATTAAATTATGAAATATATAAATTATTTAAATTTATTTATGGTTTATTTGTAAATCTTCTGCATGCCATCCCCAACACCGAACACTGATCCCAAGATACAAAGGAGGCGCAAGACCTGCACATTTACATTAAGCAAGAGTAATATATTCTAGAAGCGGTTGGGAAGCTCTGGGTCGCGGCAGAGGTCGCTCTTGATATATGTTAATAAATAAGATCTAATACACTGATCATGGACGTACTGTTATGATCAGGAATCTGGCGTCCGCTCCTATAACCCCCGGCACTGTGCTCAAGTCAGAGATGAGCGCTTGGGCTACGAGGACAGGGTGCCGGTGCGCAAGTAGGTGTGCATTGTTTTAATTTTTTGCTTTGGCTACCCATACATGGGGGACATTCATGGCTCTCAGCCGAAATTGCTCCCCAAACTTGATCTACACTGAAGACTGATAAGTGATCTGGTGGATGAAATCCTAGCTGCTGAACACTTCCACCACTTCCAGTTAAGTGAAAAATCAGAAAGATTCTGTCCACCTTGGTAGGAAGTAGGAGGAGCAACAAACACTTTCCTCAAAAGGGATATATTACAAAGCATCTAAAGTCACTTGTACACTGATATATACAAAGTTGAGTTGAACAAGTTAGTTATGAAATGGACTGAAAGAGGATAGAATGTGACTTGCTGTATAATGTTCTCTGAGCCACATACGTGTCACCCGAATGTTAAGCTTTGGACAGCTCTCGGACCCCTGTTCTAGTGAACTGTGGGGGTCCCATACCGATACCCCACGATCAGTAACGACTATACAGCCAACAAAGGGCTAGAGTATCCCCTCAAGCTCATAATTTAAAAGTTGATTTACAAGGAAGGAGGCCATGGATAACAAAGAGGATTACCAGTGTCATGGATCATGGATTTTTGATGGTAGAATTCCTTTAACCTTTATCTTCGTATGTATTTCAGAGCCAAAGCCTGGTTCTTTTCAAAGTTAAGAATCTCTTTTTCATATCACAAGTTTCTAGTTAATATAGGAGAGCACGCTAAGGACACTCCACCTCCTCTCCTTAACTCATCTTCGGCAAAATATAAATCTTCTCTGCTCTTTTCACATGACTTGGTAGGATTTTTTTTTTGTCATAGGCGATTCATAAAAAGGGAATCTAAAAGACATTGCACCGTTTTCACTGAGAGTCTACTAAAGGGATAACATAACTAATAGCATTGCACAAAACAAGGTTAATAACAATCTTATGTATAAAATACAACACACAGAATTTGTAGAACAATTGTTGTGGGTTGGCACACTAAGGATTCTGGGAGTTACCAATGTCTCCTAAAATACCCCTCTCTGTCCAGCAGAGGGAGTACTTGGATTCCTTACAATATACTCACCAGTTCAAGTGATTGCCACTGTAAGGGGTCACAGCAAATGGGAATCCTACAAAGGCTCTGCCTAACAAGAGGATTAATTAGAACTAGGTCCCCAAAACACTTCTTCAGTAGTTCGGCAAGTTTCCCCACACAAAAAAAAAAAATTTATGTATTCAACAGGAGAGTAACTGTCTACTGAAAAAACAACAATGTAAACCACCCCGGGCGTCCTGATGGGGGGATAATGCTCAGACCATGCACAGACTCATGGCCTAATGAAAGAAACCAGAGGGTGTCAGAAAACGCATCGCTTAGTGTAACATGTGATGTCCCTGATGCAACACGAATAAAGAATAACTTTTGAAGCAAGAGCTGGATCTTTTGTGTCATTTGGGATGCTATGCCTATGCGATTTGTCCGGTGACCAGTCTGAGTGGATCACATCTTTTGAAGTTATTCATTTAAAATTCCTCCAAGATGCACACGATTCACAAGGGGAATCATCACCTCATCTTTATACCAACAAGGTCCAAAATTTCCTCCTGAACTCCAAGTCCTCCAAGGAATCAAGGGACAAGGGCTGGGCCACATATGCACCACCGGTGGTACAAACGCTAATACATTCACAATTGGCAAGTGGCACCTGTGGTAACAACCCAAAGTTCTGCTCTGGTGGATATAGTAGGCTTGCAGTCCCTACATCTGTATGTCCTCTTCACATTGCATACCTATCTGAGGGGCAAGAGATAAGAGGTAAAAAAAAAAACAAATTTAGACAAGTCCTTTGTGGGACATATTCACAATATACAAGCTAAACTGACTCTGAAAAAGTTGAATGACTCATTACAATTGTTAACCAACAAAACAGGTTGCGTCACTACAGCCCGTATAAAGGTTACGCTGAATTTCTATCAAAGGAATGCAAAATGTGATTATTCTAAACATAATGCGAAAGCGTTGCTAAAAAACCGGACACATAAGACGAGCCGTGTTTGTAGTATAGATGCATTCCTTACCATAAGGAGAGCACTGTCACCACATGATTAACAAGTCAATGTCTGTTTGTACAATACTCCGCGCCTCGATTAAAAAGGTATGTACACTCCTCAGCTGAAGCTTTGCAGGGTTGTTACACCAAAGCTATGCTACAGTCTGTAGTCTGGCAATGCCATTGATATATTAATGCTAGAAGGCCTCACTGCAATTTACAGAGGTCCTGATCACACAACAGCACCAACTGTTGTTCAGAGGTTCTTGTGGTACTACATACACTACAGAAAAACAATCAAAGTACAGAGTCAACATGGAGGCATCACCTTCCTGCTGAGCGGCATCTAGGAATACAAATGTCATATCTGAGATCAGGAAACCTTCACATGGAGGAGCAGGAGAAAAAAAAAAAACAATGATAACCAAGTTCAGCCCATAGATAAAGACTTCTGTACATCGAGTGGACGTTTACGGCCAGTTATGTGGTTCTGACAGACAGTATTGGGACGAATACTGGCGTGTGTATAAAAGACTGTAAAGTTTCACCAAATTATTCTTACAGGCAGGCCCCTAAAGATGACCCTGTGACCCTGGTGAAGTCTCTGGTGTTTACTAGTCCAGACTGCAATATCAGCTGTAAGGCGTCTGTAATGAAGCTTATGATAATCCTTGGTCCAATTAAAGAAAAAAAAAAAATTTGAAGCTCCAATTGTCACTGGAGCAAAAAAATAAAAAATAAAAAAATTTTGCCTGGATCTACAATTACAAAATACAGGCGGTCCCCTACTTAAGAACACTCGAACTTAACAACGACCAAGGTACAAACGGACCTCTGGATATTGGTAATGTCTTGTACTTTAGTCCTAGGCTACAATGATCAGCTGTAACAGTTATCACGGTGTCTGTAATGAAGATTTAGTGTTAATAGTGATTCTATGACAACCCAACATTTTTAAAATCCAATTGGCACAAGAGACCGAAAAAGTTCTGGGTGGGATTACAAGATAAAGATACAGTTCCGACTTACATACAAAATCAACTTAAGAACAAACCAGACCCCATCTTGTATGTAACCCGGGACTGCCTGTCTACAGTCCGGACTCGCATACAAATTCAACTTAAGAACAAAACCTCCAGACCCCATCTTGTACGTAACCTGGGGATACCCGAATCCAAATTATCCAGTGAAGAGGGCAGGCTGCTTGAGACTACAACTACCAGCAGCTCATTCTTCATACAGGAGCTCAGCTTGACAAGGCTACACAAGCCGTGCGGAGGTGGTGACCCAGTCCCTCGGGATGTGAGTGTCAGAGTGCAGGCTCCACATATGCAGCTTTGCATAAGCCTTAGATGTGTGGATTGAGCTGATCAGAATTACTAATAAAGAAGACACACCTTATATCCACTACACACATGCTGTTAGATTCCTATAGAGGTGATCCGCTAACACAAATGTCTGGGATCTGTCTTGAAAAACCAAAGCTCGATCTTACAGAATAATGATCTTTATTTATATAGTGCCATCAAATTCATAGCACTTTACAGATTCACATATTAGAAATGCTATTTCCAACATGCTAAAGTTAGTCTGAGGCCGGTCGTCATTCAGCGGACATCTGTGCTGAATGAATTGCAGAATGTAGGATCTTATTGTGCCATGTGTGCATCTACAAGGGTTCTCCTACTATTGTGTATACATTACATCCCATAAAATATATATATGTCCATAGTGATCATCTTCCATACCCACAGTAAAGGGATGTATCTGATCTGTGCGAGGGCCTCAGCAGTTAAGTGGTAAAACTACGAGTGTTTAAAGGAAAAAGGTAACATCTTAATTAAACTAGTGATTAGAGGATGAATAGGTTTAGGAAGAGAGAAGCACATAAGGAATGGACTAAGCTGGAGTCATTTCTAGTCCTAGTGCATAAACATGAAGGCCTTGCCTACAAAGCGTCACCCAACATTAATACTAGGACCCCTTGTCAGGTTATGCCCTGTACTGCTTGCAGACAGGAATGTGTAGTAGAAGACTATGAGCTGGATGTGATTGCGTTTTGTCTCAACTACACAGTAGAGAAATGATAGTCTGATGCAACGCGAGAGAGTATGTGCATAATGCAATGTTTGCCAGCATGGAATCCATACAGCTGTCCCATACTAGGTACACCTAGTGCAGGACATGTCCACATAGCAGCCACAACAGCGTACACATGGGAACATACATTCTACTGAGCTCCAGATCCATTAGGGCTAAATCACACTACCATTAAAACCAAGGGGGGGGGGGGGGGGGGGGAGTGGTGAAACGTATCAATTAAATTTTGTTGACGAGGTCATGTTATACCATCTGTTATCTTCCGTTTTAGGTAGGTATCTGTTAGTATTGTTATTTGGATGGGAAAATTTACTTTCTCAGTTGTCAAAAACCTTTTGACAAAGGATACGTGCCGTAACAGACTTACAATCTTACATCGATGTAGTGATCCACAATGCAAAAAAACCTTTTTACTTGTTGGATACTTTGAAACTCAGAACAGTTAGATACTGGGTTTGTCATTCAGTACACTCCTAGAAGCCGTCTGCAGGGGAATCCTCAGAGCAAAGGTCAAGCAGGGAATCCTTTAAATAGAGATGTCAACCATTGGCAGTGCAAGAACCACATCTCCAGGGGAAATATGAACAGTCCTAATACGTACGTTTATACATCTCCCAGGGCTTCCCGACACAAGTTCTCTAAATTATTTAAAGAGGACCTGTCACCCATAAATTCAAGCACCAATTTAAGCAGCTCCTAGTGCTTGAACTAACGCTGCAGTGTTAGAAGGATAGCGTTACCGGAAACGCCATCTAACACTGCGGCTAGCAAAGCGGTCCAATGTACAGGCAGTCCCCGGGTTACATACAAGATAGGGTCTGGAGGTTTGTTCTTAAGTTGAATTTGTATGCAAGTCGAAACTGTATATTTTACAATTGAAGTTGTAGACAAATTTTTTTCTTTTGCCCCAGTGACAATTGGAGTTTCAAAATTTTTGCTGCAATTGGACCAAGAATTATCAATTAAGCTTCATTACAGACACAATACAGCTGATCATTGCTGTCTGTGACCTCTGGTGAAGCTCTCTGGATGCTTTACTATAGTCCCAGTGGGCAGAGGGGTCCGTCTGTAACTATGGGTTGTCTGCAAGTCGGGTGTCCTTAAGTAGGGGACCGCCTGTATTCATGGGGGGGCGGTCCGATGCGCTGCCTCTTCCCCAGACATTTCCGGTAACGCTAGCCTTCTAACACCGCGGCGTTTGTTCAAGCACTTGGAGCTCCTAGTGCCGAAATTATGGGCGACAGGTCCTCTTTAATGTAATTCCAATCTCTTGTCTCTACCTGCCAGAGAAATACAGAACAGAGCCACTATCCACTAGGCTATGGACTGCACTGATATATAGAGATTAATCTTCTCCAAGAACACACTATATCACAAAAATTATTATATACACACACACTTATATTTACAGTTAATTAGAACAAAACTGTATAACACAATACATTATAATTTAAATTACCATTTACAATACAGATAGCTTACTAAAGCTCTCCTCGCAAAACACTAGTTGCTCGTTACTGAACACATGCGTTTCAATGGAAAACCATATGCAAATGAGCCAAGCCCCACCCCCAGACCTTTGCAGTAAACATGCCTCGTGACCGCACTCACCCTAAATAATGAATTCGAATAGTTTATTTTTCTTTTCTATAAATAATCGTATTGAGATACTTCAAGATATCGTATTGCACTCGAAATTCTGGTACAGGCAGTTCGTACAAGATGGGTTCTGCAGGTCTGTTCTTACGTTGAATTTGTATGCAAGTCGGAACTGTATACTTTATAATTGTAACTCCAGGCAAAATTTTTTTGGTCTCTATGACCATTGGATTTTAAAAATGGCTAAAGTACAGTAAATTACCAACATCCAGAGGTCCGTTTGTAACTAGGGGTGTTCTTAGGTAGGGGACTGCCTGTATTGGTTAAACCCTACATTTAACATACATAAAACCTCATTAAATGAACAGAGGTTTGAACAGTAGTGTGAAAAATAGCCTAAACTGCACTGGGAAATAATTTCCACTACAAATTGGTGCATGTACCGATACATTCAGTAATGTACAGATAAAATCATGAAGCAACATAGAAGAACAATTTCAGAATTTCCCTCTCGTCTAGCAAGTTAATACACGCCAACTTTTTTTTTTTTCGCAATAACCTTATGTAACAGCTTGTTTATCTGTACATCCCACCCCGCAATGACAGCTGCCCATTCCATTTCATTATCTGTACATCCCACCCCGCAATGACAGCTGCCCATTCCATTTCAGGGCAGCCCTAAGGTTATGACGACACCAGCACTTGTGTCATATAGTGCCCAGAGACTCAAGTGTCTCCAGCTGGCCAAACAGAAAAGATGCACTAAAACCCAGCAAACTGATCAGACCTGCTGTGGATTATACTAATGGAATAGAGTCCCCCCCCCCAAATTTAATTGTACAATCCAAAGCAGGCCAGTTTTTTCCTGTGACTGAAAGCCTTCTCAATGAATGGGACACTTTTTTTTTTTTTAAATGCGCCACAATCCGCCCATTCTATATAGATTTTCACCAAGATTTTGACAGAACAGGTGAGGAGTCAGCACCTATACGGACTTGAACTTTGAGACACATAATACATCCCAAGGTTCCTTAAAATCACTTGTGCCATTTATGCAAAGCTGCTAAAAAGAAAAATGTAGAAGTGACCATTTGTGTAAGGGGCTACTCACACACCAGTTTTACCAGTGAGCTATCCTTAAAGGGATGGAGGATTGTATGCAAATGAACCGGAGGGGCTCCAGGCTCCATAAGTGTTAATGATCCCTGGAGCCCCTGAGGCTCATTTGCATACTTACCCTAGTGGTAGATGTCCTTTAAATTTTTGAAAACAGCATACTGACCCTTTATTTTCTACATATTTTCTAATGTCACCTCGTTCTGTTGAAAGCCTGTCCTAATTTCCCCCCCCCCCCCGTATTTGCACATCACCATTGACATCACATCACACCTGACCATTAGAAGTGCCCAATTCTATTCCACTACTGAAACTTTTTGGTACCATATTTCAGCTTCCCTGTATGTGTAGAGTGGGGTTTACTTCCTTATCTGGCTTTAGTATTAGACTTGGGTTACTTACCTACTGTATAAATACTAAAATAAATGTGTTATGGTTGACAGGTAAGGAAGCCCCCTGATCAAACTCCATATAGCCAAAAATGACTTATTGATTGCTTAAATCAATGGATTATCCAAGATGGTTGCAATAGCCAGTACAACCCTCCTGTTCTACCTGGTACATGTACCATCGTACATGTAGAGGGTAACACTCACTCCATTCACAGCTGGCAAAAACAGAGCGATGAATGTGCCAAAGCAGACAAGGATGAGAATAGCCCTTTAAGGCTTGATTTACACAAGCAGTTTTTGTACTAGTTGGAGCTGAACCAAGGAAAGGGATCATATTGGAAGAAATGGTAACCAAAATAAAAAAGTATTGGAGGAAAGACTAAATACAGGCAGTCCCCGGGTTACGTACAAGATAGGGTCCGGAGGTTTCTTCTTAAGTTGAATTTGTATGCAAGTCGAAACTGTATATTTTTATAATTGTAGATCCAGACCAAAAAAAAAAAAAGAAAATTGTCCCAGTGACAATTGGAGTTTAAACATTATTTGCTGTAATGGGACCAAGGATTATCAATAAAGCTTCATTACAGACACCTTACAGCTGATAATTGCAGTCTGGGACTATAGTAAAGCATTCAGAGAGCTTCACCAGAGGTCAGAGGGGTCTGTCTGTAACTATGGGTTGTCTGTAAGTCAGGTGTCCTTAAGTAGAGGACCGCCTGTAGTTTTCTTTTAAAATCCACTACTATATATGCATACACAAACTGCATGTGTGACCTCAGCCTTGGGCTACTGTGTGCCGTTCTCAGGCCAAAAACGGATTTGTGACTGCGAAAGGATGGCACACCACTGTCACTGGCTCATCCAAACCTCTGGGTCACAAAACTATTAAATAGCAACTTGCATACATATCCACATGGATGATGGGTATCAGCCTATGATATAGGGCAAAGACTTCAAACCAGCGAGTTATATGCAGTTTCCAGTCCCCAGCTGTTGGCCAAAGAATTTCAAGAACTTTTCCTAATTTTTTGTGGCTGACCAGCACCTGTCCAGTCAGAGGGCCTTACCACCAACAAAAGATTGATGACCACTATTGAGAACAATGGGGCTCCCTAAACAGTTGCAATAGTTTAACAGACATTAAAGCTGGCCTTTAAGGGAAACACGTACAAAGTGCCATGAGACTTGATCATTCACTATACACAGAACTTCAGTTTACGTTCCTGTCATAGAAGGAAGTGAACTTCTTAGAAGGTTTATCAATACAAGAAAAACATTTTTTTACTAACAATGGGCCATAATTGTGCAAGTCATCACTCCATACCAGGTAAAAAGGTGATCAGTGGGGATCCAACTGCTGGGCTCCTTATTGATTGAGAGAACAGACCCCCAGCATCCCAGAGAACAGGGTTCCCATTCTCATCAATGGGGGGGAAGCAGCATTCAGAAACTGCCGAGTACAGTTCCATCTCAGTCACTTTCAATGAGAGCGCCGGAGACACCAGAGCACTGCGTCTGACAATTTCCGGCACTCCCTGACAAAAATAGACACCCGTTTTTTTTTTGTTTTTTTTAATGTAATACGTAATTCTCTACAGAGCTGTGCAAACCCCATACTAAACACATACCCCAGGAGATGTGATTAAACTTTTCTGTTTCCTGTCCCTTATACATTACACTAAGGCCGTGCAGATTTGGCTGTGTAAACCCCAACCCGGCGTGACCATGGCACTTGTAACAGATGGTGGCAGGAAGTTCCCCAAACATTTCCAGTGGTGGGACCTGCTGTTGTACAACAAATGTCAGTTTATAGGTCAAGTCTAAAGCAAAGTGCAATGACTGATGTCACTAACCTGTTAGGTGGAAGCAACACTTGTTATGTCTATAAAGAATGCACAATCCAATAAACTAGAGCCACGAAAACTGTCAACATTTGGGTTTTAAGCAGCATAAATTTAAAGAGAACCAGCCGTAAAAGAAAAATTAAAGGGAGTACCAATAGTTATTACCACATAAAGCCACAGGCGGCATTAGGTACTGTCCCTAGAGTTCTGAGTAATTATACCTTTATGTGTGTTAATAGTAGCAGCCGGATTATAAAATATGAAGTTGATGTCCATCTACAATCCCGGAATACATGCACTGCATTCAAACTGCTGCACAACCCCCCCACCACCACCACCACCGCTTCTGCTATAATATCCAAACAAGAGACACAATCCCGGGAACATAAATCCCTTTTCACAGTCCTACTGCTACTAAGCACACAGACACATAGCCATGATCACATAGAGCTCCAGTGACAATACCATAACTGTTGGAAGATGCCCTTTAAACTACCACCAATAACTGAATAATTGATTTTATGGGGAAGTGTGGTGGTATCGCGCAGAAAGTGATATGCAAAGGAATTGTATAAAGTCATGGAGGCGGAGCCCTCAACACTAAAGTCAAGCTCTGCCGATCTCAAACTATTCTTTTGTCCTTCATAGCATGAATAGCAGTTCTGAAGCAGGAAGAGTTTGACTTCTAGACTGATAACCTCATCCCTTTATAATCACGACCCCTTTTACACAAGTTTTGGGGACGGATATATGTCCCTGTAGATGCCTATGGTGTCTGGCCACAGTAGGTTGAACACACACACACTCGTGCCAATGTACCATGCACTGGAAAAAATAAGAGCATGCTCACTAGCATACATCTGTGTGAAAGAGGCTTTAATTAGATAAATGAAAGAGGAGTTTCAAGATTATTCAATCATACAGGTCCATAAAATAAATCTGCTCAATAAGTTACAGGTAGTTTTTGTTTATATTCCCTTTAACGTCTATTCAGGTGAGCAAATTTTCATACCTGTGTGAAGTCTGCAGTTACGCTACCGATCAAAAGTTTGGGGTCACTTAGAAACGTCCTTCTAAGTGAAAAGCACATTTTCTTTCAGTGAAGCTGACATTAAAAAAAGCAAATTCACTATACATTGTTGATGTGATAAATGACTAATCTAGCTGCAAACGTCTGGTTTTTAATCCAATATCTACATAGGCCAATTTCCAACCACCACCCCAGTGGTTTAATGGTACATTGAGTTTGCCAACTGTGCAAGAAGGCCAGTGGGTTTTTAGAAAACCCTTGTTGTAGTATGCTAGCACAGCTGAAAACCGTTTGGCCGATTAGAGAAGCTATAAAACTGACAGTCCTTTGAGACGGTCGAGACACTGGAGCATCAGATTTGTTTGTTCTAAGAAACTCCAATGGCCAGGGAAAAAAAAAAACTTTCATGTGAAAATTGACAGTATTCTTCTTCTTCTTATAAATGAAGGCCATTACAGCCAACAAATTGCCAAGAAACTGAAGACTTCCTGCAACTGTGTCTACTACTCACTTCAGAGCACAAACAGGTTGCAACCAGGTCAGTACAAAGAGGAGTGGGAAGCCCCACTGCCCAACTAAGCCACAAGACATGTAAACTAGAGTCTCTAGTTTGAGAAACTGACGCCTCAGAGAGCTTCATTAAATACCTACCAAACGCCAGTGTCACTCTACAGTGAAGACAACTCCAGGATGCTGCCTTCAGGGCTAAGATTGACTAATACAAGGGAAAGATTAATACAGGCAGTCCCCGGGTTACGTACAAGATTGGTTCCATGGGTTAGTTCTTAAGTTGAATTTGCATGTAATTTGAAACTGTATATTTTATAATTGTAGATCCAGACCAAAAATTTTTTGGCCCCAGTGAGAATTGGAGTTTAAACATTTTTTTTGCTGTAATGGAACCAAGGATTATCAATAAAGCTTCATTACAGACACCTTACAGCTGATCATTGCAGTCTGGGACTATAGTAAAGCATTCAGAGACTTCACCAGAGGTCAGAGGGGTCTGTCTGTAAATATGGGTTGTCTGTAAGTCGAGTGTCCTAAAGTAGGGGACCGCCTGTATGCGCAAAGTACAGATATTGTATCAGTACACAGATACTGGACATTGGAACATGAGGAACATTGGAAAAAAGTGTTATGCACAGATTAATCCAAGTTTGGGGTGTTTGGACCACACTGAACAACGAAAAAGATGCTGGAAGAAGCCAAATACCATCCGTCAAGCACGGTGGAGGTCATGTGATGGTCTTGGGTTGCTTTGGTGCTGGAAGTGGGAAATTTGTGTAAGGTCAAAGGGATTTTGAATAAAGAAGGCCATCAATCTATTTTGCAAAGCCACACCATATCCTGTGGACTGCACTTGATTGGAGCCAATTTCATCTTCTAACAGGACAATGACACAAAACACAACACCAAATTATGCATGAACTATGTAGAGAAGAAGAAGGCAGCTGGTAATGGAGTGGCCGCCCCGTTACCAGATCTCAACCCCATTGAACTGCTGTGGGAGCAGCTTGACAGTATGGTACACAAACATTGCACATCGAAACCCAATCCAATTCGTGCGAGGGGCTCCTGGAAGCATGGGGTGACATTTCTCCAGACTACCTCAGCAAATTACCAGCTCGAATCCAAAGCTCTGAAATGCTGGAATTGCAGCCAAGTCAACATTCTCCGATAAAAGCAAAGATTGAGAAAACTATTCCCCCCCCCAAAAAAAATGTTAACCTTGTCAATATGACTATTTTCTATTAATTTTGCAACTCATTAGAAAAAGAGTTCATGGAAAACAAAATTGTCTGGATGACCCCAACCTTTTGAACAGTAGTGTATGTATTGCATTACCTTATATAAACTGTTGCCACTGGACTTTCCTGTTTAGAACACCTAGATGCTTGGTCAAGCCAAACGTGCATGTGGGAAAGGGCCAGATAATGGGAATCCAAAACATATAGAGACTAGAGATGAGTGGACCCGATGTTCAAGTTCAGATTCAGCCAATCAAAGCTATGGCTAGTTGCTAGCAGCAGCAAT
This sequence comes from Engystomops pustulosus, assembly GCA_019512145.1. Lineage (NCBI taxonomy): Eukaryota > Metazoa > Chordata > Amphibia > Anura > Leptodactylidae > Engystomops > Engystomops pustulosus. Next base: position 213,046,466 of record CM033643.1, read on the forward strand.
TTGCTGGATTGGATGTTCAGCCTCCCAATTTTGAGATTATGGCCGCCTGACCCGGACATATTGGATCCAATCCCAACGTAGGGTGCAATCATCTCTAGTTGACCGAGTCCAGTGAGTCCTATAGTAGGCTATGGTATGGAAAAGCATATGTTGTTGAGGCATCAGGGTCATATACATTATTACACACCAATAGGAAATGTAAACATTGAAATTTATAGAATAGGTTCTATAGGTTTGTTCTTAAGTATGAATTTGTATGCAAGTCGGAACAGGTATATTTTGTAATTAACTCCAGACAAAGTAGTTTTAGTTCCTTTTGGGCTAACAGTACAACAAGGATGAACTATAAAACTTCACTGCAGACACCTTGTAGTTGTGGACTGCAGCTTGGGACAAAAGTTCAGTAAATTACCAGTACCCAAAGAGCTTCACCAGAGGTCACAGTGGAGGGAGGTCAGACTGTTACCAAGTGTCTAAGACAGTGACTGCCTGTATACAGAATCCCTATTAGCCGGGTGCAGAAACGGTGGGGGGGTTGGTGACAAGTGCCAAGACTGTCTAGGTTTGGGGTGGTTAAGCCCGGACCATGGGCCAGGACCCACTTAGGGGGGGCAGGGGTGCAGTGGGCCAGGAACTGGGGAGGAATGGCCAGTGCCATGGGTCAGGACCTGCTTGGGAGGGTGGAGGGGAAAGCCCGATGCCGTGAGGCAAGGCGTACTGGGTGGAAGGGACAGTGCCATGGGCTAGGACACGCTGATGGGGTATGGGGGAACCCGGTGCTGTGGGCCAGGACCTGCTGCTGTGGGGGGACTGATAGGAATCTTGGGCAGTCCGCTCCTATAACACCAGGCACTGTTGCTCAAGTCAGAGATGAGCGTTGGGTACGAGGAACAGCGGGGTGCCGCGGTAGCGCAAGTAGGTGTGCATTTGTTTAATTTTTTGCTTTGGCTACCCATCTACTGGGGACATTCATGGCTCTCAGCCGAAATTGCTTCCCAAAACTTGAATCTAACTGAAGATGATAAGTGATCGGTTGGATGAAATCCTAGCTGCTGTGAATCCTTCCACCACTTCGTTAAGTGGAAAAATCAGAAGATCTGTCCACTTGGTAGGACAGTAGAGGGCAAGCACAAAACTTTCCTCTAAAGGGATATATTACAAAGCATCATAGTCACTTGTACCACTGATATATACAAGTTGAGTTGACCATAGTAGTTATGAAATGGACTGAAAGAGGATAGAATGTGACTTGATGCGTATTAATGTTTCTGAGCCCATACGTCGTCACCCGAATGTTAGCTTTGGACCAGTCTCGGACCCTGTTAGTGAATGTGGGGGTCCCATCAACGAATACCCACTGATCAGTAACAGACTATACAGCCAAACCAAGGGCTAGGTATCCCTCAGCTCATAATTTAAGTTGATTTTACAAGGAAGGAGGCCATGGATAACAAAGAGGATTACAGTGTCACTGTGCGGGATTATGGATCTGGATTTTGATGGTAGAATCCTTTAACCATTTATCTCGTTTGTATTTCAGAGCCACAAGCCTGGTTCTTTTCAAAGTTAGAATCTCATTTTTCAATAACAAGTTTCTGTTAATATAGGAGGAGCAGCATAAGCGACACTCACCTCCGCTCCTTAACTCATCTTCGGCAAATATATATCTTCTCTGCTCTTTTCACAAGGATTGGTAGGATTTTTTTTTTTGTCATAGGCGATATCTATAACTAAAGGGAATTCTATAAAAGACTTGCACACGTTTTCACTGAGAGTCCTACTATAAAGGGATAACATAACTAATAGCATTGCACTAAAAACAAGGGTTAATCTATGGTATAAATACAACACACAGACTTTGGCTAGAACAATTGTTGTGGGTTGGCACACTAAAGGATTCTGGGAGTTACCAATTTTCCTAAACCACCCCTCTCTGTCCAGCAGAGGGGTACTTTGGATTCCGTTCAAACAATATATCACAGTTCAAGTGATTGCCACTGTAAGGGGTCACAGCAAATGGGAATCCTCAAAGGCTCTGCTAACAAGAGGATATATTAGAACTAGGTCCCCAAACACTTCTTTTCGTGTTCGGCAAGTTTCCCCACACAAAAAAAAAAATTTATTATCAACAGGAGAGATAACTGTCTACTGAAAAAACACAAGTAAACACACGCGGGGTCCTCGATGGTGGGATAAGACTCAGACCATGCACCAGACATCATGGCCTAATGAAAGACACCAGGGGGGTCAGCAACCGCATCGCTTAGTTGTAACTATGGATGTCCCTGATGCAACACGAATAAGACTAATAACTTTTGAAAGCAAGAGCTGGATCTTTTTGTTCTTTTGGAGGTGGCTATGCCTATGCAGATTTGTTCGGGGACCCAGTCTGAGCTGGATTACATCTTTTGAAGTATTCATTTTAAATTTCCTCCAAGAGCACACGATTCACAAGAGGGAAATCACACCTCATCTTTTTACACAAAGGTCCAAAATTCCTCCGAATAAGTCTCTCCAATGGAATCAAGTGGACAAGGGCCTGGGCACATATGCCACACGGTGGTACAACCGCTAATACATTCACAATTGGCAAGGGCACCTGTGGTAACACTCCCAAAGTTCTGCTCTGGTGGTGGATATAGAGGCTTCGCCAGTCCCTACTCTGCATGTCCTTTCACATTGCATCCTATGAGGGGGCAAGCAGTTAGGGGTTAAAAAAAAAAACAAATTGCGACAAGTCCTTATGTGGAGTTATGCATATTCACAATATACAAGCTAAACTTGCCGTGAAAAAGTTTGAATGACTCATTACAAATTGTTAAACCAACAAAAAGTTGCGCTCACTACAGTCCGTCTAAAGGTTACGCTGAATTTCTACTACAAAGGAATGCAAAATGTGATTATTCTAAACATAGCGAAACGCGTTGCTATACAACGGACACATAAGACGACCGCGTCGGGGTTTGTTAGTATAGACTGGCAATTCTTACCATAAGGAGTGCACTGTCACCCACATGTATAAAAGTCAATGTTGTTTGTACAATACTCGCGCGCGATTAAAAAGGTATGTACACATCCTCAGCTGAGCTTTGCCAGGGTTGTTAACCATAAGCTATGGCTACAGTCTGTAGTCTGGCATGCCATTGATATATTACTGCTAGAACGGCCTCACTGCAATTACAGAGGTCCTGATCAACAACAGCACCAAGTGTGTTCAGAGGTTCTCTGTGGACTACATACACTACGAAAAACCAATCACAAGTACAGGTCAACATGGAGGCAATCACCTTCTGCTGAGCGGCATCTAGGAAGTTAAAATGTCATATCTGAGATCAGGAAACTTCACATGGAGGAGCGGGAGAGGCAAGAAAAAAAAAACATGTGTAACAAGTTCAGCCCATAGATAACAGACTTCTGTACAGTGATGACGTTCTACGGCCAGTTATGTGGTTCTGACAGACAGTTATTGGGACAGAGTTACCTGGCGTGTGTTATAAAAGACTGTAAAGTTTCACCCAAATTATTCTTTACAGGCAGTTCCCCTACTTAAAGATGGACCCTGTGACCTCTGTGAAGTCTCTGGTTGCTTATGTCCCAGACTGCATGATCAGCTGTAAGGTGTCTGTTAAGAAGCTTATGATAATCCTGGTTCCATTAAAGAAAAAAAAAAATTGAAGCTCCAATGTCACTGAGCAAAAAATAAAAAATAAAAATTTGCCTGGATTACAATTACAAAATACAGGCGGTCCCCTACTTAGAACACTGAACTTAACTACGGACCCAGGTTACAAAGGCCTCTGATTGGATATTCTTGTACTTTAGTCTCTAGGCTACTGACAGCTGTAACAGTTACACGGTGTCTGTAATGAAGATTTAGTGTAATGTGATTCTATGACACCCAACATTTTAATCCATTGGCACAGACGCCGAAAAAGTTCTGGCTGGGATTCTGTAAAGATACAGTTCGACTACATACAAATCAACTTAGGAACAACCCCAGCCCCTCTTGTAGTAACCGGGGATGCCTGTACAGTCCGACGCATACACAATTCATAAGAACAACTCCAGACCCATCTTGTAGTACCTGGGGATTACCGAATCCAATTATCCAGTGCGAGGCAGGTGCTTGAGACTACAACTACAGCAGCTCTTCTTCATACAGAGCTCAGCTTGAAAGTACACAAGCCGTGCCGGAGGTGGTTGACCCAGTCCCTCGGGATTGTGAGTGTCAGAGTGCAGGCTCCACATATGCAGCTTTGCATAAGCCTTAGTGTGTGGATTGAGTGCTCAGTTACAATAAAGCGACACACCTTATATCCACATAACACACTGCTGTTGATTCCTATAGAGGTGATCCGCTAACACAAATGTCTGGGATCTGTCTTGAAAAACCAAAGCTCGATCTTACATAAGAATGATCTTTATTTAATAGTGCCATCAATTCCATAGCACTTACACGATTCACATATTAGAAATGTATTCACAAACCATGCTAAGTTGTCTGAGGCGGTCGCTCATCTCAGTGCATCTGTGCTGAATGAATTGCAGAATGTGGTCTTTTGTGCCATGTGTGCATCTACAAGGGGTTCTCCTACTATGTGGGTATCTAATCCATAAATATATATTGTCCTGTGATCATCGTCCATACCCACAGTAGGAAAGGTAAGTATCTGATCTGTGCGACGGGCTCAGCAGTTAAGTGGTTAAAATGACGAGTGTTTAAAGGAAAGTAACTGTCATCTTAATTAACTAGTGATTGAGGATGATAGGTTTAGCCGAAAAGAGGAAGCACATAAGGAATGGACTAAGCTGGAGTAATTTCTAGTACTTAGTGCATCAACATGGGCTCTGCTACAAAGCGTCACCCAACATTATACTAGGACCCCTTGTCAGGTTATGCCGTACTGCTTGCAGACAGGAATGTGTAGTAGAAGACTATGAGGCTGATGCTGATTGCGTGTCTTCTAACTACACAGTTAGAGTAAAATGCATATGGCTGATGCAACCGCGGAGTATTGACTTGCAATGTTTGCACGCATGGAATCCATACAGCTGTCCATAGGTCTTAGTGCAGGACATGTACATAGCAAGCCACAACAGCGTCCCATGGGAACATACATTCTATGAGCTCCCAGATCATTTTTCTAGGGACTAAATCCATTACCATTAACAACCAAGGGGGGGGGGGGGGGGGGGGGAGTGGTGAACGTATCAATAAATCTGTTGCGGGTCATTTTATACCATCTGTTATCTCCTTTTAGAGGTATCTGTTGTATGTATTGGATGGGAAAATTTACTTTTCAGTTGTCAAAACCTTTGAACAAGTCGTGCCGTAACAGCTTACATCTTACTCGATGTAGACCAATGCAAAAAACTTTTATTGTTGGATACTTTGAAACTCAGAACAGTTAGATACTGGGTTGTCTTCAGACATCCTAAGGCCGTATGAGGGGAATCCTCAGAGCAAAGGCAAGCGGGATCCTTTTAGAATGTCAACCATGGCGTGCAAGACACATCACCAGGGAAATATGAAAGTCACGTACGTTTATACATTCCCAGGGCTCCCGACACAAGTTCTCTAAATTTAAAGGGACCGTACCCATTCGGCACCATAAGCAGCTCCTAGGGCTTGAACAAACGCTGCGGTTGAAGGAGCGTTAGGAAACGCCATTAAATTGCAGCTCGCAAAGCGGTCATGTATTCATGAGGGGCAGTCCGAGCGCTGCCTTTCCCGGACATTTCCGTAACGCTAGCCTTCTAAACCCCGGCGTTTGTTCAAGCACTTGAGCTCCTAGTGCCGAAATTATGGGTGACAGGTCTCTTTAATGTAATCCATCTCTTGTTTACCTGCCAGAGAAATACGAACCAGAGCCACTATCCACTAGGCTATGGACTGCACTGATATATAGAGATTAATCTTCTCAAGAACACATATCACAAAATGATAATACTATCACCCACACTTATATTACAGTTAAATAGAACAAACTGTAACACAATACATTATAATTTAAATTACCATTCATACAGGTGCTACTAAAGCTCTCCTCGCAAAAACGCTAGTTGCTCGTTACTGAACACCATGCGTTTCAATGGAAAAGCATAGAAAATGAGCCAACCCGCCCCCCCAGACCTTTGCAGTAACATGCTGGCGAGCGCACTCTCACCCTAAAATGATGAATTCGCAAAGTTATTTTTTTTCTATATAATCGCATTGAGATACTTCAAGATATCGTAGCACTCGAAATTCTGGTAGAGGCATTCGTACAAGATGGTTCTTGCAGGTCTGCTCTTAAGTTGCAATTGTATGCAAGTCGGAACTGTATACTTTATAATTGTAACTCCAGGCAAGATTTTTTGGTCTCTAGACCATAGGATTTTAAAATGGCTAAAGTACAGTAATTACCAACATCCAGAGGTCCGTTTGTATAGGGGGTGTCTAGGTAGGGGACTGCCTGTATTGGTTAAACCCTACATTTAAACATACATTAAACCTCATTAAATGAACAGAGGTTGAACAGTAGTGTGAAAAATAGCCTAAAACTGCACGGGAATAATTTCCACTACAAATTGGTGCATGACCGCATACATTAGTAATGTACAGATAAATCATGAAGCAACGTAGAAGAACATTTCAGAATTCCCTCCGTCTAGCAAGTTAATACACGCCCAACTTTTTTTTTTCGCAATAAACCTTATGTAACAGCTTGTTATCTGTACATCCCACCCCGCAATGACAGCTGCCCATTCCATTCAGGGCAGCCCTCAAGGTTATGACGACACCAGCACTTGTGTATATAGTGCCCAGAGACTCAGTACTCCCAGCTGGCCAAACAGAGAAAAGATGCACCAAAACCCAGCCAAAACTGATCAGACCTGCTGTGGATTATACTAATGGAATAGAGTCCCCCCCCCACCCCCCAAATTTATTGGACAATCCAACGACGGTCCAGTTTTTTCCTGAGACTGAAAGCCTTCTCAATGTTGGATACTTTTTTTTTTTTTAAGCCACAATCCGCAATTCTATATAGATTTTTAGCAGATTGTGACAGAACGGTGAGGGAGAGCATATATAGGACTTGAACTATGAGACACATAACATCCAAGGTTCAACACTTGGCCATTTCACTTATACAAAGCTGCTAAAAAAAAACAATTTCAGAAGTGACCATTTGTGAGGGGCTACTCACACACCAGTTTACCAGTGAGCTATCCTTAAGGGATGGAGGATTGTATGCAAATAAACCGGGGGCTCCAGGCTCCATAGATGTTAAGGACGTGGAGCCCTGAGGCTCATTTGCATACTTACCCTAGTGGTAGATGTCCTTAATTTTTGAAACAGCATACTGACCCTTTATTTTCTACATATTCCCTAACGTCACCTCGTGTCTGTTGAAACCTGTCCATTTTTTTTCCATATTTGCAGATACCTGATACACCATCTGACCATTGACATAGTGCCCCCATTTATTCCACTACTGAACACTTTTGGTACCCAGATTTCAGTTCCCTGTATGTGCAGAGTGGGGTTTACTTCCTTATCTGGCTTTAGTATTAGACTTGGGTTACTTACCTACTGTATAATAAAAACATAAATGTGTTCTGGTCACAGGTAAGGAAGCCCCCTGATCAACTCCATATAGCCAAACTGACTTATTGATTGCTTAAATCATGGATTATCCAAGATGGTTGCAACTAGCCAGTACAACCCTCCTGTTCGCTGGTTACATGTAGAGGGTAAACACTCACTCCATTCACAGCTGGCAAAAACAGAGCGATGAATGTGCCAAAGCAGACAAGGATGAGAATAGCCTTTAAGGCTAGATGTACACAAGCAGTTTTGTACTAGCTGGGCTGAACCAAAGCAGAGGATCATATGCGAAGAAGAGGAACCAAAATAAAAAGTATTGGAGGAAAGACTAAATACAGGCAGTTCCCCGGGTTACGTACAAGATAGGGTCCGGAGGTGTTTCGTCTAAGTTGAATTGTGTATGCAAGTCGAAAACTGTATATTGTTTAATTGTAGATCCAGAACAAAACATTTTTGCCCCAGTGACAACTGAAGGTTTAAAACATTTTTTGCTGTAATGGACCAAGGATTATCAATAAAGCTTCATTACAGACACCTTACAGTGATCATTGCACGGGCCCTATAATATAAGAATTCAGGAGCTTCACCAGAGGGTCGAAGGGGTCTGTTGTAACTAGGGTTGTCTGTAAGTCAGGTGTCCTTAAGTAGCAGACCGCCTGTACTTTTCTTTTTAAAATCACACTATATATGCATACCAACAAACTGAGTGTGACCTCAGCCTTGGGCTACTGTGTGGCCGTTCTCAGGCAAAAACGGATTTGTGGACTGTGAAAGGATGGCACACCCACCGTCACTGGCTCATCCAACCATCGGGTCACAAAACTATTAAAATAGCAACTTACTACATATCCCACATGGATGATGGGCATCAGCCTTTGATATAGGGCCAAAGAGCAAAGCAGTCGAGTATATGCCGTTTCCAGTCCACAGCTGTGGGCCAAGAATTTCAAGAACTTTTCCCTAATTTTTTGGGGATGACCAGACAACTGATCCAGTCAGAGGGCCTTACCACCAACAAAAGATTGAGGACCCACTACTGAGAACAATGGGGCTCACCTACCCAGTTGCAATAGTTAACAGACATTAAAGTGGCCTTTAGGGAAACACGTACAAAGTGCCATGATGAGACTTGATCATTCACTATCACAGAACTTCAGTACGTTCCCGTCATAGAAGGAAGTGAACTTTTTTTAGAGGTTTATCAATACAGAAAATTTTTTACTAACAATGTGCCATAATTGTGCAAGTCATCACTCCATACCAGGTAAAAGTGATCAGGGGGGATCCACTGCTGGGCTCCTTATTGATTGAGGAAACAGAACCCCAGCATCCCAGACAACAGGGTTCCCATCTCACCAATGGGGGGGGAAGCAGCATTCAGAACCTGCCGAGTACAGTTCCATCTGGTCACTTTCAAGAGAGTGCCGGAGACACCAGAGCACTGCGTCTGACAATTTCCCGGCACTCCATGACAAAATAAATAGACACCCGTTTTTTTTTAATGTATACGTAATTCTCTACAGAGCTGTGCAAACCCCATACTAAACCTACCCCAGGTAGATGTGATTAAACGTTTCTGTGTCCTGTCCATTAAATTGCACTAAGGCCGTGCAGATTTGCTGTGTAAACCCACCGCGGGGACCGTGGCACTTGTAACAGATGGTGGCAGGGAAGTTCCCCACAATTTCCAGTGGTGGGACCTGCTGTTGTACAAAAACGTCAGTTTATAGGTCAAGTCTAAAGCAAAGTGCAATGACTGATGTCATACCTGTTAGGTGGAAGAAAGCAACACTTGTTATGCCTATAAAGAATGCACCATCCATAAAATAGAGCCACGAAAAAATGTCAACATTTGGGTTTTAAGCAGCATAAATTTAAAGAGAACCAGGCCGTAAAAGAAAAATTAAAGGGGAGTACCAATAGTTATTACCACATAAAGCCACAGGCGGCATTAGGTAATGTCCCTAGAGTTCTGAGTAAATATACCTTATGTGTGTTAATGTAGAGCCGGATTATAAAAATTGAAGTTGATGTCCATGCTACAATCCCGGAATACATGCACTGCATTCAAACTGCTGCCACAACCCCCCCCCCACGCTCTGCTATAATATCCAAAACAAGAGACACAATCCCGGGACATAAATCACCTTTCACAGTCCTACTGTACTAAGCACACAGACACATAGCCATGATCACATAGAGCTCAGTGACAACCATAAGTTGGAAGATGCCCTTTAAAACTACACCAATAACTGAAAATTGATTTTATGGGGAAGTGTGGTGGATCGCGCAGAAAGTGATATGCAAGGAATTGTATAAAGTCATGGAGGCGGAGCCCTCACCACTAAGTTAAGCTCTGCCGATCTCAAACTATTCTTTTGTCTTCATAGCATGAATAGCAGTTTGAAGCAGAGAGTTTGACTTCTAGACTGATAACCTCATCCCTTTATATCACGACCCCTTTTACACAAGTTTTGGGGACGGATATATGTCCCTGTAGATGCCTATGGTGTCTGGCCACAGTAGGTTGAACACACACACACTCGTGCCAATGTACATGCACTGGAAAAAAATAAGAGCATGCTCACTAGCATACATCTGTGTTGAAAGAAGGCTTTAAGTAGAAAATGAAGAGGTTTCAAGATTATTCAATCATACGGTCCATAAAAAAATCTGCTCAATAAGTTACGGTAGTTTTGTTTATATTCCCTTTAACGTCTATTCAGGTGAGCAAATTTATACCTGTGTGAAGTCTGCAGTTACGCTACCGATCAAAGTTTGGGGTCACTTAGAAACGTCCTCTAAGTGAAAAGCACATTTCTTTCAGTGAAGCTGACATTAAAAAAAAGCAAATTCACTATACATTGTTGATGTATAAATGACAATCTAGCTGCAAACGTCTGGTTTTTATCCAATATCTACATAGGCCAATTTCACAACCACCACCACCCAGTGGTTTAATGGTACATTGAGTTTGCCAACTGTGCAAGAAGGCCAGTGGGTTTTTAGAAAACCTTGTGTGAGTATGCTAGCACAGCTGAAAAAACGTTTGGCACGATTAGAGTAGCTATAAAACTGACAGTCCTTGAGACGGTCGAGACACTGGAGCATCAGATTTGTTTGTTCTAGAAATCAATGGCAGGGGAAAAAAAAAACAAAAAACTTTCATGTGAAAATTGACAGTATTCTTCTTCTTTTCTATAAATGAAGGCCATTACAGCCAACCAATTGCCAAGAAACTGAAGACTCCTGCAACTGTTGTCTACATACTCACTTCAGAGGACAAACAGGTTGCAAACCTGGTCAGTACAAAGAGGAGGGGAAGCCCCACTGCCCAACAAGCACTAAGACACAAGACATGTAAACTAGAGTCACTAGTTTGAGAAACTGACGCATCAGAGAGCTTCATTAAATACCTACCAAACGCCAGTGTCACTCACAGTGAAGACAACTCCGATGCTGCCTTCAGGGCTACGATGACTAATACAAGGGAAAGATTAATACAGGCAGTCCCAGGTTACATACAAGATTGGTTCCATGGTTAGTTCTTAAGTTGAATTTGATTGTAATTTGAAACTGTATATTTTATAATTGTAGATCCAGACCAAAAAATTTTTGGCCCCAGTGAGAATGGAGTTTAAACATTTTTTTTTGCTGTAATGGGACCAAGGATTATCAATAAAGCTTCATTAAAGACACCTTACAGTGATTATTGCAGTTGGGACTATAGTAAGATTCAGAGACTTCACCAGAGGTCAGAGGGGTCTGTCTAATATGGGTTGTCTGTAAGTCAGGTGTCATAAGTAGGGGACCGCTTGTATGCGCAAATTGTACACAGATACTGGACATTGGAATAGGAGGAACATGGAAAAAGTGTTTGCACAGATTAATCCAGGTTGGGGTGTTTGGACCACACCTGAACAACGAAAAAGATGCTGGAAGAAGCCAATACCATCCGTCAAGCACGGTGGAGGTCAGTGATGGTCTTGGGTTGCTTGGTGCTGGAAGTGGGAATTTGTGTAAGGGCAAAGGGATTTTGAATATAAAGAAGGCCATCAACCCATTTTGCAAAGCCACAGCAAACCTGTGGATTGCACTTGATTGGAGCCAAGTCATCTTCTAACAGGACAATGACACAAAACAAAACACCAAATTATGCATGAACTATGTAGAGAAGAAGGAGGCAGCTGGTGATGGAGTGGCCGCCCCGTCACCAGATCTCAACCCCATTGAACTGCTGTGGGAGCAGCTAGACAGTATGGTACACAAACATTGCACATCGAACCCATCAATGCGTGCGAGGGGGCCTGAAGCTGGGGTGACATTTCTCCAGACTACCTCAGCAAAATTACCAGCTCGAATCCAAAGCTCTGAAATGCTGGAATTGCAGCCCAAGACAACATTCTCCGATAATAAAAGCAAAGATTGAGAAGAAAACTATTCCCCCCCCCCAAAAAAAAATGTTACCCTGTCAAATGTGCTATTTTCTATTAATTTTGCAACTCATTAGAAAAGAGTTCATGAAAAACAAAATGTCTGGATGACCCAAACTTTTGAGCAGTTAGTGGATGTATTGCATTACCTTATAAAACGTTGCCACTGGACTTTCCTGTTAGAAACACATAGAGCTTGGTCAAGCCAACGTGCATGTGGGAAAGGCCAGATAATGGAATCCAAAACATATAGAAACTAGAGATGAGTGGACCCGATGTTCAAGTTCAGATTCACCATCAAAGCTATGGCTAGTTGCTAGCAGCAGCAAATTGCTGGATTGGATGTTCAGCCTCCCATTTTGAGATTATGGCCGCCTGACCGGACATATTGGATCCAATCCCAAGTAGGGTGCATTATCTCTAGTTGACCGAGTCAGTGAGTCCTATAGTAGGCTATGGTATGGAAAGCATATGTTGATGAGGCATCAGGGTCATATACATTATTACACACCAATAGAAATGGAAACATTGAAATATAGAATAGGTTCTATAGGTTTGTCTTAAGTATGAATTTGTATGCAAGTCGGAACAGGTATATTTGTAATAATCCAGACAAAGTAGTTTTAGTCCTTTGGGCTAACAGTACAACAAGGTATGAACTATAAACTTCACTGCAGACACCTTGTAGTTGTGGACTGCAGCCGGGACAAAGTTCAGTAAATTACCAGTACCCAAAGAGCTTCACCAGAGATCAGTGGAGAGAGGTCCGACGTTACCAAGTGTCTAAGACAGTGACTGCCTGTATACAGAACCCTATTAGCCGGGTGCAGAAACGGTGGGGGGGTTGGTGACAAGTGCCAAGACTGTTAGGTTTGGGGTGGTTAAGCCGGACCATGGGCCAGGACCCACTTAGGGGGGGCAGGGTGCAGTGGGCCGGAACTGGGAGGGAATGGCCAGTGCCATGGGTCAGGACTGCTTGGGAGGGTGGAGGGGAAAGCGAGCCGTGAGGAAGGCGTACTGGGTGGAAGGGACAGTGCCATGGGCTAGGACACGCTGATGGGGTAGGGGGAACGTGTGGGCCAGGACCTCTGCTGTGGGGGGAAGGGCCGTGGGCCAGGACTGCTGCTTGGGGGGAACCCGGTGCCATGGGCCAGGACCTGTGCTGTGGGGGGGGGGGGGGGGAACACGGTGCCGTGGGCCAGGACCTGCTGCTGTGGGGGGGGGGGGGGGAACCCGGTGCCATGGGCCAGGACCTGCTGCTGTGGGGGGGGGGGGGGGGAACCCGGTGCCATGGGGCCAGGACCTGCTGCTGTGGGGGGGGGGAACCCGGTGCCATGGGCCAGGACCTGTGCTGTGGGGGGGGGAAACCGGTGCCATGGGCCAGGACCTGCTGCTGTGGGGGGGGAACCCGGTGCCAGGGGCCGGACGCTGCTGCTGGGGGGGGGGAACCCGGTTGCCAGGGGCCAGGACCTGATGCTGTGGGGGGGGGGAACCCGGTGCCATGGGCAAGGACCTGCTGCTGTGGGGGGGGGGGAACCGGTGCCATGGCCGGACCTGCCTGCTGTGGGGGGGGGGGGGGGACCCGGTGCCATGGGCCAGGACCTGATGCTGTGGGGTGGGGGGGGGAACGGTGCCAGGGCCAGGACTGCTGCTGTGGGGGGGGGGGAACCCGGTGCCAGGGGCAGGACCTGCTTGCTGGGGGGGGGGAACCGGTGCCATGGGCCAGGACCTGCTGTGGGGGGGGGAACCCGGGTGCCATGGGCCAGGACAGCTGCTGTGGGGGGGGGGAGGGCCAGGGAAATGGGGGGGGAACCCGGTGCCATGGGCCAGGACTGCTTGCTGTGGGGGGGGGAACCGCGTGCCATGGGGCCAGGAATGCTGCTGTGGGGGGGGGGAACCCGGTGCCATGGGCCAGGACTGCTGCTGTGGGGGGGGGGGGGAACCGGTGCCATTGGGCCAGGACCCTGCTGCTGGGGGGGGGGGAACCCGGTGCCATGGGCCAGGACCTGCTGTGTGGGGGGGAACGGGTGCCATGGGCAGGACCTGCTGCGGGGGGGGAACCGGTGCCATGGGCAGGACCTGCTGCTGTGGGGGGGGAACCCTGGTGCCATGGGCCAGGCACCTGCTGCTGTGGGGGGAACCGGTGCATGGGCCAGGACCTGCTGGTGGGGGGGAACCCGGTGCCATGGGCAGGACTGCTGCTGTGGGGGGGAACCGGTTACCGTAGGCCAGGACCTGCTGCTGTGGGGGGAACCCGTGGGCCAGGACCTGCTGCTGGGGGGGAACCCGATGCCGTGGGCCAGGACCTGCTGGTGGGGGAAGCCGGTGGCCAGGACCTGCTGCTGTGGGAACCCGTGGGCCAGGACCTGCGCTGGGGAACCTCCGTGGGCAGGACCGTGGTGGGGAAGCCGGGTGCCAGACCTGCTGCTGTGGGGGAAACCCCCGTTTGGGCCAGGACCTGCTGGTGGGGGAACCCGGTGCCGTGGGCCAGGACCTGCTGGTGGGGGAACCCGGTGCCGTGGGCCGGGACCTGCTGCTGTGGGGAACCAGGGTGCTGTGGGCCAGGAGCAGGCCCCGGGCCGTGTGACCTCTCAGGATGTCAGGCCGGGTTGCTTAGGGCACTCACCTCACAGCACAAGTTGAGTGGACTCCTCCCTCACACAGCAGCGCACGTTGTCAGTGTCTCGGCCTGTCACACCTGGACGCCGTTTGACGCCACACGGATAGAGGTAACCGCCGCGTACATCTTGGGCCAAACGAAGGTTAAAATTAAAAAAACAAAAAAAAAAACCCCGAGGCGCGCGGCCGAGCTGTCGCGATAGGACGTCGTCTTCACAGCCTCATAGTGAGTGACAGGCGCGCGCACACACCCGGCCTCACCACTGACATGACGTCTCAGCGGCCATTCAACGAGCACGACACCTCTCCTCCAACGACCGAGCGCAGCAGCGTGGGGGGATGGGGCGAGATAACGCCGTCTTATCCTTCATTGGAGGAGGACTGAAATAAACCCCCACCTGATTGGCCAAAGGACCTGTCCATCAAAACCGACGTTGCCAATTCCGCCTCCCCCGATTGGCTAGTGCTTCTGGAAGTTTTCCCTACAGCTACAACTGTCCGACAATTTCTTTACTGTATCCCTCTGGACAGTTCGCTGCTCAGCACGACACGACACTTTACGTCTACCTGACGCTTACACCTGACGTGTTAAAGTCCTGAAGCGTCAACGGGCGCTGAAGCGAGTTATTGCTGTTAGAGACGTAACCAACCTTGCTGGATGCCGAGCGGGGACAGAGCTGTGAACTTGAATTTAGATTGGTTATGGTATTTTGATTGACGGGCGTTTAGACCAATAGGATTTGGAGGCAGGTCCAAGATAGAGTGAGAATCAAGAAACGCAGAGTGAATGTTGTTTTCCTCAATGCGAAGTGAAGGAGGGAGGGGGGAGAAGCCCGGATGTAACATGAGATCATCACTGACCAATCAAAGGCTGAGGTGACGTCATCGTCTTCACCAAAACATCTCGCCTTCCCTGTCTGTCAGGGAGGACATGGGCGGGGACATGTTGTGTGTGTTGTGATTGTGAGAGGCAGAAGTCACAGAGGAGGAACAAATCTTGTAAAATCTGACAGATTTATAGGTTTTTTTTGAGGGAATATATAAATAACATTTTTTTTTTCAAAAAGACGCAAATACATTTCTTAAAGGGATTGTCCAAGAGAAGACTGATGGAAAAAAAATTACATCACCAACATCATTCACATGACCTTTGCAGCCAATCACTGACCTCTGTGGTGACCAGTGTAGCCAGTGATTGGCCGTAGTAGTCACGTGATGTGTGGGACATAACCTGCCAGGATCGGTGGGGATTCCTAGTGTCGGGCACCCGGTGATCCACAATGATCACATATCCAATGAATAGGTAGATCTAAATTATCAAGGGGTTACAATAGAGGTTTGCAGTAGACAACTACCTTGCCAATCACCTCTCCTCCCTAGAGATGAGTGACCCCGATGTTTCGGGTCACACAACCCTGGGCAATCCGGCAAATTGTCTCCCGTAGCAACTAACTATGGCCATGATTGGCCGAGGGGACACTGTGATTATAAAGGCAGGTTCCCCCACAGGAAGGTGCCTAAATTTTACAGATTCCTAACCCACTAGTTCCCCGTGGTATACTCTGTGTTGTCTGATTTCTATGTTCCTGTCCATAATCTGGCTTCCTGTTCTACTGACTCTTGGTGATGACCCCGGATTGACATGATCTTGAGCCTGTCCTGCCCACTGTGACCTTTGACCTGTACCCCAACCCTACTAAAACTTTGCCTTCCAAGACCTCAGATTGTCTCTGACCTTGGCTTGTGTATGACTCTGCCTACAATCTGCCTCTTGGTGATGAGCCCTGATTGACTTGACTTTGAGTCTTGCTCTGGCCCCACTGACCTTTCCCAGGCCTCGGCCTCTACCGTGACTCTACTAGAACTTTGCCTTCCCGGACCTCGGTTTGACTCTGTACCTGTCTTGTGTAGGACTTCACCTATGATCTGGTTGCTTGTGATATTGACTCTTGGCAATAACCCCTGATTTGCTTGACTTTGAGTCTGTCCTGCACACAGTGACCTTTGGTCTTTACTTTGACTCTACTAAAACTTTTCCTTCTCAGACCTCGGATTGTCACTGACCCTGCCTTGTGTATGACTCCGAATACAATCTGCTTTTCTTTTCTATTGACTCTTGGGGATTGACCGGACCTGAAGTCTGTCCTGCCCACACTGACCTTTGGCTTGTACCTCAACTGTACTAGAACTTTTTCTTCCCAGGCCTATGATTGTTCCTTACCCCAGTTCTTGTCACCTACGATCTGCTTTTCTGTTCTATTGACTCTTGGAGATGACCCCGATTGACCAGATCTTGATTCTGTCCTGCTCCCACTGACCTTTGGCCTGTACGTCTATTCTATAAGTACTTTTACTCTCCAGACCTCGGATAGTTCCTGACTCTGGCTCTTGTATGACTCCGTCTCTGATCTGTATTGCTTCTCTACTAACAATTGATGATGATCCCTGATTAACTTGACCTTGGATCTGGCTGACCATTTTGACCTTTGTCTGCACCTTAACTCTACAAGAAGTTATTTTTCACTGACCTCAGATTATTCCTGAGCATTCTCTGCTCTATCCCTTGCAGTTTCACACTACTGTCTATTGACCCGCCTCAGTCAGCTGCGACCTACATCAGGACTGCTCCAAGAGGTGACGACCTGGTGAGCTTTTTGCAGCTTTTTGCTCATGTGGAGGGATTAATGGGTGGAAACCTACAGTGTTACTTAAATAACTCCCTTTGGAGTACATGAAAGCCAAACTGCTTAGGGGGCCCAAAGGGCCCAAAACCAACTGCCCATTACCAATGATAACACCCATTGGGTGAGGTGAGAGGTCCTCTTTAACGATGGATAAGCAAAATTAAATGATTTTCTGGCATTACTTAACATCTCACAACTTTTTGTTTGTGAGATGGGAACGATGAGTCGTTTCGGTGCTACGTGCCAAATATCCATCACAGAAACTTGATTCCGCTCAGATATTTGGCTTTCGTCCAACATCCAGAAAGAGAGAAGGTAGAAAAACCGACAAGCCTCCTTCTCAGTCGTTGCACCTCGCCCCACTGCCTAAATCTACTATCACTATTTTGCATAACATATTTGCTGTCAAACTTACTTGATTTTTTTTAATGGACAATAGCCAAATAATTCAGACAACAGAAACTTGTATATATAAAATATATACAATATACAATACAATATCTGTCAGTTGGTCCCAATACCTGGTCCTCACACCAGGTAGTTGTGTGGCCCAGAGACATTGCACAGAGACTACAGCGGACAGCGCCAAGGTCTATGTTGTGGTCAGATACTGTAACTGGTGTTTTTTTGGAAAAGTCATCGGAAGATGATGGTTAGCTGGCCAAGTTTGAGTCAGAATCCCACCAACCTGATATGACCCTAACAATAGGCTCTCAGTATTCGTTATAGTGATCACGTAAAACTTCTGTAACCCTCAGGTGACATACACTGTACATGTTGGGACTTTGTATATAGAATCCATTTAGAAGCAGTGTTTGGCATTTGGCAGCAGTGTTCGTGACTAGAATCAACTTCAATCATGCACCAATAACTCCTTAGATGACATGGTCAGATGTGACCACAGCATCTGCGTGGTTACATTCACTTTGTGTAAAACCGGAACAGTGTGGCTCTCCTGTAGGATGCTATTCTGAAGGTCCACCTATTATATATGACTATGGAACTCGGGCCCTGTGATATTAAGAAATAATTTGATTGGTCAGAATCTCCTGAAGCCATTTTGAGACTTAAAGGAAACCTACCACTTGAAGTGGTAGGTGTAAGATGGGAATACCGAGCACCAGCTCAGGCTGAGCTGGTGCCGGAGCTTATTTTTGTTAGTGTTTTAAACCGCTGTATCACGGTTTAAAACACTTTTTAAACTTTATGGCCGAAGCCATGCGCGTGGCTCCCTTTCACTCCTTATGTAGCCGCGCGCGCGGTCGCGTGCTTGGTGCACTGAGCGCGTACCTCCGTGCACCGAAGCAGCTTCGGCCATAAAGTTTAAAAAGTGTTTTAAACCGCGATATTGCGGTTTAAAACTCTAACAAAAATAAGCGCCGGCACCAGCTCACCCTGAGCTGGTGCTCGGTATTGCCTTCTTACACCTACCACTTCAAGTGGTAGGTTTCCTTTAACATTTTGACATGGATGTTCCAGGAATTCTATCAAAATAGGAATCTTCTAGGTTATGATTGGTGCCAAAGAGCTCGACAACTGTCGGAGGGAGTTTCTGGGCTGGGGGAGGGTTATATTTTATTGATTTTGTGATACATCTGCACTGTTTATGTACTTTTGATCTGAATGTAGTAGTTTCTCTCATGTTATTATTGAAAAAATAATCTTTGGAATCTCAGAATCCCGCCTCATGCACACAATGGGACCCAGGCATGGTATATGTTCGGGCTGGAGAGGTGAGCGCTGATAAACCCTTCCTCTCTACAGCGAGTCATGGTGCCCGGTCGCACGTACGGGGAAAGATAAAACATGCTCTATCTTTTTCCCGTCAGTGGTATGGTGACACACATGTTTTTTCACAATATCATGGCCAGACGCCTTTGGCATCTATTGGGACGGATATGGATATCTGTTCCTGTGCATGGGGCCTCACTTTGAATGAGACAAATTAGTTGCTATAACAGCCATTTGCTGCAGTCATAGGCAGGCTGTTATAGTGAAGTAGTGTGTAATATACTACTAAAGTATAATGTGTGAGCAATTAGATCCCTTACGGCAGTGATGGAGAAGCTTTCAGAGACCGGGTGCCCAAATTGCAACCAAAACCCACTGCCTAGTTACCGTCAAGTGCCAGTACCACAATTTAAACAGTAATTTATTGCTCCCTGTTCTTCAACAACATTCTATCGTATCGCCCCCCTGAGGCCACAAATACAGTTGAAAGAAGGAGGGCAAAGTCAGACATCAATGTAGATACTCTCCAGGGTCTCTCTGTACAGGAAAAATCCTGGGGCCATCAAAAGGAACCTCCAAAAATAATGCGACCATGTTCACACCTCCTCACTCTTCCTTCCAAGGATGTGTCACCTTAAATGAGCGCCGAGAGTTGTATCTCTGAAGTTCCCTGGGACTGCAGGAAGATTCAAGTCATGTCTGGTGAACTCTGGCCTGGGGTGACCGCTTTGGTGCCCACAGAACGGGCCCTGAGTGGCACCTCTGGCACCAGTGCCGTAGGTTCGCTGTCACTGCCTTAGGGGGTCCTTGGCAGCCTAAAAAACCCTAAAATTTAAGGCATAGAATATTCTATATTACCACTAGGAAGTACAATTTGTCTCGCAGAAAACCTGTCTTTAGATGGCTCAGGAGAAAAACAGGCCATGGTTTGAGTTAAAAAAAATTGACTGTCCTCAATGGGTTAATTACCACTAAACATGACTAAAAAGACACCGTACAGTATCTAACCACTGCTGAGGTCACTAGTAAGTTACCCTCACGTTCCCTAAAATCCAATCCTATGTCAGCAATCCGTTTATTACCTTATCTAGCGCTGGCCCTGTGCCAGGCACCTGGTAATGGCTATATTACAGGCCTTTATTGGATTTCCTATTTTAGGCCTGACTGGAAGTAGATGAATACTGTCAGCTAATGATGCTTAACGAGAAGCTGGTTACATATCTAAACTGGAAGCAGCTACATTACAATCAGGTTTAGCCCGGGTACGTAAGCACGGAAGACGCTAATAGGCATTAATTTGTTATCTCAGCTTAAATCCTTGCTCTTTAAGGAGTCGTGTATAAATCTTCCGCAGCGCTCGTCTGCTTCTCTGGAACTTAGTGACAGTAAAATGTCAGATGGCAGCTTTACGCAATTCTCAATGATAATAATAATAAGTAATAATTAAAGCAATTCAAAGCATAATGAGAATTTTTTTATTTTTTGACTTGTAATTTGAGATGAGAATTTACTAAGGGCCCGAATCACGTTTTTACGGCGGGTTACCCAAATTTTTCCATTTTGCGGCGATTTTCCCTGAATTGTCCAGGGTTTTTGGCGCACGTGATCGGATTGTGGCGCATCGGCGCCGGCATGCATGCGACGAAACCGCCGCATTTAAAATAAAAAAGTGTCGCTGGACACGCGCTTACCTGCACCCAGCAACGGATCGTGAACTCCGGCGGACTTCAGCGCAGCAGCGACACCTAGTGGACGTCGGAGGAACCGCAGAGAACGCGCCGCTGGATTGCGAATGGACCGGGTAAGTAAATCTGCCCCATTATGTGTTTTTGTACAATTGGTATTTACTTCAGAGGCAAATTTTGTTATCATTTGGTCTAATGTCTGATAGATTGGGACTTTTCGAAATTGTAATGCTAAAAGTCTGTAAACCCCTATGGGTAGTTACGGTCATTGGGTTACGTATAGTTCACAACCCTCTTGTGGCCATGCACGTCTTCACCATGTTCCTTTTGGTGTACCCTCTTGTAGAGCAAATGTAAGGGTTTTGACGCCCCCTTGAGAAAGCAACAGCAAATCGGGCCTTAGTGAGCTATGGTAGTGGTTGTATTAAGGTCATTTCACATTGTCGTGTATATTGTGCATCCGTTGCATTTTATCTCCGATGTGTCTCCGTTTTGCTGCCGATTTGTCTCCGCATCCGCCAAAAAAAACCTGAATGTTTACCATTGCTTTGAAAACATCACAACTTGTTTTTCAGACTCATCAGATTTATCAAGCAGTCAGAATATTCCTAGTTGCACATGGCAACCAATTACAGCTCCCCATTAAAATATTCATGAGTACTGGTAAAATGAAAGCTGAGCTGTAATAAATATTCTGACTGTCAGCACCCGTCCAGCAAACGCGCAACCACAACCAGACTTGGCGCTAGCTGTCAGACTACGTAAGTGGTGGCGAACTCACCCTGCGACATCCCTGTGGGCTAAGGCCCTGCCTAAAGCAGATAAACCACCCTGATAAGGGCGAACCCACTATCAGGAACCTAACTGACGGTCCCCGAGTGACCCTACAACAGGACAGGGGAACTTACTTCGTCTGGCAGCTGCTGGATGGTGGAGCGGATAGGTAACGGAAATACAGGTATAGACCAGTGTTCACAATGGCGCACAGAAACCAACACAGGACTGAACAGGAAACCGGAATGCAGGAATAGACCAGTGTTCACACTGGAGCACAGAATACAAACGCAGGACTGAGACAGGGACAGATATATACAGGTCTTCAGGCAGATAATCACAGATCAGATACAGATACAGGCGGGATATACACAGGTCAGGTCAAGCGGGTATATATACAGGTCAGGTGCAGACAAACAGAAACAGGTAAAACTGAACTAGAAACACAGGTAAGACAAGACTCAAATAAACCAGAAAGTCTGATGGATACAGGTACAGGCGGGATATACACAGGTCAAGATCAAGATCAAGCAAGATATACACAGGTCAGACTCAAAATGATGGGAGCAGGCAGGTATATAAAGCCGATCCCGCTAGCACACTGGAGGAACTGTCCATCAGGCTAGTAACCCTTGCTGGGCAGAACTAAAATGCAAGGAACAGGGTGTGGCTCAGTTAATCCAAACACAAGAATTAAGCCACAATTCACACACAAATACGCCATGTATTCCGCCAACTGCGGATAGAGCGACGTTCAGACACGGACGTTACACTGACTTTCAGAAAGCTTGATAAATCTTCCCATAAACTTCTATTGCCTCATCAGTGAAAAACAAAGGACTGGTTTGTGTTTTGTGAAAACACAAAACTGTGCAACAGAGCCTGAGGGGCTCCTAGCTTCATAGGCTTCAATTGAACCTGGAGCCCCTCAGGCTAATTTGCATAATTTTTTAAGGCTTTTATTCTCCAAAACAAGGGTAAATGAAGCTGAATCCTGGGTGGGGGGCACAGATCAGCATGTCCGTGTGCTTGATTTACAATCCTTCATCTTGGTGGTCGATGTCCTTTAAATTTTGATGGTCTGGCTCATATGGGATGTTTTATAAAGCTTTTTTTTATTGATGTTACTGTGATAGGTTCAGTCAACTCTTTTTGGTATTTACACATGTGAGGATGCACGCAAGTTTATAAGGCAATATTATCAAAAGTGTCTTAAAGTAACAGCACAGTTAAAATAGACAATCTTAATGGGGTTTTAATATGGGCTGAGGGTAGTATAAAAATAACGAAAGTTCTATACTTACCTCTGTATTGCACATCGGTCAAGCACCTCCAGGCTTAGCAGTAATATCACATCGACAATGTTCACCCACTTTAGGACAACACAGGTCACAGTCAGAGGCTGTAGCGGGCGGGTTTGCTGCGCCAACATTGAACCTTTCTATAGAGCAGTGATGGCAAACCTTTTAGACACCGAGTGCCCAAACTACAATCAAAACCCATGTATTTTTCGCAAAGTGTCAATGCAACAATTTAAGCAGTAACTTATTACTACCTGCTCTTTAGCAGGTTTGAATTGTATAGGCATCTGAGGACATCAATACAGTAGAAAGAAGGAGAAAAAGTTTGGATTATCATTGTAGCTTCCTTCTAGGGTCCTGGGCTGCAAGAGGCCTTAAGTCCCGTCCGACGAACACTGCCCTGGGGTGATGGCAAGGGTGCCCATAGAGATGGCTCTGAGTGCCACCTCTGGCACCCGTGCCATAGGTTCGCCACCAATGCTATAGAGACACCGGCAGTGACAAGGGGTTCAGCACCAAAGAGATATAAGTATAGTGGTTCGTTATTTTATACCCACTACGACTCATGTAAAAGAAAAAAAATTAATCTGGGACAACCCCTTTAGACTGCACCATATTTAATATAATGCCTGATGCTGTATGAGAAAAGTAGTAGTAATTTAAGACTCAGCTACTCCTGCTAGTTGACCTGGTTTAACAACAGCAAAATATTGCCCAAAGTTGGTAATCTCTAGTGACCCCAAATGAATTAAGGCCATTTCAGTTACTAGCTTGTTAGCCCAAGCAAAATGTTGTTGGACCTCAGCTTGTTTCTTGAAATCTATGGACAACTCAGTGAACGCTCTTAGAGTCGCCAAATGTCAAACCAGTTTGGTGGCAAAGTGGGTCTACACAAGCTGCATTACTAATTTGGTTGGTTACTGGAAGATCACTGTAACGGGGATGGTCCGAGGTCGCCGGTGTGTCACCTGTCTTTGCAAGCACAGATGCTGTGATGGTGCTGCTACTACGGTAGGTAGTGTGTGTTATCTGTCAATCTGCCCCTAGCCACACCCAATACACACCTCCATTAGCATTAAGGTTCCGGTGCGTTCCAAGTGAAGGTGTGTCTGTATCTACTTTTTGGTTTTCCTGTGTTTGACCCTAGTTTTGCTCTCTGATCACAATTCCAATGTGACTTGCTCTGTGTATGTCCCCAGATTGTCCCTGAACTTTTCCTGCCTACCATGACCCTTGGTCTGTTAAGTGATCACTTTTTTTTCTACCTGCACTGACTATGGGTTGTTACTGATTATTAATTTGCCTTATCCCTCCACGTCATCACCGGTGTCTCTGTTCCTGTTGGGCCTGGGCCACAGATCCCTTTATAGGGGTATAAGGGTGAATAACGGAGAGGTCTATGGTTAACGCCCTTTGTGTTTGGCCCAAAATCAAACCAGTTGGATAGCATAGTGGGATCACAACCTGCTGGTCATTACAATAATAATAATAATCTTTATTTATATAGCGCCATCATATTCAGTAGCGCTTTACAAATCATAGGGGACAAATACAAATATAATAAAACATGACAGAGCACAAACATTCGTATGGAACAAAAGGAGTGAGGTCCCTGCTTGCAAAAGCTTAAAATCTATGAGGAAGAGTGGGGTGACACAAGAGGTAAAAGAATATATAATGGTCAAGCCATTCTTCATAAGGGAATAGAACAAAATATAATAAATAGAAGTGCTGTCGCTTGACCCAGTCATCAGCCGTCATCTTATATACAAGATCCAGGGTGAATGGGACTCCAGAGAAGCTTGGTGACTGCTGGTTGCTGGATAACAGATGGGAGGAGGACACAGGACGGGTTAGTAGAAAATTGTTAGAACTTTATGCAGTTAACGAGTGTTATAGGCTTGCCTAAAGAAACGGGTTTTGGGAGCACGTTTGAAACTTTGGAGGTTAGGTGTTAGTCTGGTAGTCTGGGGAAGAGCATTCCATAGAACGGGTGCAGCTCTAGAGAAGTCTTGGAGATGCGAGTGGGAGTTCCGCACTAGGGTAGAGGTTAATCTAAGATCACTGCCCTATCTAAGAGCACGAGTTGGGCGATAGACTGAGATAAGAGAGGAGAGGTAGGGGGGTGCAGTGTTATATATAAAGCTTTGTGGATGAGGGTTAATATTTAAAACAGTATTTCGAAAGGAGACTGGCAGCCAGTGCAGTGACTGGCATGAACTGGAGGCCTCCGTGTAGCGTTTAGTCTGAAAGGCGAGCCTTGCTGCTGCATTAAGAATCGATTGGAGAGGAGAGAGTTTGGTGAGTGGAAGGCTGGTTAGTAGAGAGTTACAGTAGTCTAGACGAGAGTGAATCAGAGCAACAGTTAGCGTTTTACAGGTTTAAAATGTGAGAAACAGTCGAATTCTAGAGATGTTTTGAGATGCATAGGGCAAGAGCGAGCAAGAGATTGAATGTGTGGCTCAAAGAAGAGGTCGGAGTCCAGTACAACCCTAAGACAGCGGGCCTGCTGCTTTGGGGTTATGGTGACCCCACAGACTGATATGGAGAGGTTAGGAGTGGCTCTGTTAGTGAATGGTGGAAAGACAAGAAGTTTGGTCTTAGAAACATTAAGTTTCAGGAAGAGAGAGAGGACATGATGGTAGAGACAGCAGAGAGACAATCACTAGTGTTCTGGATTAGGCCAGGGCTGTTGTTATGTGCCGGAGTATACAGCTATGTGCTGAAGTATATCACCTTCTGCTCCTCACACTGTCATCTCCAGGGATTCTCTCATATTATAGAAGTCATTACCCCAACGCATCAGATTGTCCTTCACTGGAAAACTAGTCTTAAAGAAAAAGTACAGAGAATAAATCCATCTTTTTAGGACATACACACTGTGCTGTATTTCTGAATTGGCCCTGGGAAAAGATGAAGACATCTGCTATCAATAACTCTAGATTAATAGGATTATTTCTTATAAGAAGATCTTTGTTACACACCCTACCGGAAATAAATTACCAAAGGCAAGAAGCAAGAAGATTCCCAGTAGACAATTCTATTGCCGAATAATTCTGTGATGAAGTCGTCCAATACAAACAATCATTTAAGGATTTAAAGGGCATCTCCACCTCACAAAAAAGTATTTGGCTTCAAGTTCTTCTCTTTTGTTATATTCATATTTAAAACATTACATGTTAAAAAAGTGTAAATAAAATGAATACATTACATCTGAATAGACATTAAATGTTCTCTAAAGTAAATCACGACCAGGTGTCTTCAAAAAATAGCAAATAAAAAGGAACACAATTATATGGAACCTGTCACGTATATATTGTGCCATCTCTGGGAGGAGAATACAGGAGAGAACTAGAGTGGAGATCTAGGATATATAGGATATATGGTTTAGGGCAGGATTTTTGAGTAAAAAGACAGGAAAGACAATCTTAAATACTCCGCCCACACACAGTGATTGACAGTGGGAATCCTGATTACTCCGCCCACACACAGTGATTGGCAGTGAGAGTCCTGATTACTTCGCCCACACACAGTGATTGAAATTGTGGGAATCCTGATTACTCCGCCCACACACAGTGATTAACTGTGAGAGTCCTAATTACTCTGCCCACACAAGGTGATTGGCAGTTATAATACTGATAACTCCGCCCCCACACACAGCTATTGGCAGTAAGAATCTGGATTACTCCGCCCACACACACAGTGATTGGCAGTGCGAATCCTGATTACTCTGCCCTCACAAGGTGATTGGCAGTTATAATTCTGATAACTCCGCCCCCACACACAGTTATTGGCAGTTAGAATCCTGATAACTCCACCCACACACAGTGATTGGCAGTGAGAATCCTGATAATTTAAAAGACATCAAAGAGAGGCATATGACATGTGGAGAAGATACTTCTATATTCACACTACATAACTATGAATCATGGGATTCGCTGCATGTTTCCTATTAGACCCAGTACAATCAGTAACATCACTACTATCCCCACAGGGGATTCTTATTCAACAATAGTTTTCCTTTATTAAAGAAAAATAATGGAAACTAAATACTGATTCTTAATGAAATACCTCCCTGTAGTATCCACTCCCTTTGACATGCAGTAATGGGAGGCTTTACTCCAACATGCTTTTTTTTATAACGAAAAAAAAATAAAATAGAACAACAGATCACTTCTAAAAGGAAGTGACAATGTCCCCCGCGCTGAAACGGGCCGCACACATGAACTGAACTTGTTTTCTTAAACTTAAGGGAAATCTACCATCAAAATCCATCATGATAAACTAGGGACATTACTCATAGATCCAGACACCGGGACTGTGGTAATCTTCTTATATTTGTTATTCATGGCCTCCTTCTTTCTAAAAATCATCTTTTATAATTATGCTAATAATCCTTAAGGGCTCTGGGGGTCCTTACCGTAGCCCCTCAGTGCTTCAGCTTCACAGGCTGTTACACTGCCTCTCCTTCCTCTCCCTTCTCCCTCAGCACTTATCCCTTGCCTCTACCTGATGTAATCTCACTGCAGCAGAGGAAGTTTCAGTATACAGTTAAAGGGAACAAGTGCTCCTTGCACAGTGTGACAGCCTGCAAAGCTACAGCATCAAGGGGCTATTGTAACACCCTCAGGAACCCTATAAGCTCATTAGCATAATTAGAAAAGAGGGAAGGAGGCCATGGATAACAAATATAAGAAGATTTCCACAGTCACAGTGCCTGGATCTATGAGTAAGTGTCCCGAGTAGAATTCCTTTAAATAGATGAAAGTTGAGAGTCCTCAGTTGATACCTAAAAAGTTTGATGACAATTGCATCATTTTAATAGAACAATTTAATCATTTTATTTTTTTTCCACTTTTGGACCTACTTTATGCTGGATCTGCAATCCCGTGCCTCCCTGTGTGGCACGACGCCCCCCCACCTCCCCCGTCCGGACTCACCTTCCCCCGAGCCTGCTTTCCGTCCGACTAGGCCGCGCGCAGTCCCGCTCCTCGGGCGTGTCCGGGTCGCCTCCCCTTACCTTATTTTTTTTTTTTTTTTTTTTTTTTTTTTTTTTTTTTTTTTTTTTTTTGGCACCTCCCTTCCTGCCTCCAGTGTTCCTGTGTTTCCAGTGTTCCTCCGTGTTCCTGAGATTCCAGTATTGTGTTTCCTGTGTTTCCCGTGCCTGCTGTGTACCCGTCATCCGTTCCTGCATTCCTGTTCCGTGTGCCACTCTGTCCCTGCCTGCCTGTACCGTGTGCCAGCTCCTGTGTTCCTGCCTGTATCCTGCATCTCCGTACTACCTTGGCTGCCAACGCGGGCTAGTCGCACCCGTGGAACGACCTGGTGGTACCCCGCCACAGCAAGACCACGCTGCTTTGCGGTGGGTTCTGGTAAAGACCCGGTGCCACTTAGACTCCGGTCCCGGGTGTTGGCTAGTACCATCTTCATCTTCCACGGTGGTCCAGAGGGTCCAGAGACTCATCCCTAAGAGACTCTGACAGTTTGTCCCTACGAATTGTGACAGACACAGTTTAATATAATGCAATAGGATAGCGAGAAGAGATTCCGTTCTCTAATCTCTTGCGTCTCAGCAAGCAACCCTATGTTGTGGATGCTAAGTTAAGAAGGAAGATTGAAATGTTTCCTCTTCAAGTATTATAGTATCAATGGAATTTTCTTGGCCAGGGCACATGCACAATATTATTTCATGATATATTAGACTACAATCTGCTGATAAGTGTCAGATCTATAGGCTACAATTCACACCCCTTCACTGCAACAAATGGCATTTAAATGGGGATTCAGCGAGACTTTTCCTAGCGAAGGCAACTTATCCGAGGCATAGAAATTTATCTGTAAAAATATTTCAGGCGTGCAGGGTAGGGCCCTGACAGATGAACCAGCTGGGCTAAAAAAGGAATCCTATCCAGGGAACAGGCAATGAGTTCCAGCTGAGGAGTTTATTAAACAGAAATCAGTGTTGGTTATACACAATAAAATAGGAACGCGGCGTGCTAGTCGAGGACATTTATAAAGAGGGCTTAAAGGGGCATCCTTAATTTTCTCCGTGAATGCCAGCTTATTTATAATCCGAATAAGTCCACACTTCTGTGCGTATTAGTATTCAGAGGATGTTGAGACGCCATCATTTGCTGGCTGGAAAAGAACAGATTTCAAGGAAATTTGCTAATTTATGTCTGGTCTCCAATTACATTTCTGTAGCACTACTGATCGGTCTTAAAGGGACTTTCCATTCAAAGAACTTTATTAAGCAACAGACTGGCATTCAGTAACCATGGCATGACAGCAGTATAATACAGTGCCTTTTAGGGCAATAAGAATCAAAAGCTGGGATTTTTTAATAAGAATTCTTTGGCTGGAACATGGGACTATCTTCAAAAGAAAACCCTAGAACCTTTTCAATTATCTGTTCCTGTTCACAATCAAATCAGGGCCATCAGGTGTGGTTGGATTTTACTAATAAGTCATTTGATCCATGACTTATCAGGAAATGAGAGTTAAAGGGGTTGGCCACTTATATCCAAGCTTAAAGGGGTATTCCCATGAAGACAAGATTCTTAAATATACTCAGGATAACAAAATAAGACATTCTCTAATTCACTGTTATTATTTAAAATACAGCATTTAACAGATATAATTGCAACCTGTCTATCAGTCCTGGATAAGAACATAAATTCCTGACTATGGTCGTGCAGTTTCCTGTGGTATGAATAACTTCGTTTGTACTGCAGGGGAAGGGGCAGGAGACAGAGAGCACTACAGATACAGACACTTCTTGTCCAGCAGCTTTACAGATAAGATACACTCTGGATCCAAGGGGAGGGGGACATAGCAGTGCTGAATGAAGGTAGCAGAGCTGAGTCTGACTATGATTTGTCTCATCTCTCTTTTTCTATGTGTCAGATGCTAGAAGAATGTTCAGAAGCTCAATAAAAGTGTATATAAACCTATACTCTGATAATCTAAGGACATTGTCAGCACACAGCATCTCACAACACTAGAGGAATCATAAAGTGTCTTCCTAGCTAGTGCCCGTTGTCAGGCTTCAGGGGTAGAGGACCTGCTGGACCACCGTGGACGATGACACAAGCCGACACCTGGAACCGCAATCTAAGCGGCACCCGGTTTTCACCATAGCCCGCCGTAAAGTGGGTAGGACTTTGTCCGCGGTGGCAGCCAAGGCGAGGTACAGAGTCAGAAGGCAAGTTCATAGTCGGGGACAGGCAGGAGGTCAAAACAGGCGGCAAAGGTTCAGGGTCAGAGCAGAAGGTCAGGGCTGGCAGCGGAGGAGCGTAAACGGCAACAGGACCGGGGTCACAACGGGAGGTCAATACATAGTATTAACGCAAGGATAATAGCTTTCTCTTAGACTTAAGCATGAAGATCCGACGGGGAATGCTGGGAAGAGCCGGCTTTTATCAAATTCCCGTAAGTAGCCAGCGCCAATCAGCGGTGCAATCAAATTTTATTGTTAATCCTGGTACTGATGACATGCCAACATTTTTAAAATCCAATTGTCACAGAGACCAAAAAAATCTTGGCTATGGTTACAATTATAAAATATACAGTTCCAACCTACATACAAATTCAACTTAAGAACAAACCTACAGAACCTATCTGTATGTAACCTGCGGACTGCCTGAATAACAATGGGTTATAGATTGATAATATGAGTTATCTGTGGATTCTGTTCCAAAAATTCCATAGTATTAATAAAAGAGAGGTGCCTACTCATATAGATTACAGATACTCTTATACATTGTCAGGCTTGAGGGGACCCACTGAACCACCGAGGACGATGACATAAGCCGACACCTGGGAGCAGAGTTTAAGTGGTACCCGGTCTTCACCAGATCCCGCTGCAAAACGGTTTGGACTTGCTATGGTGTGGTACCACCAGGTTGCTCCACAGGCATGACTTTGTCCACGGTGGTGGCCAAGGCAAAGTGCAGAATCATGAAGTTGAGAAGGCAGGAGGTCATGACAGTCGGCACAGGATCAGAGACGGGGACATAGCGTAAGGTCAGGACAGGCGGCAGAGAATCTGAATCAGGGATAGAAATCGAGGTAACAACGGGAAATCACAATAATCGCAGGAGTAACGCAAGGAATCTTTCTCAAATGCAAAAAGATCTGGAAGGGGACAAAGGAAGGGGCTGGCAATTTAACAGTGCAGACGGTAAAGTAGCGCTATGCAGTGAATAGCAGAGGCAGCGCTGCTTCTAGCTCTGTAGATCCGGTGGTCGAATGATCGCCAGGCCTACAAGGGTTAAGCAGAGCTGCTGGGCCTAATGGGCCCAGTACAGTTCTGCCCCAACAGGGAATCATTTTCCTCTGTAACTGGGTCTCTATAGATGCCCAAGTTATAGTAGAAAACATGTAAGAAAACAAAACTGTGGAAATGCCCCCCAGGGGTCTTTTATGATCCCCTTGGGGACATATAAAGTAAAAGCACACACAAAATATTAATCGATATTTAGAAATAAACATTACTATTTCCTAATAAAACAAAAAAATTCCCTCTTTACACTATAAAAAACATTACCACAGACTATACATATTACATATCAAAACAACCATCCCAGCACCTCATAATACACACTTCAGCTGCTGCAGAACCTCATAATCATAATTTTCACCTCAGCTGCTGCACAATATAATAATTTATATTAAAATCGGATCATAATTGCATCTGTGCAGGAGCTAACCTACCACAGACATGGGTGCGGTTTAAATTCTGACCCTACCCATTTATGTTGACTCCACCTTCTGAGAATTTGGACCAACCCACAATAGCGGGCCACTTTTAAAAGTTTTTCCAGGGCCACTTTAATTTCCCAGTCCGCCCCTGAGAGTATGTGTGTTTTGCACATAAATTCCAGGATTTATCTGCTGAGGGATGTTTGATTTGTTGGGAACTATTTATAATTAAATCCTGTGAATATTTTATTCCATGTTTATAGTTGATACAATCAATCATGTATATAAAGTAATTAAGACTAAGGCTCAGTTCACGTTACCGCTCAGATTTCCGTTTCTAGCTTCCGCTTTAAAAAGTACAAAACTGAAATTGAAAGGATCCGTTATAAATCCCATTGAAAGTCAATGCAATTTTTAATGTCATCTGTTAGGCAGTCATCCGTTTTTTCTGTTTTTGGCTAAGTTCACACTAACGTCAGCATTTCCGTTTATTTACCTGCGTTACTAAAAGATAATTAAATAAACGGAACATAATGGATGACAGTGTCTTTTGAGACATCGATCTATAGCTTCTATAGATCAATTCCTCACAGTTTTCTAGATCTCTGCTTGCTGTCCTGCTATAGAAAGGTTTACTTCCAGTGGAGAGAAATCTGTCCATGGTCATGTGATGTCACACAGGTGCACGAGCCGTTATTATCACACAGCTATGATTGCTCTGTGTGATTATGACGGCTCGTGACAAGACCATGGACAGATTTCTATTCACTTCAAGTAAACATAAAAGCTTTCTATAGGACAGCAAGCAGAGATCTAGAAAACCGTGAGGAATTGATACGGAGAGTATATTGGAAAATTTTTCAATACACAAACAAAATCAATTTTTTTTATTAGAGTGGACAAGCCCTTTAATGAAAGTTCCTTGTACAAATATTAACACTGATGCCTAAGCTTATTTTATAGTAAAAATTCATGTTGATCTAATCACATGTAAATAAATGTAAAAATTAAAACATAGGACCTGGCACCTTGCCAGCACAGATTCCTGAGTCATGTGGGCATCTCTCCTCTTCATACGAGTCATCAAAATAAATGGCTCTTACAGCTCCCTCTTCCCCCCTCCCTTCTGGCCATTGATTTTTGAAAAGCCAAGCAAGCGACGCCTCTCCACCACTCAATGCACATGTAAGAAGCAGAGGTGATGACCGCACAAGAACAGGAATCGCTGATGTAATGGTGACAAATATGTAGCCAGAAAGGAGAAGGAAAGAGGAAGCTGAGAGAGCCGTATAATCAGGGCCCCAATGACTCAGATAAAGCAGAGAGAGGCCCACATGACTCCTGGTCTTTCCTGGTAAGGTGCCAGGTACTTTTTTTATACTTTGTTTTTAGGTAATCAGAGCAATGGATTTTTAATATAAAATGAGATTTGGCATCACCTATATGAACCTGCCTTTAGGTTTAAAGGACATCTACCACCAGGATGAGGGAATGTACACTGAGTACACTGACATACTGGTGTGCACCCCCTCTGCAAGGATCTGCTCTTCTTTTAGTTTCTTATACCCTGGCTTTTACGAAACAAGGCTTTTAAACATAATGCAAATGAGCCTGAGGGGCTCCGTATATATGTTAATGGAGCCTGGAGCCCCTTTGGCTCATTTGTATGATTTTTAAAGCTTTTTTTTTCTTAAAAACAAGGGCATAGGAAGTTTAAAGAAGAGCAGATCTTGCCAGAGGGGGCACAAACTAGTATGTCAGTGTGCTTGGTTTACAATCCTTCATCCTGGTGGTAGATGTCCTTTAAATGTAAAAAGCCACCTGTTAATGAATGCAGCAAATTGCACTAAATGGAGGCACTGAATGGATTTATCAGCCTTGGTACTAAACTACACCTAAGTAATCTTGACACCCGCAGATGCAAAATTTTTATCTTTCACGAAAAACACGACTGCAAATAACAGGAAGTTCAAGGGGAAGGCGTCTACAATTGACCCATGCAGACATCTTGCATGGTCCATTTTGCATCAGAGCTCAGATTTTCAACCTCTGAGTTGTCTCCTTTAGACTTTTTTGATTTTCTGGATTATATTCTGACTTTAGTGACCTGTGTTCATCCATCCTATTCATGGACATTCTGAACATGTTTATGGTTACCAGCAGAAGAAGGTATGGTCAGAAAGCCATCAGAGATGCTCGGGAACATACTGCCGGACCTCTATTTACAGATCAATGAATCATATCATTTACAATGGTCCAGGAAGACCAAATATATCTTCCCGTCAATAATCAGAGCTGTTCTTAAATTTGGCAGGAAGTCAAAATTTCAACTCCAGGTTTTCTCAAATTACAAAGTGTTTACTACCATGGATACACAGACTTGTAAATGGTTCTAAAATATACAGTTCTGACTTACATACAAATTTAACTTAAGAACAATCCTACAGAAACTATCCTGTACGTAACCCGGGGACTGCCTTATAAGAATTGGTTATAGATTGATAATATGAGATATCTGTGGATTCTCTTCCAAAAATACCATAGTATGAATAAAAGAGAGGTGTCTACTCATATAGCCTTATACATGATGCAAGGTTGAAGACATCAAGAGGTAAGAAAGGTAAGAGTATGT
Source organism: Engystomops pustulosus (assembly GCA_019512145.1). Taxonomy (NCBI): domain Eukaryota; kingdom Metazoa; phylum Chordata; class Amphibia; order Anura; family Leptodactylidae; genus Engystomops; species Engystomops pustulosus. Next base: position 213,080,619 of record CM033643.1, read on the forward strand.
GCGTTTTGCAAATAAATTCCAGGATTTATCTGTCGAGAAATGTTTGATTAGTTAGAAACTATTTAGAATTATACCAAGTAAATATTTTATTCTATGCTTATAGTTGATACAATAAATCATGTATATAAAGTAATAAACACAGAAAGGCTCAGTTTACACTATCGCTCAGATTTCCGTTTCTAGTTCTGCTTAAAAAAGCAAGATACTGAAATTAAAAGGATCTGTTATAAATCCCATTGAAGTCAATGCAATTTTTAATGTCATCCGTTGTCATCTGTTAGACAGTCATCCGTTTTTTTCCTGTTTTTGGACGGAGTTTAGCTAATAAAAAAGGTTTAAAGGACATCTACCACCAGGATGAAGGAATGGACACCAAGCACACTGACATACTGGTATGGGCTCCCTCTGGAAGGATCTGCTCTTCTTTAAGCTTCTTATACCCTGGCTTTTACGAAACAAGGTTTTTAAACATAATGCAAATGAGCCTGAGGGGCTCCGGGCTCTGTATATGTTAATGGGGCCTGGAGCCCCTTTGGCTCATTTGTATAATTTTTAAAGCTTTTTTTTTCTAACGACCAGGGCATATAGGATTTTAAAAGAACAGTAGATCCTGCCAGAGGGGGCTCGCACCAGTAGTCATGTGGCTTGGTTTACAATCTGTCTTCATCCTGGTGTAAAGGTCTTTACCCTTCCCACTAGCGCCGTACTAGTCCGGCCCCCCCCCCGCGCGGCCGGTCCCGGGCATGGAGGGCTCGCGGGCCGACCCTCTCCATAGCCGGTAAGTCTTTGCTGCATATTGCAGCAAAGGCTTCCGGTACACCCGCGAGCGGTGCTAGCACCGATCGCGGGTGTCTTCTCACGCGCGTCGCCGGCCAGTCAATGCTGCCGAGCTCCAAAAATATGGCGTCTGCGCGGATCGCCGCTCCCCGATGATGTCACGGGGAGCGTGATCCGTTGCAATGACAGCTTCGGGTCTCATCGAGGCAGTATTGCAGTATGGCAGTATGATGGTAGGATCGATCAGACAACCTAGGTTAAAGTACCCTAGGGATTTGGAAAAGTATAATGCAAAGTAAAAAAAAAGTTAAAAAAAAAAAATTATATAAAAAAACCTAAAATCAAATCATCCCCCTTTCCCTAAGATACGATATTAATAACAGTAAAATCTAAACACATAGGTATAACGCGTCTGAACATGTCCGACTCTAAACATCAAAATAAATACGGTTTTCACTGCGTTTACCCCGTAACGTAAATACTTCCAAAGTCAAAAATGAAATTTTTTTGCCATTTTGAAAAATTAAAAAATTTATAAAATATCAAAATCACACCAGTCCTAAAAATGATGCAATGAAAGCCCATCAAAGTCCCAAAAAATGACACCACTCACCAGCTCCGTACACCAGTATGAAAAAGTTATTGCCGCCAGAGATGGCAAAATAAAAAAAAAAACATTTGTACAGGAGGTTTTAATTTTTTTAAATGTATGAAACATTATAAAGCCTATAGCATTTGTTATCCCCTTAATCTTACCGACCCAAGAATAACGTAGACATTTCATTTGTGGCACCGTGAAAGCTGTAAAATCCAAGCCCCAAGAAAACTCGCAAATGTGTTTTTTTCACCATTTTCACTGGCATGTGATTGTTTTCCCGCTTCTCAGTACGCACCATGGATATTGAATACCGCACTACAAGTTGCAATCTTGTACGCTGAAACTAAGCCACAACGCTCTTGTATGTGGAAATAAGAAAAGTATAGATTTTGAAGTGGGGAGTAAAATGGAAGGGAAAACAAAAAAGGCAAGGCGTTAAGGGTTAAAATGTAAAGGCCACCTGTTATGATGCAATCAAATTGCACTAATTGGAGCACTGATATTGATTTACAGCCTTGGTATACTCTAAACTACACCTAGTATCTTGACACCCGCAGATGCAAAATCTTTTATCTTCACGTAAAACACGACTGCAAATAACAAAGTTCAAGGGGAGAGCGTCACAACAATTGACCCATACAGCCATCTGGCATGTCCATTTTGCATCAGAGCTCAGATTTTAACACTCTCTGAGTTGTCTCCTTTAGACTTTTTGATTTGCTGGTATATTCTTCTGACTTTAGTGCCTGTGGTCATCCATCTTATGATGGACATTTGAACATTGTCTATTTATCCGATTTATGGTTACCAGCAGAAAAGGTATGGTCAGAAAGCCATCAAGATGCTCAGAACATACTGCCGACCTCTATTTACAGATCATGAATCATAACTTTACAATGGTCCAGGAAGACCAATAGATTCTTCCCGTCATAACAGAGCTGTTCTTAAGTGGGGGCAGAGTCAAATTCAACTCCAGGGTTTCTCAAATTACAAAGTGTTTACTACCATGGATACACAGACTTGTAAATGGTGTCATCACATCAGGCTTCTTCCACCATGACTTAACAGATCCATGCTGAACAGATCAGTAATACGGAGGCCCCAGGTCCCTCTATTCTATTATACAACATAGATGCCCAATGTGGGAGCAATCCGAATCATAACCAGGATCCACGGAGACGCTGAGTGCACACCACATACATCAGGTGTTGTATGAGTTCTGGTGGTATCTACTGAATGGTTCATGACAACCTGTAGAGCATCTGTCACCAGGTTTTACCCCCACTAAAGTACTAGCCCTCTCAGGTAGAAGAAGAAATGTAATTTCAAAAATTCTCTCTAATATGTGAAATCTCACCCGTTTACCAATAATAAAAAAAAAATGACTCTTTTCATCTAATTTTCACATGAAATGAGTCAAGTTTGGTGGTTGCAGGGGAATGTCACTTCAGAAGCCTTTATCTTCTGTTTTATAGCACCTACAAACAAAGTTTTTGTGCCACATTAAAGATGAAGAAGATATTTGTGTAATGTATGAGCTACAGAACCAGTGATACATACAGTTAAAGACATGGGGGAGATTTATTAGCCTGTCCACGACAGAATTCCGTCATAGTTTGCACTAAAAAACTGTCTGCGCCATATTTATAAAGGGTTTGATACAGTTTTCTTGGTCTCCTACGACTAGCTCGGCAAACGGGGTGTGGCCTAAGAAAAGGGGTGTTGCCTCGTGCTAAAAAGGTCTGTGTGCCAGAAATACTTCTAACCGGACAGAATTGTGTCCTAACTTTCTGTCGAAAAGTAAGCCAACTAAAAGGAGGTGCAGAGTACGACTAGACAGTCTTACACTAGGACAGATTTATCATCCAGCATTAGACACTTTTATAAATCTGCCGCAGAATAAAACTGTCTAGTCTAACTCTGCACTGTCTAACCTTAGGATACTTTTTATAAATCTGCCCCATAGTTGGAAATGCAAGCTGCAGTTTACGATCTAGGGGGAGATTTATCAGAAGTGTCTGAGAACAGAACTGTTCTAGTTGCTCATAGCAACCAATCAGAGGTCAGCTTTCATTTTGCCACAGCTTTGTATGCAATTTAAGCTGAGCTTTGATTGGTTTCCATTGGCAACTAGAACAGTTTTACCTAAGACATTGCTGATAAATCTCCCCCTTAGGTTCTATTTTTTAACTGCCTGTATGTCCAGTTCTGTAGCTCACATAACTGTAAGTTTGATGGGATTTGAAAGATGAGATTCTTATCTATAATATCTATAAGCCTATTGTTTCTGGGTACTATAGAACCAAAGATAGGGCCTTCTGAGGTGACACTACTCCTGCAAGCACTAAAGTTTACTGATATCATATTTTTGTTTTATTTTTTTGATATCATATTAAAATGGAATGAGACGAATCATATTTGCCTGACTTTGGGGGAGAATGAGGCAAACATGAGATTTTACATAAAAGAGGTTATTTAGAAAGGACATTTCATATCCTACATTAGGGAGACTGGTAGTTTAGTGGGGTAAATCCTGGAGGAATGGAATGATATATGATGTACAAATTCTTGTGTCCCTGATATGTAGAAGAGCCGACGGATGCGTTATACACCCATTGTAACAAGAACAATACTAAACTGAAATGAGTAATACAAGACTGTGTCATGACTTGCTGTGACAATCATATTGTAGTAGAATCCATATAAAGCACAGGACCAATCAGTACCACAAGATTAGTAGCGGTCACAAATGGTAAAGTAGATGCCACAACTTCATAACAACCAACCACAAAAGGCCTCTATATAGATCACACTGACCCATCATTACATCACTACTGACAATAGATGATGTCACAGCTTATCTCCTCCCCCTCCCTGTACAATGACCTCTACATAGATAACACTGACCCATCATTACATCACTACTGACAATAGATGATGTCACAGCTATCCCACCCTCTCTGTACAATGACCTCATATAGATAACCTGACCATCATTACATCACTACTCACAAGAGATGATGTCACAGCATCTCCCTCCTCTCCCTGTACAATGACCTCTATATAGATAACACTGACCCATCATTACATCACTACTGACAATAGATGATGGTCACAGCTTATTCCTCCCCTCCCGTACAATACCTCATATAGAAACACTGACCCTCATTACATCACTACTGACAATAGATATGTCACAGCTTATCTCCTCCCCTCCTGTACAATGACCTCTAATATAACACTGACCCATCATTACATCACTACTGACAATAGATGATTCACAGCTATCTCCTCCTCCTCCTGTACAAGACCTCTATATAAGATACACACTGACCCATCATTAATCACTACTGACATAGATGATGTCAACAGTTATCTCCTCCCCCTCCCTGTACAATGTACTCTATATAGATAACACTGACCATCATTACATCACTACTGACAATAGATGATGTCACACAGCTTATCTCCCCTCCTGGTACAATGACCTCTATAAATAACACTGACCCATCTTACATCACTACTGAACAATAGATGATGTCACGCTTATCTCCTCCCCCTCCCTGTACAATGACTTATATAGATAACACGACCCATCATTAACATCACTACTGACAATAGATGATGTTCACAGCTTACTCCCCTCTCCCTTGGTACACTGACCTCTATATGATAACACTGACCCGCTTACACGACTACTGACAATAATGATGTCACGCTTATCTCCTCCCCTCCTGTACATGCCTCTATATAGATACATGACCCTCATTACATCACTACTGACCATAGATTGGTCACAGCTATCTCCCCTCCTCCCGAACAAATGTGGATACCTGACCCATACAAACAGTTGTAAATTTGTTTCCAAAGAGTACCAAAGAATATTTTTAAATCATCATAAAATCAATAGGTATCCCCAAAATAATCTAGCAAAATCATCCAACCTTCAAAAAATATATTAATAAAAAATTTGCGCTTAGCTGGAAAGAAAAAGTCCAAATGTCAATCCATAATAATAATAATAATAAAGTTTCCCCAATTGTATCAGTGAAATGGGTCAGTTCTTCCCACAAAAAAAGACATCTTATAAGGCTCTGAACAACAATATAAAAAAAGTTACAGGCATGACAAATTTCTCCAAAGATTACACATTTTGTGCACCAGTTTTCTGGCTCACAAGCCCTGAAATAAACACAATTCCTGCCACAACACCAGAAATTTTCATTATACCCTCCTCTATGCCACCGCCACACCAATTGGGCGTTGAGGTATGTGAAGGGGGAAGTGGCCAGCAGCGGATTGGGACAGCGTATGATAAAAACTCCTCCCCTCGTAAATATTGATGAAAGCTGATATGTTATTTTCGATGTCTGTCGATATTTGTAAAAAAAATCTATAAAAATATGTTTAAAAAACCCCCCGCCCCTCCACCATACCGGATATATCAGGAAGGAGGGAGTAAAAACAGACAAAAACAGTAAAGGGCTACCGGAACATGTAAAAGTTATATCTCCTAACACTCTATGTACAGAACTATTTATTTTCTTTGAAAAAGTAAAAAAAAAAAAAAAAAACATCTATGATTGGAAAAATACAATGAAATATACTGTATAAAGCACTAAAAACATAGAATACAGTAATACGAAAAGACAACAATGACAACCATGAAACTGAGGTAATTTGGCAGATCCTATATGGCGAGGCGACATATCTCGCAAGACAATTACAACGTAACTGGCAGCTCTTTTCAGCAATATTGCGCTTTGTATTGCTGTATCGTGCAGAAAAAATATTACAATTTCTGTCATACTGGAATCACTAATAACGTGAATGGGATTTTATATATCCCGTGTAACAATGGAAAATCGTTCGCAATGTAACAGAGTGTTATCTATCATTGAATCAATGTCCGCGGCAAAAATTGGACGTTTACATAACTTGTCGCATAATTCTTCATTTTTATACTTTTGTTGACTTTTAAATAAACGACGGTGTTAAAACTTTCCTGAGACGCAACAGTTTTAATTTGTACTTTTCAGTCTACAATGCACACACACATGTATAACTATATGTATAAATTACATATATACACCATACACTCCAACACACAAAGACATCAATGTATACTACACACAGATACACACACATTTTACTACACATAAATACAAATACAAGCTATATACACACATATCATATGTGTAGTTCACTATAACACACACACTACATACAGTCATAATATTACCAAACAAAACTCACTATATATATTATCTTATGATATAAATATCATAAACATAATAGACACACATTAAACATAACAACAAAATATACACACATACGTGCTAAATATGCAACAATTCAAACAACACAAAAAGCACACACCATGAATTTTACATACACATAAAATTACACCACATGTTTTTATACACACATAAATATCCACACAACATATACACATACGTACTTACACACATGACAGGTTACACCACAATACATACAATTTAAAAATACACATACACATATATAAAACAGCCGTTTAATGCAGATACATACTAGTACATCAATATACAATATTCCATACACACATACCATTAAACGTACACACATATTTACACACAATATACACACAAGCTCATATACATAACAACCTATAATATGCATAGGAATTTACACATAATAATATAATATAATAATATACACACATAATAATCTATATACAACAATTCCATAGAGACATAAACATAATATTCATACAAATAATCATCACAAACTCACTAAACATACATAATACAACTCACCGGCCACTTTATTAGTAACATGTCAACCTGCTCTTAAACACTTAATTTCATATAGCCCAATCAATGGCGGCAACTCATTGCCATTTAGGCATGTAAACATGGTCAGACCATCTCTGCGTAAACCGGCATCAGTATGGGGAGAGGAATAGAGAAAGTGATGTGAGTGCCTTTGAGATTAAGTCATGGTTGTTGGGTGCCAGAAGGGTCTTGCTGAGATCAGAAACGCTGAAATCTACTGGTATTTTTTCACGCACAACAATCTTAGGGTTTACAGAGATGCTCAGACAGAAAAGAAAAACCATCCGGAGCGCAGTTCGTGTGGCGGAAATGCTTGTTGATGCCAAAGTGTATAGAGGAGATGGCAAGATGGTTCGAGTGATAGAAGGAACGTGACTCAAATCGCACCCGTTACAACCAAGTTAGGCAGAAGTAGCATCTTGACCACAGTACGCGAACTTTGAGGCCAGAGGGCTACAGCGCAGAGAGACACACACGGGGTGCCACTCCTTTCAAAGACTAAGACAGGAAACGGAGGCTACCAATTTGCAACAAGCTCATGCTAAATTGGACTAAAGATTGGAAAACGTGCTGGGTACTGATGAGTCTGCGATTTCTGCTGCGATATTCGGATGGTGGGTCAGAATTTGGCGTCAACAAACATGAAGCATGGATCCAATCCGCTTGTATCACTTTCAAGGCTGGTGGGGGTGTCCGGTGGGGGAATATTTTCGTGCACCTTTGGCCCCTTGGTACCAATGGAGTCATCGTTTGCAACGCCACAGCCTACCTGGGTATTGTTGTGACCTGTCCATCCCTTATGAGCACAATGAACCCAACATCTGATGGCTTCTTCACAGGATAATGCGCCATGTCATAAGCTGGAATCATCTCAGAATGGTTCTTGAACATACAATGAGGTCACGTACTCAAATGGCCTCCACAGCCACCAGATCTCATCAATAGAGCATCTTGGGATGGTGGTGGATAGGGAGATTCGCACTGATTTGCAGCCGACAAACTCTGCGGCAACTGTGTGAGCCATCTGTCAATATGGACCAAAATCTTGGAGGAATGCTTCACACCTGGTTGATTCTAGTGCCACGAAGAATTATGCATTCTCAACCCGGTGCTGCTGGGCCAGGACCTGTCTGTGGGGGGGGGGGGGGAACCGGTGCCATGGGCCAGGACCTGGCTTGCTGTGGGGGGGGGGGGGGAACCCGGTGCCAGGGAGCCAGGACCTGCTGCTGTGGGGGGGGGGGGGGGGAACCCGGTGCCATGGGGCAGGACCTGCTGCTGTGGGGGGGGGGAACCGGTGCCATGGGCAGGACTGTGCTGTGGGGGGGGGAAACCGGTGCCATGGGCCAGGACCTGCTGCTGTGGGGGGGGAACCCGGTGCCATGGGGCCGACCTGTGATGTGGGGGGGGGAACCCGGTGCCAGGGCCAGGACCTGTGCTGTGGGGGGGGGGGGGGAACCCGTGCCATGGGCCAGACCTGCTGCTGTGGGGGGGGGGGAACCGGTGCCATGGCCAGGACCTGCCTGCTGTGGGGGTGGGGGGGGGGAACCCGGTGCCAGGGCCAGGACCTGATGCTGTGGGGTGGGGGGGGGAACGGTGCCAGGGCCAGGACTGCTGCTGTGGGGGGGGGGGGGAGGAACCGGTGCAGGGGCAGGACCTGCTGCTGGGGGGGGGGAACCGTTGCCATGGGCCAGGACCTGCTGTGGGGGGGGGAACCCGGTGCCATGGGCCAGGACAGCTGCTGTGGGGGGGGGGAGGGCCAGGGAAATGGGGGGGGAACCCGGCTGCCATGGCCAGGACTGCTGCTGTGGGGGGGGGAACCGGTGCATGGGCCAGGATGCTGCTGTGGGGGGGGGGAACCCGGTGCCATGGGCCAGGACCTGCTGCTGTGGGGGGGGGGGGGAACCGGTGCCATGGGCCAGGACCCTGCTGCTGGGGGGGGGGGAACCCGGTGCCATGGGCCAGGACCTGCTGCTGTGGGGGGGAACCGGTGCCATGGGCAGGACCTGCTGCGTGTGGGGGGAACCGGTGCCATGGCCAGGACCTGCTGCTGTGGGGGGGGAACCCTGTGCCATGGGCCAGGACACCTGCTGCTGTGGGGGTGAACCGGTGCATGGGCCAGGACCTGCTGGTGGGGGGGAAACCCGGTGCCATGGGCCAGGACCTGCTGCTGTGGGGGGGAGACCGGTACCGTAGGCCGGACCTGCTGCTTGGGGGGGAACCCGTGGCCAGGATACTGCTGTGGGGGGGAACCCGATGCCGTGGGCCAGGACCTGCTGGTGGGGGAAGCCGGTGCCAGGACCTGCTGCTGTGGGGAACCCGTGGGCCAGGACCTGCGCTGGGAACACTGCCGTGGGCAGGACCGTGGTGGGGAACCGGTGCCAGACCGCTGCTGTGGGGGGAACCCCGTTTTTGGGCCAGGACCTGCTGGGGGGGAACCCGGTGCCGTGGGCCAGGACCTGCTGGTGGGGGGGGGAACCCGGTGCGTGGGCGGGTACCCTGCTGCTGTGGGGGAACCAAGGTGTGCTGGGGGCCAGGAGCAGGCCCCGGGCCGTGTGACCTCTCAGGATGTCAGGCCGTTGCTGGAGGCACTCACCTCACAGCACCAAGTGAGTGACTCCTCCCCACACAGCAGGCACGTGTCAGTGTCTCGGCCTGTCACACCTGGACGCCGTTTGACGCACACGGATAGAGGTAACCGCCGCGTACATCTTGGGCCAAACGAGGTTAAAATTAAAAAAAACAAAAAAAAAACCCGAGGCGCGCGGCCGAGCTGTCGCGATAGGACGTCGCGTCTCACAGCCTCCATGTGAGGACAGGCGCGCGCACACCACCCGGCCTCACCACTGACATGACGTCTCAGCGGCCATTCAACGAGCACGACACCTCCTCCAACGACCGAGCGCAGCAGCGGGGGGGATGGGGCGGATAACGCCGTCTTATCCTTCATTGGAGGAGGACTGAAATAAACCCCCACCTGATTGGCCAAAGACCTGTCATCAAACGACGTTGCCAATTCCGCCTCCCCTGATGGCTAGTGCTTCTGGAAGTTTTCCCTACACTACAACGTCCGACAATTCTTTACTGTATCCCTCTGGACAGTTCGCTGCTCAGCACGACACGACACTTTACGTTACCATGACGCTTACACCTGACGTGTTAAAGTCCTGAAGCGTCAACGGGCGCTGAAGCGAGTTATTGCTGTTAGAGACGTAACCAACCTTGGGATGCCGAGCGGGGACAGAGCGTGTGAACTTGAATTTAGATTGGTTATGGTATTTTGATTGAGGCGTTTAGACCAATAGGATTTGGGGCAGTCCAAGATAGAGTGAGAATCAAGAAACGCAGAGGAATGTTGTTTTCCTCAATGCGAAGTGAAGGAGGGAGGGGGGAGAAGCCGGATGTAACATAGAGATCATCACTGACCAATCAAAGGCTGAGGTGAGTCATCGTCTTCACCCAAACATCCTCGCCTTCCCTGTCTGTCAGGAGGACATGGGCGGGGACATGTTTGTTGTGTTGGGATTGTGAGAGGCAGAGTCACAGAGGAGGAACAAATCTTGTAAACTGACAGATTTATAGGTTTTTTTTGAGGGAATATATAAATACATTTTTTTTTTCAAAAAGAGCAAATACATTCTTAAAGGGTTGTCCAAGAGAAGACTGATGGAAAAAAAAATCATCACCAACATCTTCACATGACCTTTGCAGCAATCACTGACTCTGTGGTGACCAGTGTAGCCAGTGATTGGCCGCGTAGTAGTCACGTGATGTGTGGGACATACCTGCCGGATCGGTGGGGATCTAGTGTCGGGCACCCGGTGATCCACATATCACATATCCAATGAATAGGTAGATCTAAATTATCAAGGGGTACAATAGAGGTTTGCAGTAGACAACTACCTTGCCAATCACCTCTCCTCCCTAGAGATGAGTGACCCCGATGTTTGGGTCACACAACCCTGGGCAATCCGGCAAATTGTCTCCCGTAGCAACTAACTATGGCCATGATTGGCCGAGGGGACACTGTGATATAAAGGCAGGTTCCCCCACAGGAAGGTGGCCTAAATTTTACAGATCCTAACCCACTAGTTCCCGTGGTATACTCTGTGTTGTCTGATTTCTATGTTCCTGTCCATAATCTGGCTTCCTGTTCTACTGACTCTTGGTGATGACCCCGGATTGACATGATCTTGAGCCTGTCCTGCCCACTGTGACCTTGACCGTACCCCAACCCTACTAAAACTTTGCCTTCCAAGACCTCAGATTGTCTCTGACTTGGTTGTGTATGATCTGCCTACAATCTGCCTTTGGTGATGAGCCCTGATTGACTTGACTTGAGTCTTGCTCTGGCCCCACTGACCTTTCCCAGGCCTCGGCCTCTACCGTGACACTAGAACTTTGCCTTCCCGGACCTCGGTTTGACTCTGTACCTGTCTTGTGTAGGACTCACTATGATCTGGTTGCTTGTGATATTGACTCTTGGCAATAACCCTGATTTGCTTGACTTGAGTCTGTCCTGCACACGTGACTTTGGTCTTTACTTGACTCTACTAAAACTTTTCCTTTCAGACCTCGGATTGTCACTGACCCTGCTTGTGTATGACTCCGAATACAATCTGCTTTCTTTTCTATTGACTCTTGGGGATTGACCGGACCTGAAGTCTGTCCTGCCCACACTGACCTTTGGCTTGTACCTCAACTGTACTAGAACTTTTTCTTCCCAGGCCATGATTGTGCCTTACCCCAGTTCTTGTCACCTACGATCTGCTTTTCTGTTCTATTGACTCTTGGAGATGACCCCGATTGACAGATCTTGATTGGTCCTGCTCCCACTGACCTTGGCCTGTATCGCTATTCTATAATACTTACTCTCCAGACCTCGGATAGTTCTGACTCGGCTCTGTATGACTCCGTCTCGATCTGTATTGCTTCTCTACTAACAATTGATGATGATCCCTGATTAACTTGACCTTGATCTGGCTGACCATTTTGACCTTGTCTGCACCTTAACTCTACAAGAAGTTATTTCACTGACCTCAGATTATTCCTTAGCATTCTCTGCCTATCCCCTGCACTTTCACACTACTGTCTTTGACCCGCCTCAGTCAGCTGCGACCTACATCAGACTGCTCCAAGAGGTGACACCTGGTGAGCTTTTTGCAGCTTTTTGCTCATGTGGAGGATTAATGGGTGGAAACCTACAGTGTTACTTAAATAACTCCCTTTGGAGTACATGAAAGCCAAACTGCTTAGGGGGCCCAAAGGGCCCAAAACCAACTGCCATTACCAGATGATAACACCCATTGGGTGAGGTGAGGGTCCTCTTTAACGATGGATAAGCAAAATTAAATGATTTTCTGGCATTACTTACATCTCACACTTTTTGTTTGTGAGATGGGAACGATGAGTCGTTTCGGTGCTACGTGCCAAATATCCATCACAGAAACTTGATTCCGCTCAGATATTGGCTTCGTCCAACATCCAGAAGAGAGAGAAGGTAGAAAAACCGACAAAGCCTCCTTCAGTCGTTGCAACCTCGCCCCACTGCCTAAATCTACTATCACTATTTTGCATAACATATTTGCTGTCAAACTTACTTGATTTTTTTAATGGACAATAGCCAAATAATTTCAACAACAGAAACTTGTATATATAAAATTAATACAATATCAATACAATATCTGTCAGTTGGTCCCATAACTGGTCCTCACACCAGTAGTTGTGTGGCCAGAGACATTGCACAGAGACTACAGGACAGCGCCAAGGTCTATGTTGTGGTCAGATACTGTAACTGGTGTTTATGGAAAAATCAATGGAAGTGATGGTTAGCTGCCAGTTTGAGTCAGAATCCCACCAACCTGATATGACCCTACAATAGGCTCTCAGTATTCGATAGATCACGTAAAACTTCTGTAACCCTCAGTGTGCATACACTGTCATGTTGGGACTTTGTATATAGAATCCATTAGAAGCATGTTTGGCATTTGGCAGCAGTGTTCGCGACTAGAATCAACTTCAATCATGCACCAATAACTCCTTAGATGACATGGTCAGATGTGCCCCAAGCATCTGGTGGTTACATTACTTTGTTAAAACCGGAACAGTGTGGCTCTCCTGTAGGAAGCTATTCTGAAGTCCACCTATTATATATGACTATGGAACTCGGCCCTGTGATATTAAGAAATATTTGATTGGTCAGAATCTCCTGAAGCCATTTTGAGACTTAAAGGAAAACCTACCACTTGAAGTGGTAGGTGTAAGATGGGAATACCGGCACCAGCTCAGGCTGAGCTGGCCGGAGCTATTTTGTTAGTGTGTTTTAAACCGCTGTATCACGGTTTAAAACACTTTTTAAACTTTATTGCCGAAGCATGCGCGTGGCTCCCTTTCATCCTTATGTAGCCGCGCGCGCGGTCGCGTGCTTGGTGCACTGAGCGCGTACCTCCGTGCACCGAAGAAGCTTCGGCCATAAAGTTTAAAAAGTGTTTTAAACCGCGAGTATTGCGGTTTAAAACTCTAACCAAATAAGCGCCGGCACCACTCACCCTGAGCTTGTGCTCGGTATTGCCTCTTACCATACCACACTCAAGTGTAGGTTCCTTTAACATTTTGACATGGATGTTCCAGAATTCTATCAAAATAGGAATCTTCGAGTTATGATTGGTGCAAAGAGCTCGACAACTGTCGGAGGGAGTTTCTGGGCTGGGGGAGGGTTATATTTATTGATTTTGTGATACATCTGCACTGTTTATGTACTTTTGATCTGAATGTAGTAGTTTCTCTCATGTTATTATTGAAAAAATAATCTTTGGATCTCAGAATCCCGCCTCATGCACACAATGGGACCCAGGCATGGTATAGTTCGGGCTGAGAGGTGAGCGCTGAAAACCCTTCCTCTCTACAGCGAGTCATGGTGCCCGGTCGCACGTACGGGGAAAGATAAAACATGCTCTATCTTTTTCCCGTCAGTGGTATGGTGGACACACGTTTTTTTCACAATATCAGGGCCAGGCGCCTTTGGCATATATAGGGAAGGTATGGATATCTGTTCCTTGCATGGGCCTCACTTGAATGAGACAAAATAGTTGCTATAACAGCCATTTGCTGCAGTCATAGGCAGGCTGTTATAGTGAAGTAGTGTGTATATACTACTAAGTATAGTGTGAGCAATTAGATCCCTTACGGCAGTGATGGAGAAGCTTTCAGAGACCGGGTGCCCAAATGCAACCAAAACCCACTGCCTAGTTACCGTCAGTGCCAGTACCACAATTTAACAGTAATTTATTGCTCCTGTTCTTCAACAACATTCTATCGTATCGCCCCCCTGAGGCCACAAATACAGTTGAAAGAAGTGAGGGCAAAGTCAGACATCAATGTAGATACTCTCCGGGTCTCTGTACAGGAAAAATCTCCTGGGCCATCAAAAGGAACCTCCAAAAATAATGCGACCATTTCACACCTCCTCACTCTTCTTCAAGGAGGTGTCACCTTAAATGAGCGCCGGAGTTGTATCTCTGAAGTTCCCTGGGACTGCAGGAAGATTCAAGTCATGTCTGGTGAACTCTGGCCTGGGGTGACCGCTTTGGTGCCACAGAACGGGCCCATGAGTGGCACCTCTGGCACCAGTGCCATAGGTTCACAGGGGGGGAACCCGGGTGCTGTGGGCCAGGAGCAGGCCCCGGGCCGTGTGACCTCTCAGGATGTCAGGCCGGGTTGCTTAGGGCACTCACCTCACAGCACAAGTTGAGTGGACTCCTCCCTCACACGATTGCGCATCGGGATACCACCAGTCGCTCTACAGGCGCAAGGCGCGAAGTACAGAGTCGTAGGCAGAATCGGAGTGTGGTAGGCGACGGGCCGGACAGGTCAAGGATCGGATCGGGGGGAGAAGGGGACGTAGCAGAAGGTCACACGATTTATTCAGCGAAAATCACAGCTGACGCTTTCAATGGCAACGAGGCAACCAAAGACGTCAGCTGGGTGCACACGGAAGAGCAGGCCATTTATTATAAATTTTACAGAGCGGAGACGGTGCGACTCCCTAGAAGGAGGGGATGCTCGCGCCACAGCAGGGGTCGCGTGCTGGAGACGAGAAAGGGTGAAGGAGCTAGCACATGGCTCTTGGGCACATTGTCGCGTGGACCCAAGGACATGGGTCGTAGGAGGCACCATGAAAGGACTAAGTAACTGCGATAATGTGGGGGCCAACAGTAGTTTAGTGTGGTGTGAGGGGATATATGATATATGTGGAGGTCAGGAATGCGGATTATATAGGAGATGAACCATTCTGGTTTATAAACCGTCAGGAATGTGGTATTGTGCTGGCAAGACCAGACCTAAGAAAAAGTAAAATCCATGGACGCCATCGTAAATTATTGGATCACACTGCGGCCTATGGGCCGGACTGGTTATCTACTACTATATGGTCACTATATGGTGGGAGGTTTTTATTCAGCCATAAGGTACTTGTAATATCATGGTAATTTAGTTGGTATTATTTGGGGCTTGTACAGAGGTATCATTACGTGGTATTGTCGCTTCGCATTGCTATTGTTGGATAATCAACAGATGTGGTAGTAAAAAAATAGCATAAATTGAGGTTAGATTTGGGTTTCGTAGGCCCTGGGCGACAGAGCCTCAGTGAGCCCTTTGCAATGAAATCTCGTGGACGGATATTAAAATTCAGAAGAAACTAACAATGCTCTATTCCATAAAATATTCCATTTATCTCCACAAACAGTCGATCTATTTTCATAGGTAAAACACCCTCATCCCCTATGGAGTCATTAGATCGCCCCCATCAACCTAAAGCTATGACTGGGGCCCCCCTGCGCTCTGGTGCCCGCACTTGCCAGTGACTGCCGCAGTGCTGTTGCCGCCGCCATGCTTGTACACACCTAAATAACACGCACCATTACATGCGCCATGTTCAATATACAAAATAATATAAATCTCTTCTATAACACACAGTTTACAGCCACAGTATGACCATGGATTGAACTTGTATCTCCGGAATTCTGACATCAAAGAAGTTGTAATATTGTTTTTGCTATTGGTTTTCTGTCATCATGGGCAAAATAAGACTGCCCTGGGCCCTCGGTCTGTAGAATATTAGAGCCACCTACAAGGGGCCACCCTATCACCCTAATAGTGGAGCACATTTACTTACCCGGTCAAGTTTGCGAGCCCACGGAGATTCCCACTTTCCTTTCCTGACGCTGATGTGATTCGGGTCTGCCGGGAGTTCACTAAGGTCCGAGCAGCCCGATATCCCAAGCATGTGTCGCGGCGGCGTGATTTTGAGCGTGAAAGGCCGGACAGATGCGGACCACATCTGACGCAATGCGCAAAATCCCGGGTTTAAGTCGACGCAAATCGGAAATATTCGGGAAACCCGACGAAAGTTCGGACCCGTAGTAAATAAGCCCCATGTTCTAGAATCAGCTTCTAGGGGAGACATGGGAGGATGTGTCCTTCGGCCGGCTTTTAATTTTTTACGAGTTCAGAAACTTTGGAGGAACTTATCGTCTAAGGTACACATCTACACAACAAAACGAGTGTTCAACATACATTATTTTAGACATAAATGCATTATAATGCAGTACATTTCACAATACTAATGATACAACAACTCCTACACAAATAAATGTATGACCATGCCAATCCACCCATACAATTTAATCACAGGTTCACACACAAACATGTTCTGGACATATATTTGCACACATACATACAACATAGTTAAAAAAACATATACTGCATCTTTCTATACACTATAATTTTAATACTTTCCTAGGCTAACAATGATTAGATGTGTCTGTCTGCAATGCCCTTCACATATACACATACACACACATACATACATATAATTATACATACACACCATGCGGGTATTTTATTTTTCCGTTTTTTCTTACTTTTTTGATACATTTTTTGGCGCATTGCAATTTTTGGGGACATTTTGATTTTTTTTTTTTGTCAGTAAGACGCAATAATCTTCAATCCCAGATGTGCAAAATGTCACAAATGATATTTATAATTTCAAAGTGTCTAAAATGGCAGACATTATTTGGCGCAAATAACTCCAGACAAAACTTAAGGAAAACTTAGAAAATGGAAAGAAGGAACTTGAGACATTTGTGCGACATTTTTGAGACATTTGAGACAAATGTCTGAAAAAGTGATCAGAAAAAAATCCCCCATTTAACACAAGGAAAAAGTGGGATTGATAAATTACCAAAGAAGCAGACAGAAAAAACTAGACAAAACAAACAGAGATAAGATAAATGACCCTCAATGACTCACTGACAGTAGTAGGCTGCATCTTCCTATACCCAATTTTTATAATTTATAATATTATGTAGCAGACAGTTAAAATTAAGTAGCTAGAAAACAAACCTGGTGTAGAGCGTGGCGGAGGGACATCAACATGTGTACGGTTCTGGGAGGGTCACTGGAATTGTGTGGACAACACTCGCCATTGAAATATGATGAGGACTGCATGGAATGTGGACGGAGAATTTCATCACTAAAATTAGTCCAGTAGCATATCTAAAGGCACATGGTCTGAAATAATGGAGACGGGAAGCTCTGAAATATATGTCTCCCATTCGATATGCTGAAGGCCTCTATCATTTGGAATGATGGAATGGATACGGTGGAGGAGGACACAATTATTTTGATAGATCTTTCCATACATGTTACATATCTAGATTGTTGGTTGGAGAGTAGGCAGCCCCAACATTTCAGATATAAGGGGTTTTCCAGGATAGTAATTTTGATGGCGTACCCATAGGGTGGGGTCAAATTGGAGCTCAGCTGCAGTTCTTCCATGGACCACAACATAGAGAAGGAAGCTGGACTTCTTCTAGACTTGTTTAGAAGAGCGAAGAAATCAGGTATATTTGATGGTGAGCTTTCTGGAATACTAGTTCTCTTCGTCAGACATGATGTTATTATCTATAACGAAGAGAACTAGTATTCTCGAAAGCTCACCATCAAATATACTCAGTTAGCTTCAAAAAGGTATCGCCTGATTTCTTCACTCTTGTCCTGCTCTCCATGGCTAACACGGTACAAATCTGCAATCTAGACTTGTTATTCTGGCAATGAAGACTGCTGAAATCAGTTGATTTTTTATTGTTTGTGTAAGGGGCAGACTGGGTACAGAAAGATGGACACATCTTAGATTGACTGTGAGCCCTAGAAGTGAACCTACTAGACCAGTGATGGAGAACCTTTTAGAGACCGAGTGCCCAAACTGCAACCCAACCCCACTTATTTATCGCAAAGTGCCAACACAGCAATTCGGACAGTAACTTAACGCAATCTTCGTGCTCCGTGCTGTATTACTTAGGCAACCCATTTCGTTGACAGGAGGGAAAATTTGGATTGCCATTGGAGCTTTCTTTGACAACTAAGAGCAGTAGCTCCAATGATAATCTGACCCTGTTCACACAGGTTCAGACCCGGATGCTTCACTTTAAAATAACGCTAAACTTGTCATGTCCTGGGCTACCTGGGCTTGCAGAAGGATCCCTTAATCTCCTTTCTGGTGAATTGGGGCAACATTCTGAGTGCCCACTGACTGGGATCAGAGTGCCACCTCTGGCACCCATGCCATAGGTTCGCCACCAGTGTACTAGACATTCCCTACCTACTTACTCGAAAACACCCTACATGGTGGCCAGTAACTGGCCAGCAGTCCCTGCTTAATTCTAATAACAGACGAGGACTAGACAAACAAACAAATAAGAAAAGTCGTCAGAGCCGAGTCACAACCTAGAGGACACTGAAGTACAAAATAGATAGACAAAGGGGTAACCTGGAAGACAAGCCAAGAGGTCTGAAAAAAAACAGATATAAGTATAAGTACAGAATACACGAAAGCTTGGCCAGATGTGAACTATAACAAGCACTGAGGATAGGTTCCAACACTGCTAGAATAAGGACTCTGTCCATCACAGCAGGTTAACTGTTAGTGAACCAGAAAGGAGACTACTGTATGTGGTGCATAATTAATCAATGGGAAGTATACCCCCTTCCCAGCCTGACACTTGCACTTTACTGCTGTACCTCTGCACAACAAAGAGGCCCCACTCCCAGCCCTAAGTCCTCTCTGAAGCTGTCTGCTGGGGCCCGGGGCCTATAGGTTCATGCTGTTCCTACTATGTGCTGTCTTATGTAATAAATATGATCAGGGGGAGGGAGGCCTTACACTTCTCAAATCCCTCACTTCCCCCCAGCCTCAGCGTAATTAGCTTAATGGAGCTAACTAGTGTTACCTAACACAGCAGGTTACCGGGCTTCAAAAGATCTCTGTAGCCGCATCATCAATAAAGGCTTGAGCTGATTTTTACTCCCTTTTCAAACAGGAGACAATTCTTAAACCAAAATGTTAATTATGGACAGTTATGGAGTTATGGTCCACCTCAGCCCAAGGGCAACTACATTTTTGGATTTGTTATCTTCAAGGGAACACAGTGGCCCAATTTCCAAGGCTCTAACATCCTTGGGTCCAGAGATATCTCTGGAAAGGACCATAGCAAATGGGTCAGGTTTCAATGCGGGATTCACCCAGATCCAATGATACCAGAACCCTGACCCCAGAACTTTCCCAGTTGTAGTGCAGAGGAAGATCTTAAGGTGGGTGTGGACTATAAGGTTTCATTAGGCCCATACACAAGGTAACTAACTTACTGAACTGATGTTACTTGTAGTGCTACCTTTGTATTTTGTACTCAGTTTAACTGTATATATCCCTATTGTATATATTGTTTTGTCTAGTGTGCCCTTAAGGCAATTAAATATACAATTTTACCTGCATTGCTCTTTTATCTGGATTCACCACCCCAAACCTCCATGTCTCGCTTATATACATGCAACCGGGTAGGTTCCTCACCCTATATAATCCCTGTAATGACCGGGCTTATATTAAAGGAGAACTGGTGGCAGCTTATTTGGTTTGATAAGGTTTGATAAGGTTTCACTGAGGCTAGTGAAAGGGGTCTTATAGCCAATCAGGGTTGGGATTTATTGTTGTGCCATATCTGGAAGTTGTGTGGGCAACTTTAAATCTGAGAGTGTCTGTAAAAGTATAATTTAGAAACGTCATGGTTTCCTTCCCATGATATATGGAGAAATCAATGGTACACTGTTACAAATCTGCAACAATGACAGGTCCTTGCTGTCAATCCAACCGATCATTGCTCCCCGCTGACCTCACAGGGAGGTACGAACAAAGCCAATACGGCGGTGCCTATGCTTCGCCAGTTTATCGCGTATTATTTTTGGGTGCTTGCTACAATATCTATCAAACATCCAGTTTATGAAGAGGGCCCAGCCTGGAGCATAGAATGAACGTTGCACAGCACCCTTCCCGATACATCAAGAGGCTGAAGCCTCTTGATGTATCGCACTGAGAAAAAAGCAGCGACGCACGAGCACTGGCGTATGATATGATCCCCCATTATGTCTATTTTACATTTATGGAGATGTATCTCTAGAACACAATTATCCCTAAGCAGTTGGCTGGAGTCTAGATCTTAAGATGTCTCTACTGCACTTCCCACAAAATGTAGAGGAGAATCTGTTGCATAACTCTCTTACTCAGCAGGACCATAAAGAACAAAATAGAGAAGTACAGACCTGAATACAGTGCTTTGGGTGAAATTAAAACTTGTGGGTAGAACTTCTGCCTTGCAGCGCTGGGGTCTTGGGTTCGAATCCCACCCAGGTCAACATCTGCAAAGAGTTTGTATGTTCTTTCCGTGTTTGCGTGGGTTTCCTCCAGGTCCTCCGGTTTCCTCCCACACTCCAAAACATACTGGTAGGTTGTTTAGATTGTGAGCCCCATGGGGACAGGGACTGATCTGGCCAGCTGTGTGCAGCGCTGCATAATCTGTGTGCGCTATATAAATAAAGAGTTATTATTGTTATTTATATTTAATTCCAGGAACCTCTGTCTCTCCCCCTCCTTCCCTTCTCTAGAGGCTTCTATGTAATCTGAAATTTAAGTGAGCTGCAGTCAGTAGCAACACAGATGAAGAAAAGATTTCAGAGTGATTGTCAGTTTAGGAGGATGGGGAGAAGGAAAGGAGCCAGATAAGTGAATAAAGAAGCATTTGCTTCCTGGGATAAAGATGTTTTTTTTTAAACTTTTACTTTATTCTTTCACTTGAACTGTTTTTTTTTTTTTGTTAGAAAATTTGGTTCTGCCATAGATTTTTTAAATTTTTCTCTACATATATAGCACATTGCAAGGGCACCAAATCCGTATGTACAGTGCCGGACAAGTCCTAGGCAGTGTCTACTCTGTGCGTGAGAACTGAAGTGCGGCAAAAGCGACTTCAAACATACGATATTTTTATCTTGTTCTAGTCCCAGGCACGTCCCTCACAAATTGTATCCATTCTAACCCCAGGCTGATAAATAGAGTCCACAGAAAATCCCCTCTGTCCGTTTTAGAAGCCCTGTTTCCTTAATTAATTAGTCACTAATCTATTCTTATAAGGGTCTCGGCTGAGGGGTGCATTTAACGCTCCATCATTAATAGACATGTGAAATTTTTGCAGTGACAAGTGTGAGCGAGCCTGTGCATTTTATCTTCATGATTTTATTTTATTTTTTTTTAATTTCGCAAATCCCTTAACCGAGATTGGGACCCTCTATAATAAGCCGTCATGTGCTGAAGTTTATGCATCCCAGTAATTCCTTGCCATTTTTACAGTGTAAAGATAGAAGATTGCTCCATCCAAAATTAGCTTTGTAGGATTAACAGGAATTTGTGTTAAAGGGAATGTATCACCTTATAGAACTCATAAATTACCGTATTTATTCATTTAGGTTTATTTTTCTTATTATTTTCTGATAATAAATTTGGTTCATGTAAATCTGTGCCAGTTGGGACGTCAGTGCTATCCTCTGCCCATGATGTGTGGCTGAAGATGTGTTGATAAGCGTAATTTTGTTTCAGTCTGTCCTTATTAGTCTGAATACCTGTTTTTTTCTTCCCTAGCATCCTCAATTAATTTTCACCACATCCATGTGCTTCCTCTGGAATCATCTTTGGTTTGCGAATAGTTAATCAGCTGTGATGGACAGAATCTCTACCCACTTATATTTCTGCCCTATCTGAATGTTAAAGAAATCAACCCATCATCTTCAGAACAGGGGCTCTGAAATCTCATGCAAGGTTTTAAAAACTATTGCTCCTTGCTTGTTAGAGACCTATTCTTTGCTGGCTGAAGTTCATCTTGTCTTTTGTATTTTGGTTTCTCTGACCCTTTGCCTGTCTTCTGACTATCCGTTTCTGTACTACATTCGTCTTGTTGGCTTCTTCTTAGTGTTTGTATAGTCCTACCTTTATTCTGGGTGTTTGCTCTTTGTGCAGGAAGGGAACACCAACCAGTTGTCCCCTACCACTTACGGTAGGATGGGCAATTAGGCAGGGTTAGGTGGAAAGGGGTTTTTAGTCTTAGGGCCCTTTGTCCTTCCTGTCCATCCAGGTCTTTCCCAAACCCTACACAACAGTTCAATTTTCCTAACATGATTATTTAGGTAGATCCAAACAATCACTGTATGTAATGCACCTAGAAAACTAAGAAAATTATTTATTATTCTATGGGAGAATGTTGTTGAGACCCGTATAGGGGCCATTGTGCAGGCAGGGGGAGGCAGTAAATTGTGACCATGACCTACTTTAAATGTGGAGTTTTTGTGCCCTTAGCCTTATAATACCTTTGTTATTATCACTATAATCCTGTTTATGCCCTATGTAATGGAGGTAACCTCTACAAACCCCACCTTGCTATATACATCTAAGAAATATGTGGCATAATTCATATTTCGGCTACATACTTTTCATAATAACTCCATCCAGATCTCTGCTATTACTGTGTCAAAGATCACTGAATGGCACCCCAGAAACAGGGTACAATTAAAGGGGTTGACCACTTTCAGCAACTATTTGATATGGTGCTCATTTCTCGGTAATGGTGGGGGCTAGGAATATAATTTGAAGTTCCACTGAATCAGTGAGCAAGTCTCTACATTCGGGCATGTTAAAGTAAATAAGTTTGGGGTGGTGAAAGGTCCTCTTTAACATTTTTGGAATTATTTAAAGGCGTTGTCCACTTTCAGTAAATATTTGATATGGTTTGTGTAAGGAAAAGTTATCCAATATACTTTCTGTATCAATTCCTCATGGTTTTCTAGATCTCTGATTGCTGTCCTCCTATAGAACGCTCTTTGTTTACTTCCAGTGGATAGAAATCTGTTGAGGTGATGTGATGGACACGCAGATGTATGAGCCGTTATTATCACCTGCATGTCCATCACATCACATGGTGAGATTTGCACTATAAGTAAAAATAGAAGCTTTTATAGCAAGACAGCAAGCAGAAATCTAGAAAACTGTGAGGAATTGATACAGAAAGTACATTGGATAATTGGATAATAATAACAAACCATATCAAATATTTACTGAAAGTGGACAACCCCTTTAAATAATTCCAAAAATAGGACCTTTCACCTTTCACTTGCTCACTGATTCAGGGGAACTTTGAATTATAATCCTAGCCCCCACCATTACCGAGATATTAGCACCGTTCTCTGACCATTCGTTGTAGCGGATCGTCAGAGAGGAGTTGCTGCAGTAGGGGTGGGGGCGTGTGTATATGCTAATGTTCTCTGACACTGTCCAATCAGCGGTGGAAGATGTCAGATCAGATCTTCCTTAGGCACTGAACTTGCAGAGTGGTCTCACTGTTCTACTGCTAGCAAGACCACTCTGCCTGCTGCTGCTCGCTCCCTGTTCGCTCTGCTCATAGTGATGATTTTGTATGCCGAGTGCGCGCTGCTGCTATGTTCGGCACATAGAACACAGTGTCCTCTTTAATACTGTTATAGTCATGATTGGTATGTGTGGGGGCCATTATGAGCAAAAAAAGTTTGTAGAATGACTGCTTGGCAAGATATCATCATATACAGATTTTGAGGCATAAAAAGAATAATAAAACCCCAGGTCATAAAAGGCCACTAGCACACTCATAGTCTTCCTCATGTTATTACAGAAAGGGGGGTCCTACTTAGATGGAAGTTTACATTTAGAAATTGTCCTTCTTTTGGGGATCCCTAGCAGATAGATTGATCAGGTATTTCGACTTTCCCAGGCACCAGACACATACAAGTACATTTACTTACCCGTTCCTTGGGGAAAGTGCATTGTCCGATGATAATGCACTGTGCAGCGATTCACTAAGATCGTGCGCCCAATATCCTGCATGTGTCGCTTCCCCACTCAGGTCCGCCGGAGTTCACCATCTTCTTCCTGGTGCATGTAAGTGCTGGCTTGCGACACAATTTGAAAGTTAAATCCCGCGCTCAGTCCGAATCTGTTGTCTCATCCGACGGCAAGCACCCCGATTTCTGTTGCATGAAAGCCAGCACCGTTTAACCACAATCGGATCGTGTACAACACAATCCCAGCGCACACCCCTGTTAAATACCTGTCAAAGCTGCACAAATCTCGAAACCGGCGAACAGTCCGGTAACCTTAGTTTTCATGAAACTGTTTTTGCATTGTATGTTTATATCTATTTATTTTAGGTTACCCTTTTTTTATAATAACCCCTTTATTTGTAAATCCTTTTTATATTAAAACTTTACCTAAATAAGAGCCTTCTTTTGTTCTAACAATTTCATAACTGAGAAGAGATGTTACCTAAATTCACAGCTTAATTATTGATTATAATATTGTATTTAAGTCTAATAAGGAGCATAGTCTAATGCAAGGTGTGTCATCCGCCTCATATATGATGAGTTGTGTTAAAATAGCTTAGGTTTTTGGAGGGTAAAGAGCTCTCATAGGACGGTCCAGTGTGATCCCCAGCAGCCTCCCTCACGGAACCTAAGGCTACATTCAGACGGCCGTATGGGGGACATATATACGGACGATATAGGTCCCCCATAGACAGCAATGGCCGAACGGCGACCTACGGGGGCATCACGATGCAGCACACTTGTGGCACTGTACCGATCCGTACCCCATGAAAAGATAGGACATGTCCTATCTTTTCACGGTATACGGCGCCATGCGCCATATATCCCTATGGAGAGGGGGGGTGGGTACGGTGGGCAATGGCCGTCTGAATCCAGCTTAAGTCTGTGATCGTGACATGGACCTTAATCTTATGTTCATGAATACTATCACAAGGTCCTGGAAGGTAGATTGGTCATGGACAGGTAGAGATCACATGACCATCCATCTGCGGCCATTTTATGGTTAGGCATGTCCGGCTGATGAGGTAAAAGACAGGAGGCCTCACTTTATATATCAAGAAAGCGGAGCAGAACTATCATTAGATTTATATAGGGAAATTACCTTACATCATGTCACACAATTCACAGCTGCACACTTATTAGAGCCCCTTTAAGAACTAGTATTTAAAAAAAAAATTGTATCAATCTATAACTTTTACAAGGAAAGCCATTTTGGCAGGGTCGGCTCCAGGTTTCAGTAGGCTCCTGGGTGACAGAGCATCAGTAGGCCCCTTTGCAGTGAACTCACATAGCGGCATCAAAAATTCAGAAACTAACAGTCTCCTGTTCCCTAAAATTCATCATATCCAACAGACCCCTTACTGTTATTTTATTTAAAGCCCCCCTCACTCCTTTTTTATTCCTTATGTACATCCTTATGTGGGCCCGCCAGCAGCCCTGGGCCCTGGCACTTGCCCTGGTATGCCCAGTGCTGGCGCCGGCCCTGCATATTGGAGTACATCTACTGCATGCTGGTGATTCATTTTGATTAATCTGACCTTTGGGGGAATGTCAAAAATAAAATGATTCAAAAAATAATATCAATACTTTGGCAAAAAGTACGGTATGTCTTTCTTTAATAATTTATTTTGTGTTGCCTTAAAGAATGTCAACTTTTTTTTTATCTTCATATCGATGAGCTGTGTTACGGACAACATTTTGAGGGGGCATTTTGATCTTATTTTCAACTATTATTCCTAAGGAAAGATGATCCAAAAAATGCAAATATAGCTATTTTTTCTGTCATTTATAAGTATTTATTCATATATTTATCATACATAGAGTATATACTATATGTATAGTATATATGTATTTATTCTGTAGAGAGAGAGCAGCATTATACTGTTTTTGTGACAACACTCAAATGCTCATAATATTTTATGCTTTTGTCAGCAAAGCCACCGTGGGATACATATTCAGCATTTTAAATCTTTTTTTGAAAGTGTGATAGTAAAAAAAACTATTCTGCCATTGTTCTGATGCATGTGGTTTATAGAATGTTACGGATGTGATGAAAATTATTGTATATTGCTCTTATTTGTGCATTAAAATGAAGGCATGAATGGTGTTTTTTGAGTCATTTATAATATCTAAAAAAAATGTTTATTCTTTTACTTATAATAAAAAATAAAATTTTACAGTCTTTTTTTTTCATTAGAAGTTCAGTTTTTTTTTTTTTTTCATTAGTTCGGCCTGGATCCAGCTCAAACCCACCCACCTTCCCCCAAAATAAACAGTTTAAATGCCACTATTAAAGTTGGCAGTGGAAATTAAATGGCTGTGGCTGTATGCCAACACTAACTGTCGGGAGGTGCTCCGTGCCGCCATTTTGGGGAGGTTTGTGGCGCCTCAATGACATATATGCATAAAAAAAAGACCCTTTGGGACTGCCACATACAGGCACTATCCAAATTAAATTGTCTCCATAGCAGCCTCCACACGTTGTCTCCATTGCTACCTCCAAAAGTCGTCCATATAGCTGCCTCCATACATCGTCCCTTTATCAAACGAGGTGTGTCAGGCAGAAATTTGGGTTGTTTTCATGGATTCCACATCAAAGTTGTTAACTTTGTCGCCACCCTGCTGTGTTATCCACAAAATATACTGGCAAACTTTTATCATTTACCAATATTATTTCAGCGCTTCTTGCGCATCTGTTTACATTCCCCTCACCCGGCATATCCTAAACTTATAAGAACGCTACTACACTTGATCTTATACAAAAGGTTCTTAGAAGTGCTGTTTGGGGAGTAGCCTAGAGACAGGGGCTTGGATTGGCGAAAGCTCGCCTGGCAGCGGAGCGCCAGCTCCATGCCAAGATCCAACTAACATAGTTTTAACTGCAGCACCTTTAATCTACTACTAGTTCACTGCCTCCATACATGGTCCCCTTATCAAACGAGCTGTGTCAGGCAGAATTTTGGGTTGTTTTCATGGCTTCCATGTTAACTTTGTCGCCACCCTGCTGTGTAATCCACAAAATATACTGGCAAACTTTTATCATGTACCGATATTATTTGAGCGCTTCTTGCTCACCTCCTTTGGTTCCTCTCTGCCACCCATTGGTTTGAAGCCTGAGTCCATTTAGGGTATGTCGCCATGCCACTCTCTAGCCTGCTGCCGCTGCCTCTGCATGCCGTCCCCTATAGTGTCAGGGTCAATTATTGCATGTTTTAGATGCTATCTAGCTTCATTCTGTCACTCTGTCATGGCCATGCTGTTGCCCATAATTTTGGCATAATGGTGCGTTTAAGCAGCCTCAGAGGCATCCATGCATGCTGCCCCTGCTGTTTCCTGTCCATTTCCGTGGTGTTTCCATCCTTTTCTGAGGTTCCCAGGTGTTTGGCCAAGCTTCCCTGTGCAGAGCCTTGGTCCCCTTGAAAAATGCTCGAGTCTCCCATTGACTTCAATGGGGTTCGTTATTCGAGACGAGCACTCGAGCATCGGGAAAAGTTCGTCTCGAATAACGAGTACCCGAGCATTTTAGTGTTCGCTCATCTCTAATTGTGTGTGCACACTTGCCCTGTTGTTACATTCAGATCAGGGATTTGCGACACAATCCCCTTCTAAATACCTGTCCCAGCAACGCAAATCCCGCATACCATGAACAGTCCGACGGAAATGCGATCCACGGTCCCTTAGTACATAAGCCCCAGTGTATAGAATGTATAAAATGAATAGTCCAGCTCACCTCCCTCCGGTCCTGGTGCAAAGAAGCCAAACTCCGAGAACCTCCAGTCCAAATGAATCTTTAGCAATGCTTCAGCACTCAAGGGATCCAATCAGAAAAATATCTTTATTCCATTAAAATCCAAAATGGTACAAACATGCAGAGGTGGTTGATTACCTGTGCCGACCTTATGACTGTCACCTCTGCATGTTTGTACCATTTTTATATATATATTATGGAATATATTGAGTAAAGGGTGACATTTTCTATTGTGCTATTTAAGTTTAGTATTCAGAATTTAGTATTTATTTTGAGGTTGCTAATACTGAACATATGAAGAATATAGGTATGAACAGAAAAAGATAGATAAATAATATATAGATGACAGACAGATAAATAGATAGATATAATACTGTACATATGAATAATATAGGGTATGTATGTACAGACACAAATGGCTAGATAGATGATATATAGATGACAGATAGATAGATGGATAGATAGATAGATAGATAGATAGATAGATAGATAGATAGATAGATAGATAGATAGATAGATAGATAGATAGATAGATAGATAGATAATATATTGATGACAGACAGACAGATAGAATGAAAGAAAACAGGCAACATTCCAAATGAATAACTAATGTACTTAGCTATTTAAATCAGATTGGTGTCAACTTTTGGGAGTTTATTTATTGACTATATGTCCATTTACATAGATAGCTAAAATCTACAAAATTAAGGTGCAGGTCAAGAATAACAAAAAAAGCATAATAAATAGTAAATAAATATGGTGTTGTGTTCACTTTGGATTAAACAGTAGAATTTCTATCTTTTGCTCTAAAATTCTTTAGATTTTTCTAGACAAATGCACTAGAACGATATAGGATATAGATAAAACAGATGCTATAATAATGTTCTTTTTTGTTCTTTTTCAATATAAACTTTTTGGCAATTGGTAGGGTCACATCTGCTGTAATATCTGAAACTATAACTAGACAAGACAGACAGATAGATAAATAGATACAAGATAAATAGAAATAGATTGAGATGTAACATTTTCCAAAAAGATAAGGATCATCCAGCAATGTGTTAAAAGTTTTCCAAATTTTATTCTTCCATATTAAAAGTTCATTCTTGTACACAATAAATGCATTGTAGTTGACGTGTTTTGAACCTTCACATGGCTCTTAGTCGTAGCCATGTGGGGAGTAAGCTGTAATGTTGCCCACCATTTGGATTTACAATTGAGATGTAACATATGTTACTAGGTAGTTCTTGCAGATTGTAGTCTATACACCCAAATATAATCCGCTATGTTTTACCCTCTCCCTGGTGCCTCAGTGAATTTTTTTATGTTCCAAAGTTCTTAGGTAGTTATTTGAAATTGATTTAAAATTATGTATTTTCTTATAATTTAAGATAGATATATAAATAGATAAATCTCCATTATAAATATATAATCATATAATTAGAACTATATATTTAAATGTAAAATGTTATTTAAATTACAATCTTATTGGAACTTTTTCTTTTCCTCTCTATATATTCTTCTGTTGCCAATGGTTTTACAATCTTTAACAGTCTATCACTGTTGCCTTGTTCAAGCCCCTCTGTCAAACATGTATGGCATCCATTATAATACAGGCAATGGGATTAACGCAATATATAAAATATCACTAACATTAAACTATATTTTTGTCAATTGCTATTTCTAGCTTATTAGCTAGAAAGATGGTTAAGGTTTGGCCATCTTGGCCAGATGGTTTGACCCCAAGACCTCCTACCCTATCTAGAGGAGGGAATTAGTTAATTCAATTCTTCCCTTTAACCGGCTAGTTTATAAGAATAGAGGCTGTCCTGACAAATTTCAGAATGTTTAGGGACCATGGTGTAATTCTCATATTACTTCGTATACTGTCAACTTTTATATAGTTCAGGTTCAGTCCTTTGGTAGTTAAGTGCTTTTCATGATAAGTATGCAGTTGAGTGAATTTAATAATGCGTTGAAAGAGGACGCTTTTGAACTACTCACTATTTATTTGGCCTGCCAAACTTTATGCTCATTATGTCATTTGAGGTCCTTTCTACTCGTTGTGATTTGATAATTGATCCTTACTGTATTTCTTGAATTTTTACATTCGTACATAAAGACAGTTAATACTATTATTGGATTATTATTATTTATTTCAGCTATATTAATATTAATGATATATACATATAGAATATATCATATATATATATATTTTGTGTCCATTTGTGACATGTTTGTAGAAACATTCAGAAATATTTGTTATTTCTTGAAATTTTGGTGGATCGAAATCCTTTTACGGTGTCACAACCTAAATGGAATGTAAAGAGACCCCGTACATAAAGTAGGTTGTTACTGCCCTGTTTATTATAGTTATCTTATGTACCAATATTTCCTAAAAATTGAAATTTTGCTAAAATAAACTTTAAAAAATATATCGCCACTGTTTCTTATAAGATTTTACAGGATTTTTACGCACCTTCCGTAGTATTTCAATGTCTTTCATACAACATTTAACTGACTCCAAATCTTCCATTATGCTCCAGGAACAAAAACAATAATAATCTCTGATATGTATTCATCGTTAAATAAACTGCAAGTCAACTACAAGGATTCAACTAGCAATTTATTTTCACAAAATGGCAGATTTTTTGGAAAAAAGTCTCCTCGCAATCTGAAGAAGAAATGAAGAATAAAATTTGTTGTGAAGATTTCAGATTGGGAGAAATACATATGTAAACCTTTGTGCCCTGCTATTATCTTGGTCAGACTTGGACGGCAGGGGGTGGGGAGGTGTGTTGGCACATGCTCACGTAGCGGGTGTCCGCCAGTGTCCTTGTTAGTTACGCAGGTTTTAGCCTTCGCAGAGTATAGGTTTTCTCAACTATTGTTTTCTTTTATGTGTCTGGAGACACATTAAAGTGATTGCCTCTCAGCTTTTGTGGGGGCTGTTCATTGCTGTCTTATGAGAGAAAATCTAATGTGAGCAGATGGACGGGTAAGCTATGGGTGTTTTAAGGCTAAGCGCGCTTTTAAATAAACTTCCAGAACGAAAGATCAGACACACGTATGATGGATATGTCACTTGATGTATTGATGACTGTCATTTCGATTTCGAGGCTTTGGGATGAGTACACTTACTGTCCCATTAGTATCAAGAAAAAATGTAAATTCACCGAACCAAAAGTCACTTGCAGCGGTGTTATTAAGCCAGCCCATGGAAGTAATGTGTGTTTTATCTCTGTGTTTCCATGCATGAAAAATGGCAATTCCCGTGAATTGCCCAGCGCTAAAATGGAAGCTGCTGTTTAGCGGGAGATCGGGCAGAAGCTGGTCATAGTTAGATGACTCTCTGTGACAAATTTTAAGTTAACCCCTTCTGTAGCCATATGCTTAGATTTTTGCCTCCTTGAAACTGAAAGCTTCCATTTTAGGTGTTTATTTGAGGCAGCTACTGTAGGTGATTGAGGACTCAAATAGGCCAAATCCATTACATTTTTTAAATTATTCTTCTATTGATTTTTTATATTTAATTGGAATAAAGCAAAAAAAAAATTGTAAGAGGTGGAAATATACAGAATTCCAGTCAATACATACCATTGATTTGAGGGAACCCTATAAACCCTATAGGACAGCATCCATGCTACAGCTTAATTTAACTTAAAGAAGACCCATTACCTCTCATGACCCATACGAAAAGCAAAATCACTCCAGCTACCAGCGGAATCCACGTAAAATAAAATCGATGCTTTATTAGTATCGGCTAAAAACAGCTCATGTTGCATAAGTCATACAAAAAATGTGAGCACAGGGTAGCATGGAGACCACAATCGCCATGACCCATAATAACCTCTTTATTTTTTAATTACTAGTATTCTTTATAAAATAAAAATTCTGAATCATCACCCCAATGATATCCTTTTTAAAAATGCATGAATATATTGCCAACTGGGTGTTACCATCTTCAAAGAGTTGGTCTCTACGCAGAATCACTGAATAGATAATATCAGTCGAGGCACAATTGGTAAAGATCAATAATACATCAATAAACAATTGTTGTAAAGATAAAATCTTCATAGGCCTTAAAGGAAAATGAAAACACATTTCAATAAAATGATCAGAACATAAATATAAATGAATGGATCATTGTAGATTAGGTTGAATAAAGATGCAAGTTCATCAAGTTCAACCGATAATCCTCCAGCAATAGTAAGGCAAAAAAACCCCACTTTGCCTATAGTTGGGAAAATTGTAATAAAATGATGAAAATGTAAATGTGGCAATTTACATCACTGTAAATACAGCATGAAATGTTATTGGCTTATTCCATATAGTGAAATATTAGGACATTTTGATATCAGGATGAGTTACTGTTTACCTCTATGACAGTGTTATGTCCATACAACCATGGGGTTGGCTTCTTCTCTACACGATGTCAACCTAAAAGGACAACCTGAAATGTTCCTTTAATATTCACTACTACAACTCAGTTGTCCTGGCTGTTAACCATGAGAAGTTGAAACAAAGGAGCTAAGAAACATCTAAAACATAGCACTGGCTGAGAATGATAAAAATCCTATACAAAAAAGTTATATACAAACAAAATCATATGGTGATAATATTAGTATAAGTCTAAGGCTGAGTTTACATTGGGCATTTTTTTTAAATTCAGAAATCACATTCTGTTCCCCTAAAAATTTTTTGCAGTGTGTGGGTCAGATTTAGGAAAACCTGAATCCCTTTTTCAGTACTGTAATATGCTACCAATTTTCCCACATACGATCCCTCCATAAAAATTCTAAAAAACATGTAAATGTACAATAAATTCATATAACTATTGTAAACATTTGTAAACTATAAAATGTTTTCCTTTTTTTCTAATTGTAGAGAAAGATACAAAAACCTGTTATAAAATAAGATTTTCTATTTATTAAATGTATAATACAGGATACATCAACTGGAAATGATAAAAATTGACATCTTCATTTAATAAAACTTAAATATTATTTTCCTGTTTTTATTCTCATACTATTTTTGGTTTTATGTGATTCAGTCTGTTAAGGGTTAATACCAGTTTTCATAACTATTTTCTATTTCAGTTTTTTTGGTCAATTAATTCCACTAATGTGTATGTGGAATTAACATTATCCTAGAACACGTGTATAAATATAAATTACCAAGTTAATATTTCTTTCAGAATTGTATTATAATTATATTTCATTTAAACAGTTCAAGATCTTTTAATTTTTTCCTCTTGAAGCTTTTTTTTAATATAATCTAATTTTTTTCTCCTCTGATCAAATTTCTAATTCTTTTTTTGTTATACATTAAATTTTTAAATATCACTTATAATTTTATTTTTAGTGCCACTAAAAGTTGTCTTCAAATAGTTTCTTCCTTTTGTATAGTCATTAATGTATGACTGCAATATATAGCTTTTAGGATAAGATAGGGTTTTTTGGGGGATGAGAGAGGAGGGGGGAGACTACAAATCGTAGTGTGAACAGTGATGTTTTTTCATTATTTTGCTCTATGCCATCAAAAGATCACAAAAGACTTTGGGGTTTTATTGAAGCTTGTACACCAAATCTAACTTAAAAAATCTAAAGATTGTGACATTTGTGTACATTAAAGACTAATACAAAAAAAACAGTAATGATAAAACACCTAAACATCCTCACTTTATGCATTAGTACATCTATAAATATACTCAGGGCAGCCCAACCTTTTATACATAAGATTATGGAAAAGAAATACAGAATTTACTAATTTCCTCTACAATGGAAAATCCCGGTGGAAGTTGAACCATCCGTTTTAGAGATATCACCTTTCTAGCAAAGAAAAGGGTTTCCCTTAGGAATATCCTCAATTGGTGTTGACAGGAACCCAAGGAAGCAAATTTACGAGGCCAGATCAACAGGGACACCCGATACTGTGTAGAGGAGGGAGGTCACTTCCTGCCAGTACAACTAAGCAATCGGGAAGACCATACTGAGATGTGCATGTAATATATTCTGGGGTCTCCATCCTCCGGATTTCGTGTAGTCTTGAATGTGGGGCTTTTTAACATAACATTATTGTTTATATTCTCTGGAACTGTCATAACAGAGACAACGACAAGGCAAATGAATCCTCCATATATGTGTTGCAGCTTAAATATATATCTACTAAGAGGCAGCACCCAGCCATTAGGACTGTGTGCAGCTTCCAAGACCAGCTTTCTCCTCCTGCAAGCACCTATGCTGTATGCTGGCCTGTCCAACTGTTCAGTATTTCTGTTTGTGATTCCTAGTAAACTTCCTCCTAAGCCTTTACTTACTTTGACATTGGATCTTCCTTTAAAGTTTCTTAGATTTTTAAGAAACCATTGATGTAAAAAGGAACCTGTATAAGTCACATGATCATTCAGGATTAGTTTGAATCAAACTTTTTAATTATTTTTAACACTATATTTTCAAAATTTATATCATGTAGTTTTCACTTTGGTCGCCAAACTTCATGAGAGTCAGATACTTCCTGTTCTGTAGAGATCACAGGGGTCATCTCTTTATCATGAGAGACAGAATTATAATAATGAAATAAATGGTAACTTCTATATATAAAATCAGTGATCCAGTAGTAAAAATGGGTTATATTCACGGTTCCCCTTATACCCCTTATTGGATAGTGACTGCAACTTGTTTCACAAAGCATGCCCACAATACATTCCCAAAGAAATCAATGAGCATCTTGCAGAGCTGTGGAGTGACCAATCAGTCTGAGTCATGATAAAATGGATTGCCTCTGATTCCACAATGTAATAAATGATTAAATTAAATTTCCTTTAAATGTCTGTTCTATTCCTGAACTAAGAATTTAATCCAGGGGTGAACAATATTGAATGGTCCAAGGGCCATATTGTCATACTGCCCAACTTTAAGGGGCCACATCAGTAAGATGCACCAACAACCACAGTACACAGTAACAGGAAAGTCCACCCCTGAAATTATAAATAGCACAATATAGCAATAAATATCACCCTAGAAACCAAATGATGCATTCAGAGCAGACAATAATAGTGGAGACCCCAGAGCAGATAATAATAGTACTGGAGACACCAGAGCAAACTACAATAATAATGGAAATGTCAGGCTTAGAGGTTGTGGATCCTCTGAACCACTGCGGACGATGGCACAAGCCACTACCTGGGACCGGAGTCTAAGTGGCACCCGTTTTCCCATAGCCCGCCGCAAGCGGTTGGACTTGCTGCGGCGTGTTACCACCAGGTCGTTCCACAGGGCGTGACTTGTCCGCAGTGGCAGCCAAGGTCGAGGTACGAATCGGCAGGCAATCTCGAGTCGGTGGTCAGGCAGGAGGTCAGGACGGGCAATACAGGTTCGTAGTCAGAGTCGTAGCACAGGTCAGGGCAGGCGGCAAAGGAGCGTATTCAGTACCGGAACCGGGGTCACAACAGGAATCTCAAGAACAGCACAAGGCATCAAATACAGCTTTCTCAGGCGCAAGGCACAAAGATCCGCAAGGGTAACAGGAAGAGGCAGGGTTAAATAGTTTAAGGGGGAAAGACCAGCGCCAATTAGTGGCGCGCTGGCCCTTTAAATTTGCAGAACTTGCCGCCGCGCCCCGACAGCTAGTCCGAAGGGACGGAGCAGCCGCGACGGAGCCGGATGCCGGCGGAAGGATCCGGGACCCATGAGTAGCGCTTGCGGCGTGCTGGCGGGGACCAAAGGCACGGGTTGAGCCCGCGACCCGTGCCGGGGATCGCGGGACCACCCGTGACAGTACCCCCCCCTTCGCCTCCCCTTTTCCTGGGCTGAGGAATCTCTGCAGGAGTCCTGTTCCAGGATATTTTCCTCAGGCTCCCAGGATCTCTCCTCTGCCCGAACCCCTTCCAGTCAACCAAGAAGAACCGCTTCCCCCTTACGGTCTTGGCATCAAGGATCTCCTTTACCTCTAGATGTCAGAGGATCGGCCACAGGAGCAGGAGGAGACAGCTGTCGGGAAAAGCGTGTTCAAGATGACAGGCTTGAGCAGGAGATATGGAAGGAGTTTCGGGATGGCGCATGGTGGGAGGAAGGCGCAGCTTATAGAACTGGATTGATGCGATGCATCACCTCTAAGGGACCCAGAAACAGGACCGAGCTTTTAGCCAGGAATTTTAAGCCGGACGTATTTGGAGGACAGCCAAACTTGACCTGCACAGGAGAGAAGAAGGGGGAAGGCCTGCGTCTTTTATCGGCTTGAAATTTTGTTTGATGGAAGCCTGTAATAAGAAAGGCGGGTCTGCTCCCAATGGTTTTTTAAGTCCTGTACAAACTCCTCACAGCAGGAACAATCAGAAGCCACGGGTAGAGGTAGAGGCGGGCGAGGATGGAGACCATAGTTGACAAAATGGAGCGGAGTCTGCTGATGCAGAGTCCAGGAGTTTATAGGAGAACTCCGCCAAGGCACAGTTGGGACCAATCGTCCTGACGGGTCAGAAACAAAGTGGGGTAGATGCACCGCCCAAAGTCTGGTTAACTCTCTCCACCTGCCCGTTTGACTGGGGATGAGGCGGAAGAGAAGTCCAACTTCACCTGTAGTTGCTACGAGAGAACGGCAAAATTTCGAGACAACACTGTCTCCCACGTCAGAGACTAGTGTCGTGGAAGTCCATGGAGTCTGAAATGTGGTGAAAGACTGGTCGGCAAGACATGGAGCAGCTGCAACCTGGCAGAGGAATAAAATGGGCCATCTTAGAGAACCGGTCAGTCACCACCCAGATGACGGTATTGCCTGAAGACGCGGTAGATCCGTATGAAATCCATAGCAATATGAGTCCATGGACAGCTGGGTATCGGCAACGGCAAAGAAGACGCACAGGCTTAAGACGTGAAGGCTTATTCCGGGCACAGAAGTACAGGCACCCACAAAATCCCAACATCCCTGCCAGGTCTGGCCACCATGTAGAATCGGGTACTGAGGGCGATAGAACGCTGTACCCCAGTGCTCAGCCACACGAGAGCAATGTCCCCAAGACAGGATTCTCCTCCGTAGCGCAGGTCGTACGTATGTCTTGCCAGGAGGTAATAACGAAGATCCCACTGGCGCGGCCAGTCAAGTCGGTCAGGAGATGACATGACGAGGAACCGGTTCTTCCCAATGACATCCGAGGCACGAGAAAGGGCGTCACCTTGATGTTCTTCTCGGCCGGATGAATGAATGAGAAAATCGAACCGGGCAGAAGAGTGACCAGCGAGCTTGGCGTGGGTTGAGTCACTGAGCATCTGGAGATAGAGGAGGTTTTTGTGGTCTGTATAGATGCTGACCGGAAAACCGAGCTCCCTCTTCA
Source organism: Engystomops pustulosus (assembly GCA_019512145.1). Classification (NCBI taxonomy): domain Eukaryota; kingdom Metazoa; phylum Chordata; class Amphibia; order Anura; family Leptodactylidae; genus Engystomops; species Engystomops pustulosus. The sequence goes on from CM033643.1 coordinate 213,118,160, forward strand.
GGGCAAGCTTGATCGCCATATTCTCGATCTCCTATACCGTATTCCTCTCTGCGGAGAAAAAGACTTGGAGAAGAATCCACAGGTGACTGTCGGCCTTTGGGACCTTCTGCGTGAGTACTGCTCCGGCCCCTACCGAGGAGGCATCCACTTCCAGTATGAAAGGCTTTTCAATGTCGGGACGCACCAGGACTGGAGCTGAGGCAAACAAAGATTTTACGTTCTTAAAGGCCTCCTCAGCTGCCGAAGGCCAGAGTCGGGGATTGGCACCTTCTTGGTACGCTACAATGAGACACCAAGAGGAAATGTGGGATGAACTGGCGGTAATATTCGCAAGCCCAGAAATCGCTGTATAGCGCGCAGTCCAACTGGGCGAGGGCCAGGGAAGAACCGCCGACAGCTTGGCAGGATCCATACGGAGGCCTTTGTCCGAGATACATAGCCGAGAAATGGAATACTCTGCTGATGAACAGACACTTCTCGAGCTTGGCATAGAGACGATTGTTCCTTAATCGACTGAGTACTTGCCGTACTTGGACTTGGTGGGTCTCAGGTCCGGAGAAAACACGAGGATATTGTTCCAGATAGACCACCACACAGACATAAGCAAGTCTCTAAAGATGTCATTCACGAACTCCTGAAAACGGCTGGTGTCATTACAGAGTCCAACGGCATCACGGTACTCAATTGTCAATCACAGGTATTAAAAGCGGTTTTCCATTCATCCCCTTGGCGGATACGAAGAGGTTGTAAGCCCCACGAAGATCCAGTTTGGAGAAGATCTTGGCTCCACGAGGCGGTCAAACAACTCACTGACCAATGGCAACGATAACGGTTCTTAACCTGGATTTTTTTAAGACCGCGATAGTCTATGCATGGTCGGAGTGACCCGTCTTTTTTTTTGGTCACAAGAAAAACCTCACCACCGGGAGGAAGACTTACGTATAAATCCCCTCTGCAGATTTTCCTTGGATATAGTCCAACATGGCTGTGGTTTCTGGTACTGAAGCGGATACACACGACCCCGTGGGGAGAAGTGCCCGGCAAAGATCCACAGGACAGTTCGTAGGGACGGTGAGTGTGGCAACGTCTCAGCTTGTTTCTTTAGAAGACATCACGAAAGTCCTTATAACATGCAGGAAGACCCTCCAGCCTTAAGGGTCACGAAGAAGCCAGAACAGGCACAGGACGAGGCAAATCCACACGCGAGATTGGCAGTCGGGTCCCACCGAAGGATCTCCCCCGTCTTCCAGTCAAGAACGGGTGCGGGACTGCAACCATGGTAGACCCAACAGTGGAGGATGTGGAACCTGGAAGCACATAAAGGACAGTCTCTCCTTGTGCAGCACACCGACTTGCACGGACAGTTGGCTTGGTGCGGTAGTGGACCGGGTCAGAAAGGATTTGTCCCTGACGGAGAGATGACCAACGGCCTTTCAAGACGGACCACGGAAGGTGATGCCGGAGACCAAGCGGCATCCTGAAGTTCCCGCGGAACCTGATGTCCAAGAAGGCAGAGACCTGATCGGGTGCCGGTGCCCACGCTGAGAAGTACCGGTATCATCAACTGGAGAAGCTTTGCTCACACCTAGGGACGCTCTCTCAAGAACCCTAGGTGCTGGCGTTTCCCGAAGGTTGGGATGGATAGACAAGACCCCAGAAGTGTTCAGGACTGGCACAAGTAAAGCAGAGGTTTCCCTGACGCCTTCTGATACGCTCCTGGGAAGAGGTCTGGCCTGCCCCTCCATTGGCTCCTCTACAGGTGGTACATCAGGAGGCTGGGACGGTCTCTTTGAAAAGCAGGAGCCAGGCTAGGAATCGTCTGGGCGTACTTGGGGTTGCTCTAGGCGTAATTCCTCGGCACGCTCTCTAAATCGCACTCAATCCGGGTGGCTAAGGTGATAAGACAACCCCAGGTAGACGGCAGATCCGGCGCCAGAGCGTCTTTACATGAGAGGCAAGTCCCTTCTTGAGGTTGCGGACAGGGCCGCGTCGTTCCAGGAGATTTCCGTGGCCAATTACGGAACTGGACCGCATATTCTCCCCGGATTAGCCCCCCTGGCGGAGATTCAACAGCGCAGTCTCAACAAGAGGCCTTGCAGGTTCCTCAAAAACTAACCGGACTCCGCCAAAATGCAGTGAGATTGTCTGTGACCGGTCGCCTCTGTCCGAGAGGAGTAGCCCAGCCAGGGCCTTACAGAGAGAACTGACGATGAAGCGCACCTTGGATCGTTCCGTGATATGAGACGTCATCAACTCAATATGCAGGGAGCACTGGTTATGAAGCCCCTGCAAGACTTGGGATCACCATCATACTTCCCAGGCATAGACAGCCGTAGCCTCGTTTCAGCGGCGGGAAGAGAAGCCGGGGTATGCGGAGCCACTGGACGCCTCAGAACCCTGTTGTTGCGTGCTGGGTGCCAGCATCTGCTGCAGCATGCGGTAACCTGTTCCAGCTGTTGGCGTTGAAGCCAATCTCTCGGATTGTTTGACCCACGATGGCAGCCAGAGTCGGCCGGTAGGAAGCGGCAACCTCAGCAGGATCCATGGCCGGATCTTACTGTCAGGCTTAGAGGTGTTGGGATCCTCTGAACCACTGCGGACGATGGCACAAGCCACTACCTGGGACCGGAGTCTAAGTGGCACCCGGCAGGGTTAAATAGTTTAAGGGGGAAAGACCAGCGCCAATTAATGGCGCGCTGGCCCTTTAAATTTGCAGAACTTGCCGCGCGCGCGCCCTAGCTGTCGGGGACGCGCACGCACAGCCGAAGCGGACGGAGCAGCCGGCGGGACAGGAGTCGGGACCCGTGAGTAGCGCTTGCGGCGCGCTGGCGGGGGACCAAAGGCACGGGTGAGCCCGCGACCCGCGCCGGGGATCGCGGGACCACCCGTGACAGGAAAGACACCTAGAATAGACAGTAATAATCCTGGAGTAGACAAATAATACTGGAGACCCCCAGAGCTTAAAACTACTAATACCGGAGACCCCCAGAGTATAAAAGTTCTAATACTGGAGACCCCCAGACCAGACAAATACTAATAGAAGAGACCCCCTGAGCAGACAAATACTGGAGACCCCATAGCAGATAATAATACTCGAGACCTCCACAGCATAAAACTACTAATACTGCAGAACCATTAAACTTCAAATACTGGAGACCCCCCAGAGCATAAAATGTCTAATACTGGAGACCCCCAAAGCAGACAAGTATTGGAGACCCTCCAGAGAATCAAACTACTAATTGTGGACATCCCCTGAGCAGACAAATACAAGAGACCCCGAGAGCAGACAAAAAAATTCTCTCCTTTCCTTCCTTCTCCTCCCTGCTACAGCTTGTTCTCTCCTCCATATGCCTTTTGAGGCTCCACAAGTTACGTGCGGCCCTTTGGCTTGGGTTGTGAACCCCTCTTCTAGGCTTTTAGTTAAGATGAACATGTGCTGCACTTTATGTACATGCTCAGTAGTGAAGCTCCTCTGCAACCAAGAGGAAAAAGGCACTGGGAAGGAATGCCAGGATTTATCTCAAGCACTGCTAGAGCGACCAGAAAAACAGGACTGTGGATTCACAGTCCTGGAGTTGGTGCCCATTTTGGTGGAGCCGGAGTTGGAGTCAAGGTTAGGAAAATTGAGGAGTTGTAGTTGGTGTAGCAAGTTTGGCTTACTGACTCCACAGCTCTGGAATCATGAAACTTCTGTTTCCTTATTTTCATGATGCAGCTGTAAAGCACGTTCTTGAATGCTGCAAACCAAGCAAAGCAGTAGTACGGATTAGGAAAGAAAATTATGTATCAACATCTGGATATCAATGGTATAAATGGAAGAAAACCTTAGAATTGTTGCTTCATAAGTGCCTGATCTAACACGTGATGGACACTACAGGCATCTGAAGGACACAACCTCCAAGCAATTTACAATGGTACAGGCACTGCTAAGGTTACTATATTTTTAATGGAAAAAATAACAATGCATGCAGAATAATTTCTCCTAACCAAAAAAAACAAAATTCATGAAACATGGAATCTTCAAATAACATTTCTAATGGATGAAAAATTAGTGATAAAAGCCGTAAAGCAATATTCTCATTAGAAACTTTAAAAATGCTTTAATATTGTAGCATCCCAAGTTTTTCTGCTCTACTCCATATACGCCTTCGATTTAGACCCACTTTATTTTTCTTTACATAACACTAATATCATCGAGCAGAAACAATAAAAAGGTGGAATTCATTTCCCAGAGTACATAACATTAGATGAAGTAGTACCATTCATCAGGCGGCTCTGCGTCGGTGCTACCCTTACTCTTAAAGAGAGAGATCCCCAAAATAATGATGCATTTGTTGTCAGAACTTTGGGGGACACTACAGGTGCATTGTTATAGTCATTGTTTGGAACTGTATGATTATATTATTTGGGAATGAAATATTCTACCATGAGACTGGCCCAAAGGGCATTCAATGTGTACCATTTGAGACCCTGGTTTTACTGCTTTGCTTAAAAACTACCCCTGCTCTACTAAATTGGCCATGAATACCAGGAAGAGGAATGCCCTTGAAATGCAATACCTCATAATAGAGAGAACTGTGCAACCATATATTTATAGCGGCTCTCACAGTTCTCTCTATCCCAATCCCCCCCCCCTGTGTATGATTATTGTAATTTTTGCTCTTGAGACAGTAATCTGCTTCTGCAGTAGACTGAGTGAGATTTTCTAAGGGCATAGAGAGGGGACTGGGAATAATCTATGGTTAGTATGTCTGATGGGGTGTGCATTAGGAGGGATAAATTGGGAAGTCTGATCTAGCAAAGTATTAAAAAATGCGACTAATCTAGTCATGTCTAGTCATGTGATGTCTGTCTGCGGTTTATGTACGTTTTTCCTCTCCTGCTCCTCCTTGGCACAGTCTTTACTCCCTCAAGTCCTGCGTTAGCAGTCCAGTTCTTTGCTTTCAGGGAAACTAATTGTCCATAAACCTTTTAACTTTTAGTGTCAAATTGGGACCATTGCCACTTATTCCAACTGATCTTGTGATGCACAACTTCGAACACCAATGCACTGTTCCATAAGGATTCCTGTTTGAGTATAGGAAGCTTTTTTACTTGTGAGCTTTGATATCCTGCCTAACACTAAAAGGGGTATTCCCAAGAAGACAAGAGTCTTAAATATACTAAGGATAACAAAATAACACATTCTCTAATTCACTGTTATTAACAAAATTACAGCATTTCACACATATAACCTTTCTCTGTCAGTCCTGGTGTATAAAATTTCAGTTGCCCTGGGATCTGACCATATATCAGAAGTTTAGGGTTGGGCAGGACAGATCGTTATCCTGTCTAACACTGCAGTGAGCTCCTCTCTGCATTTCAAGATGAGCTCACATCCACACACACAGACTTCCTGCCAGCAAACAACAGCATGAGGAGACTTACTCTACAAGCTACAGACAGATCTTTATCCAGGGGAGGGAGGCACAGCAGAGCTAACAGTGTATGTTATGGCTGAAATAGCAGAGCTAAGAATGTCATTGTGTGTTATAAGCATCTTGTGGGTCTCATGACTCTGATCTGTCTCATCTCTCTTTCTATGTGTCAGACAGTGGTGTATCAACCTCTACAGCTGCTACAGGGCTCGTGCTGCTCTAGGGCCCGGAATGGACAGCAAAACTAAAATTTATCGGTGTCAGCTTCTAGAGACCTTCTCTCCTTGCTGACCACAACAACAGGTCGAGCCGAAAGAGCCAGGCCCCACCTTCGCCGGCCGCCCACTCTCCCATCCGTACAGCCGTCCATACTCCGGCTCCCCTGTTGGCACATCAGCCCTCCCTCATGCTTGAGTGCACAGCTGCTGCCTTCCTCTAGCCCCAAGCGCAGTCGTCTGTCCGTCGGACAGAACAGCCATCTGCCTGCACCAGGCCACTGAAGAAAGCAAGTAACTTTATATGTAGTTATCTGTGCATATCTGTGTATATATTGTGTATCTGTTATATTTGTATTTATATTTTGTAAATGTATGTATGTGGTTATTTGCTATGTGTATATGCTGTTTTTAAAATCAGAATGTGTAGATGTTGTATATACTGTATGTATGTGTGTATATACTGTATGATTTTGTGTATACTGTATGTATTAGTGTATATATCAGTGCATAAATGTGTGTATAAGTGTATAAATGTGTGTGATTGAATAAATGTGTGTGTGCAAATATATTTATTTAATTTTTTAAGGGAAAGGGAGGCCCCATGCCAAAATCCACTATGGGGCCTAAGCTCTCCTAGTTACCCCCCTGGTGTAAAATGTACAGAAACTAAATAAAAGTGTAGCTAAACCCTGGACCCTGACAATCTAAGCACATTGTCAGCACACAGCATCTCATAGATGAATCATTAAGTGTCTGCTTAGAGAGTTCCCGCTCACACTCTGGAATCTTACACCGACCATCACTGAGTTATAGGAGCTAAAACAGTAATAAAACTCAGTAAAGTAGGGCGGTCTGAGGAAGCAGTGACTGCCGCATAAAACCTGGCAGTCACCACTGGCCTATGCCGTGGGAGGTTGTGGTCCGGGGAAGAAGCAGCACCTCGAAACACCCCTCATGAATACACCAGAACATTGTGAGCTGGGTCCAGCTTCCCGAATATATGGCGCTGCAGTGTTTGTTAGCTTTATCGGAGGGTTCTGATAAAGTAGCAGTTTAACACTGCTACATCTGGAGTAGCGCTAGGAGCTGCTTACTTTAGTGCATTTTTTTAGGGTGACAGGTCCGCTTTAACATAGGTAAAGTTAGGGCAGAACTCCTCTAAAATAACATCTCTCTCTCTCTCTGGAGTAGTCATCTTGTGTGTTTTCAATAGGAAATGTGTAATATTTTATTTCACCTGTGGTGGCGCTGCAGTAAAACTGTGCATTGATTTCTTCTTCCCTTACAAAATACAGCTGATCGCCAGGTCTCTATCTGATCAACTGTCGATAATGCCAAAAATGAAAGTCCAAAGTGGATAACCCCTCTAAGAGATGGGTGTTATGAGGTCAAAATTTAGGCTAAGGTGCGTTGTGACTTTTAAGGTCGTATCTCTTTTAGAACAAATACTTAAACGCAGCGTAATATTTAAGGACACAATGCTACATATTTTAAGCCCATTTTGTCCAAATCATCCACTTCTTGCACTCATCTGTCAGTCCCTTATCATGGTTCCTCCCATTGTCTGACAATACTATTCTGATGGATAATAGAAGCAGTGGAGGGTGAGAGGATCACCCGATATCATGTGGACTTTATTATAAAGAGTTTCTCTCGGTGTCTATCTTGTTTGTTCTTTGCATGTAAATCAATGTCTTGTGAACCATCTGTGACCTTCTCTCCCCGTTTCCTGCTAGATAATCACATAAATACCTATAAACACTCATCGCCAGCACCAGAGACACAGAAATCACATCCAGGCTCCAGACATAGTCACAAACAGCATTTGCATTGGTTTGAATATTGAAAGATGACAGATGAATCAATGAGATGACAAAAGCTGCACAGACAGCTTCATTATTCTTACCTCGTCAGCGACAGGCCCATGTCTGCTAAATAATCATCTCTACTTCTTACTATTTGTCTTGTCTTTAATATAGTGATAGTCACTTCTGCCTAGATAGATCTTTTTTTATCCAGCCTAAGGGAATGAGCAGCATTTATAGAAGATGAATTCCGG